>JADWQK010001966.1:1200000-1511456 GCA_017933935.1 Sesamia nonagrioides | reverse complement strand
CCTCGCTTAACTGCCGTCTTCCTTCCTATTCACTCAGTTTTTTTTGAGTGAATAGGCTCTTAATAAACTAGCTATTTATCATCAACGATTGAATCACTGCTTTCCATCAGACAGGATTGGGGTCGAGCACTATATAGATAATATTTATAAAAAAAAAAATATAAAATTATGATAAAATTCAAAGTCAAAGTTTTTATTTGTAAAACATAGGTGAGTACAAAATAGGTGTTATAATAATTATGGTGATCTCTATGTTTAGTCGTAGCTAAAGTAGATTGATGATGATGATTGATTGATGACTGAAGTCTGCTGTTAATCATCTTAAGGTCTTGGAATAAAATTAATCACGCCAAAACTACAACTTGCCATTTGAAAATAAAGTGGGCGTGACTAATTCACACCAATATTATATAGGAAACTGTGACTGTTTGTCCGTCTGTCACGGCAAAACGGAGCGACGAATTGACTTGATTTTGTAAGTGGTGATAATTGAAGGGATTTAGAGTGACATATGCTAGTTTTTGTCTCTTTCTTACTCCTCACTTTCCTAAATTTGGGGGTGGAAGGTCGTATGGAGCATTCCGAAATTTTCGACGTAGAAAGCTAAAAATAGGCGTGCGTACTATTTCTGAATAAGAAAAAATCGTATATATTTTTTGAATCCGCTTTCTTGATATTAATCATCAACCTTTTTACTGTCCTACTGCTGCCCACAGGTCTCCTCTCACACAGAGAAGGATTGAGCGTAATAACCACGCTTGGTCAATGCGGGTTGGCGATTTCAGACTTGAAGTCCAGGTTTCTTCAAGATGTTTTCCTTCACCTTGTAATCAGTCATTGGTATTCCAGTGATACTTAGAAAGTACATATAACTTAGAAAAGATACATTGATTCTTGCCTGACCTGGAATCGAACCCACTCGTACTTGAGAAGGTGGTGTTTTAACCACAAGGCCACCACGACCGGCATTCTTTAAAATAGGAGATGATATTTTGTATGAAATTTTTCGCAGTTTTCAAGGTAGGAAGCAAAAAATCGGTATACAGACCTCTTGCTACCAATGAAAAATACCTGTCTAACTTATTTATAAATCTTCCCCAGCCCCTAAAATTGAAGATGGAAATTCGGGAAAGGGGAACCGTGTTACCCGGAATTCAATACGAGCGAAGCCGCGAGCAAAAGCTAACCTAACATAATTAGGTATACCACCTAATTAGATTAGTCGCGCTCACTTTATTCTCACTTTACGTTCACTATTTGATTAGCGAGTGAAATGATCAGCACTAATGGTTTCGTAATGAGTGCCGTAATGGAAGTGTGATGTTTTGCAATATTAAGGTGAGGCTCATGGGTGTACCCAGGGAACCCCCTCGCAGAACGGCTATGATATCCCCTTATTACTAAACAAATTATAAACGAGGACTTATCTCTTCTTCTTCAGCGTATAGAGGTCCACTACTGGATAAAGGCCTCCCCTAAGGCTTTCCACGATGACCGATCCTGTGCTGCCCCCATCCATCGGCTTCCCGCGACATTCACCAGGTCATCAGTCCACCTTGTTGGGGGCCTCCCCACGCTGCGTCTTCCGGAACTGAAACGCTGTCGCTCACAATGGGCCTCATATAAACACTGAGAGTCACACAATGGGCGATGGAAAGAGCTATGGTCGGAGTTTTCTGCGTGATCGAGTAAAAAATGAGGACATCCGCAGAAGAGCCGAAGTCACCGACATAGCTCTTTAAGTCGCTAAAATTAAGTGGCAGTGGACAGGGCACATTGCTCGTAGAACCGATGGCCGATGGGGCAGTAAGGATCTGGAGTGGCGACCACGTACCGGAAGACTTATCTCTAACTTTTAAATAAACCACGCAGTTGACATTGACAAAATGTACGGTGTAATTGTCAAAAAACCGCGTGCGGCTATAGCGCACAAAGATTACCTACTCTAAAAATTTTACCTGAAGGCCTGACTTCACGCCCACCTTAGGCCTGACTTGCTCCTCCCTAGGCCAGAACCTGGGTACACCGATCGTGAGGCTGTAAGAAAGTGATGTTGTGTAGGGTGTTAATGACTGTGGAGTTGGTCTAACGTGTAACTTTCCCATAGATGATATGCGCTTTTCACCGGTGACTGTAACTCATCATCATCTCAGCATTAATCTCAGTCGCATCCGAAGATTTTCAGCTTTGGAGTCTGGGGTCCGCTTTACCAGTCTAACTGCTGATTTTGGCTAAACTTCGATAGTTTCCTTCCGACTGCCGTCTGATCTCCACTACCCGAAGGCGATATCGAAGCATTGCAGTTAAAACAATTGTTGGACTTTTGAGGGCTCCAACAACCCGCAACGACTGCCATTAGATATTCGAATGGCAACCGGGACCAACGGCTTAACGTGCTTTCCGATGCACGACCAGACCAGTGCAAATATTCATATTCATGCATAAAAATATTTGCACTGCGCGGGGCCCGTATACGCGCCTCCTTGTGCAGCGGCCGCGTTCTTTACCGCTACGCTACGGAGGCTGCCACCCCTGCTCTCATTAATTATCAATAATTAATTTTAACATAATCTGAGGGGTAATTGTCGTAATTTAATGTTCACTATTTGATATCAGTCTCAATCTGTCAAATTCAAATTACCCAAAATTTTGACAAGATTCTAACAATTGTTTATCCATTATATATTCCAGTATGTATGTACGTTTTAATACAGCTGTAAAAAAACGGTTAACCGAAATAACAGTCAGATCTACTAGAATATCACTGAGAGATGTCAGTGTGACAATTTTAAAGGGTGTATCTGACATCGACGCACAAACGAGTACCATGGATCCAGCACATGATTCTTAACCCCCAGTGGGGGAGCCAAAAAAATGCAGTTTTTTTCAGTTTAGACCGTTCATAATTAATTGCTATACTTTTATAACCCAATAAGATTTTATAGTAAGAATTAATTAATTCGCTAATTAAACAAAAAAGCACAATGTGAACAAAACTCGAAAAACCATCCTGCCAGCTGATTTATTAGAGTTCACATCAGGGGTCAACGTCATACCTACAAACACGCACGGCGGCACGCTTGCAAGGTTCATTAACGACATAAATGCCTATCATAATTTTATTAGTGGCATGCGGTCTTGCCATTTTTTATCCATACTAATATTATAAATGCGAAAGTAACTCTGTCTGTCTGTCTGTCTGTTACGCTTTCCCGCTTAAACCTCTCAACCGATTTTGATGAAATTTGGCACAGACAATCTTTAGACCCCGAGAAAGAACATAGGCTACTTTTTATCCCGGAAAAATTTGATGTTCCCGAGGGAAACCTAAAAAGCGCGATATAACCGAACTCCACGCGGGCGAAGCCGCGGGCGGAAAGCTAGTATATTATATACTAGCGCTTGACCGCAATCCTGCCTGATGGTAAGCAGTGACGCAATCGTTGATGGTAAAGCGTACTAGTTTATTAAGAGCCTATTCACTCTAGCCTTGAAGACACTCAAATTGTAGTCCGATGGAAACACCGCCGCTGGCAAATTGTTCCAGTCCCTCGATGTACGAGGTATAAAGGAGGAGGCGAAACGCTTCGTCCGGATCGTAGTGGTGTTAACAACGTAAGGGTGGAAACCAGCCGTACGACGGGTCGTCCGCTGGTGGAACGGAGATGGGGGAATTAAATCATGCAATTCCATCGCACACTCCCCGAAATGCATCCTATAGAACTGAAAGGCTGAAAGGCTGGCTACTCTACGCCTGTGCTCTAGGCTTTGGAGACCAACTCGAGTTAGATCAGGGTCACCAATCAGCCTCTTTGTACGTCTCTCCACTGAATCCAAAGTGGCCAGGTGACATTTGGCAGCACCAGCCCAAATGTGGCTGCAGTACTCCACACACGAACGGACCTGTGCTTTGTATAACATTAGAAGCTGCCCAGGGTGAACGGGCTCCTTTTGGCGGTGAAAAGACACGCCTGTGTTTTGGCGGCATTGAATGCTACAAGATTGGCATTGCCCATTCGGAGACTGCCTGCAGTGCAACACTCGTTCACTCAACCATGGCCTCTCTTTCGGACCGGATTGATTCCATACTAGCCCGAGCACCCGGCAGGTATCTCTCTACAACTGTGCTGTCATCTACGGGTCGTCCGCTGGTGGAACGGAGATGGGGGAATTAAATCATGCAATTCCATCGCACACTCCTCGAAATGCATCCTATAGAACACCGAAAGGCTGGCTACTCTACGCCTGTGCTCTAGGCTTTGGAGACCAACTCGAGTTAGATCAGGGTCACCAATCAGCCTCTTTGCACGTCTCTCCACTGAATCCAAAGTGGCCAGGTGACATTTGGCAGCACCAGCCCAAATGTGGCTGCAGTACTCCACACACGAACGGACCTGTGCTTTGTATAACATTAGAAGCTGCCCAGGGTGAACGGGCTCCTTTTGGCGGTGAAAAGACACGCCTGTGTTTTGGCGGCATTGAATGCTACAAGATTGGCATTGCCCCATTCGGAGACTGCCTGCAGTGCAACACTCGTTCGCTCAACCATGGCCTCTCTTTCGGACCGGATTGATTCCATACTAGCCCGAGCACCCGGCAGGTATCTCTCTACAACTGTGCTGTCATCTGCATACCCATAGATACCAGGCATCAGCAGATCGTTAATATGCAGCAGGAACAGAGTTGCAGAGAGAACAGACCCCTGAGGAACACCGGCATTCGTTGACATGGGCTCAGAAGAGCATCCATCGACAACAACTCGGAGGGACCGTTCAGTCAGGAAGTCTTTTACCCAGCCAGTCAGGCTAGGGGAAATGCCGTACGCTGGAAGCTTACTCAAAAGGCCAGCGTGCCAAACCCGGTCGAAGGCCTTCGAGACATCAAGGGAGACAGCAATCGCTTCCCCATTCTTCTCGAGGGCCTCGCCCCACAAGTGAGTGACAACTCGGGCGCACATGCTTTAAGAACAATCGCTGGTATACCATCCGGACCACTAGCCTTATTCACGTCCAGACGACACAGTACTCTCAGAACCTCCTTGTTCCTAATGCGAACCTCAGGCATTGAGGCTCCGCAATGAGATAAATTAGGTGGAGTAGCACTGCCAGTATCAAAACGCGAATTATGGGCAAAGAGAGAAGCAAAGAGACTTGCTTTTTCTCTCGCCGTATGAGCCAGTGTTCCATCAGGCCTAACCAGCGGAGGCAGTGAGGGCCGACAGAAGTTCGCCTCAACCGATTTGGCAAGGGAGCAAAAAGATCTGCTACCGGATGGCTGCGCAGATATCTTGTTGCCAATATGACTGATGCGGTCGAAGCGAGCCTTCTTGAGCGCCTTCTTGTAGGACTTGGCAGCACGGTTAAAGGCTCTCTTCTTTGGGCTTAGATCCGGAGTTCCGCGGTCACGAGCGTCAACCCAGGCGAAAAATGCCGTGTGCTTACGCTGTTCAGCTTGGACACAATCGGCATTGAACCATGGGCGAGCCGAGCCACCGACGGGCACGTCATTGAATGGGATAAAATACTCCATAGCTTGACGCACCAATCGGTTATAGCGTCCGCACAGCTCGACGGATTGTCAGAAGAGAAGCAGACCTGCTGCCAAGGATAAGACGCAAAGAAGTGGCGCATCTCATCCCAATTTGCTGACCTGTATCGCCACAATCGCCGTTCACCACGAGAGTCGTGTTCTGGTGGGGAGAAGGACGACACAGACTTCACCAGACAGTGGTCTGAAGTTCCCAACGGTGAGGAAACTGTTACAACACATCTGTCCGGATCAGTGGTCAGCAGAAGGTCCAAACAGTTGGCAGTATGCCCAACTACATCAGGCACCCTAGTCGCTTGCTCTACCAGCTAAGAAAGGCCCATAGAAAGCGCGAAGTTTCGCGCTTCTCTCCCAGCGTGGTCGGTCCTCTGGTATGGGAAGAGCCAGTCCTGGTGGCAGGCGTTGAAGTCCCCCAGAGCGACGAACTGAGCGTCAGGGTGCCGATGTAGCGCATTGTCAGCAGCCTCACTGAGGTGGTCAAATAACCGAGTTGTCTCCTGATCACCACTGTGCGATCGGTAGACACAGGTGTAGACAATTTTGTCCACACCGGTGTCAACCAACAGCCATAAGGACGAAAAATGAGGGTCCTCGAGGTGACGGAGACGCCGGCCACAGATGCCATTGCGAACATATACACAGACCGCGGCACGCTGCAGGAAATGATGCTCCAAAGAGTATCCCGGGTAGCCGAGGTATGCCGCATCAGGCGGATATCTGATCTGGGTCTCCGTCAAGAAAAGTAGATGCGGCTTCTCAGTCTCAAGGTGATAGTGTACTGCTAAGAGATTGGAGTGCAGACCTCTAATATTAGAGAGGTTTGAAACTTTTAAAGAGAGGACGTGCGCCCGCTGTGCACACCTACTTTTCTTTTTGGACCTTTTCATTCAAATCAAATCAAATCAAATCATTTATTTCAAATAAACCAGTTACAGGCACTTTTGAATTGTCAGAAGGTCGGTCAGTCAATAAGATGAAGCTAGTCGCCCATTCCAAAGAGTAGGTACCTATGGAGAAGAACGGGCAAGAAACTCCATGGACACTCTTTTAAAATTTTAAGCTATTGTTACAAATATTTGATTACATCATTCATGTTGAAATCAACCGCGTGAGAACGATGCAGAAATATATTGTACGCTGAGAGCGTCCATTATGGAAAACATACAAAAATCAATTCAGAAATTAAAATACGCCGTGGCAGCTAAGAGATGACCAGTCCCCTCCGACGGCGTCCGTTCACGAACATGACGTATGGATCAGCATCATTCAGCTCAACCTGTCGTGTAACGACAAGAAAAGACTTTAGAGGGAGACAGTATTTATTAAGTATACAGAAAAGACAAGATGGAAGTATAAAAATGAATAATGTAGATGAATGATTGATGGGTGATGGTGAAGGGCGGCCCCTGGCGGACCGGCGACAGCAACAGACGAGCGGCCCTGGCGGACCGGCAACAGCAACAGACGAGCGGCCCTGGTGGACCGGCGACAGCAACGGACGGGCGGCCCTGGTGGACCGGCGACAGCAACGGACGAGCGGCCCTGGTGGACCGGCGACAGCAACGGACGAGCGGCCCTGGTGGACCGGCGACAGCAACGGACGAGCGGCCCTGGTGGACCGGCGACAGCAACGGACGAGCGGCCCTGGTGGACCGGCAGCAGCTGCAGAGGAGCGGCCCTGGTGGACCGGCGGCAGCTACGGAGGAGCGGCCCTGGTGGACCGTCGTCAGCTACAGAAGAACGGCCCTGGTGGACCGGCGGCAGCTACACGAAGAACGGCCCTGGTGGACCGGCGGCAGCTACAGAGGAGCGGCCCTGGTAGACCGGCGGCAGCTACAGAGGAGCGGCCCTGGTGGACCGGCGGCAGCAACGGAAGAACGGCCCTGGTGGACCGGCGGCAGGTACAGAGGAGCGGCCCTGGTGGACCGGCGGCAGGTACAGAGGAGCGGCCCTGGTGGACCGGCGGCAGCTACGGAAGAGGGACTGCCCCGGCGTCACAAGGCCGGCAGCAGTCGAAGGCTCCGGCGGCAAAGGGCCAGGCAGCTCCAGGCGCACCAGTTATATAGAGACTGGCACAGCAGGAAAAACCCTAGAAGGGCTCTCGAGGCAACGTTTACTGGAGACCTACTTTTAGGAGGCTTGTTTGGAAGCCAGAGCTCGACTGACCACTGCTCTGCGATGATTCCTAAAGAAACCTCGCAGAACGGTTGGAGGTCGAAATTTAAAATATTCGAAAATATGGACGAGGAACGGTAAATAATTTTACCATAAAAGAGTTCGAATAACAATTATGAAATAAAAATAGCAGACCAACAAGAATTTTGATGAGAAGGTTGTCATAGATACATCATCAAAAATGTTGTCAAAAAATGTCAAAATAATGAAAATGTTCTGTAACAATGTAAATATAAATGGTATTAAATTAAAAAGTGCAGTGTTTGATAGGAAAAAGTGATACAGTCCTGCATAGGTACGGCTTCCTATGCTAAGGGGTCACTAAGTCGCCGAAACTTAGGCTTAAAGTTGAGGACTGTGACTGTGAACTGAAAAATGAGTCCCGGTATAGTGGAATATGATCAAAACAGAGCCACATAGTAATGGAATGCATATAATGGACCGTGGAAATGAATGATACATATATAAGTATGAATATGAGTATAAATAATAAGTGTAAGTATATCTGAATATGTACATAACATTACATTTTCCCCCCGACCCTGGAAAAATTTTCAACTGTAGAAAATTTTCTAATAAGATTTTAAGTAGGGACTGTAAAACAACACTTCACACATTCATCCATCTCCATTCACCCATTCATACCACCTCTCTCTTTCAAGCAATCTTCTTCATACAGGCATGGGTGGAGTTCACAGTTGATGACTGCCACCCATAGAAGTGTGTTTTAGAATGACGACAAGGCTTATTTTTGGAGTTGTCAGCCGCTCCAGACTGGAAGGAAAAAAAAAAGGAAACATTAGTTAAATGTAAGTAGAAATTTAAGCTCCTAGAAGAGCGAAAGAGTTAGCGTTTGGTTTAGGCTTATTTTAGGAGTAACCAACCGCTCCTGCATAGGCTTATTTAATGAGTTGCAATCCGCTCCATAGGGTAAAAGAGTGAGACTGAAGAGTGGGGTCGAGCAAATGTAATGTAATGTTTGTGTAGTGAGTGATGTTTATATATAATATAAAAAATAAATAAGATGTTCAGCTGTAAACAAAAGAAATAAGTAATATTTACATAAATAATTAGTAGGTGATTGAACTACCAGAGTCAAGTAATCCAGTCAAAGATAAATTGTAAACTTTGATGTTAACAAAAGGTCGTTTAAAATCCTTTTCATTAGAGTATAGAGTTGAAGAGATTTTATAGCATGAAAAGAAATTCTTAAGAGTTTTAATCCAATCGTTCCAATCGTTGGCATCAAAGTTTGTTTTACTTTTCAAGTCAGTCGTTAGTTTTTTTGAACTAGAGTTAGGTTTAGGTGAACAATTAGGACAGTCTGGGGTTTTAAAACCTTTAAGACCACATTTAAAATAAATTAGAAAGTGATGTTGAGTACAAGTATTTAAGGTATGACCATGCATACGACAACGAACGCAAAATGAATTTTCTTGCGAGTTAGCTTGTTTTAGACTGTTTACTTGTTTGGGAGGGTTTTTGTAAAATCTATTTGTGTATGAAGGAGGTTTTGGGTCAGAAGTAGAAAATTCCGAAGAAGTTGGATGAATTTGTTTATAAGCAAATTCTGAAATAAGGGGATTTTGTTGGTTATTTGGTTCTTTAAATTGTTTATCTCGATCTAAGATTTTTTCATAATTTTGGCATGTAGCCAAGAGTGCATCAATAGAGTTAATATCTTTTAGTGCCACGAATACTGAGTAACATGGTCTTATATTTCTTAGAATGATTTCTAACTGTTCCGTTTCAGACAATTTTTAGCCAGACGAGAGAACATTCCCGACATAATTGAGATATAAATTATGATTGGTTCATCACGACCTTGGGTACGACTTTTGATGGCCTCCAATAATTTAAAATCATAGTCAAAACCGCCAAAATCTTTAATTAGAGACAAAGAAATTTCATCCCATGTTAGGTCTGGATTTTGATTTATTTTAAATCTAAACCAATGTAGGGCACTGTCTGTAAAAATATCATACGCCTGAGTAATTAACAAATTTTTGGGTATATTCCGCACAAGACAATATTCGTCAAGTTTTTGTAAAAACGATCTAGGGCAAGATTTTCCATTAAACGTATATCGTTTCAGATCTTTGAATAAATTATGATTTGGAGAAGTTAAAATAGGAGAGGAAAGAGGGCTGTGAAAGGAGGGTAAATAGGTGGAGTAGAGGGAGCAGTGAGACGAGGAGAAATAGGAGGAGGAGAGGGAGTGGCGAGAGGAGTATGAATAGGAGGGGTAGAGGGAGCAGTGATATATGAATGAGAATTCATAGAGTTTAGATTTGAACAATAAATCTTGAACTTCCTTCAAGTGTCTCAAATTTTGATTTTAAAGTGTCTAGATTAAGTTTATAGTCAGGGTTTAAGTCTGTGTCTATACGTTTCAACCTGTAAAATAAATGATTAATAAAAGATTCTATTAAGCGATGGTATTTGGAATCACCCTGTAATAGATTATCTATTTTAATATTTAAATAACTCAGAGTACTATCTATCTGAGCTAACTCCTCCTCTATAGGAATGGGAGAAGTTAAAATATCTTCCGATGGTGTAGTGAGAGCTAGCAGAAGTATTTGCTTCTTTAATAATATAACAGTTTTTGCTGGTTCCTCCAGTCTAATTGTAACTTCATATTCAAGCTCGTTTTTATTTAAGAGTTCAAATTTGATTGGACGAGACATATTTAAGTGTAAGTTAGAAAAAGATAGTTAAGTATGTAAAAGTATACCTTGTTTTCCTGTTAGGGAAAGAAAATTAAGTTAGGTGTAGTAAGTATATATGAGTGAATGAGTTATGTGTGTGTTAAGAGAAAATGAAAGGGATAGAATAGCCAAAATATTTAACCAAAGAGCTGAGAATGTACGACACTAGACGAAGTGTTTCTTTTGAATTTAGGAAGTTAAGGGGGTGCAGGAAATTTTAGTTGGGCGCCAAACTGTCATGTAACGACAAGAAAAAGACTTTAGAGGGAGACAGTATTTATTAAGTATACAGAAAAGACAAGATGGAAGTATAAAAATGAATAATGTAGATGAATGATTGATGGGTGATGGTGAAGGGCGGCCCCTGGCGGACCGGCGACAGCAACAGACGTGCGGCCCTGGCGGACCGGCGACAGCAACAGACGAGCGGCCCTGGTGGACCGGCGACAGCAACGGACGAGCGGCCCTGGTGGACCGGCGGCAGCAACGGACGAGCGGCCCTGGTGGACCGGCGACAGCAACGGACGAGCGGCCCTGGTGGACCGGCGACAGCAACGGACGAGCGGCCCTGGTGGACCGGCGACAGCAACGGACGAGCGGCCCTGGTGGACCGGCGGCAGCTACGGAGGAGCGGCCCTGGTGGACCGGCGGCAGCTACGGAGGAGCGGCCCTGGTGGACCGGCGTCAGCTACAGAAGAACGGCCCTGGTGGACCGGCGGCAGCTACACGAAGAACGGCCCTGGTGGACCGGCGGCAGCTACAGAGGAGCGGCCCTGGTAGACCGGCGGCAGCTACAGAGGAGCGGCCCTGGTGGACCGGCGGCAGCTGCAGAGGAGCGGCCCTGGTGGACCGGCGGCAGCTACGGAAGAGGGACTGCCCCGGCGTCACAAGGCCGGCAGCAGTCGAAGGCTCCGGCGGCAAAGGGCCAGGCAGCTCCAGGCGCACCAGTTATATAGAGACTGGCACAGCAGGAAAAAACCCTAGAAGGGCTCTCGAGGCAAACGTTTACTGGAGACCTACTTTTAAGAGGCTTGTTTGGAAGCCAGAGTTCGACTGACCACTGCTCTGCGATGATTCCTAAAGAAACCTCGCAGAACGGTTGGAGGTCGAAATTTAAAATATTCGAAAATATGGACGAGGAACGGTAAATAATTTTACCATAAAAGAGTTCGAATAACAATTATAAAATAAAAATAGCAGACCAACAAGAATTTTGATGAGAAGGTTGTCATAGATACATCATCAACAATGTTGTCAAAAAAATGTCAAAATAATGAAAATGTTCTGTAACAATGTAAATATAAACGGTATTAAATTAAAAAGTGCTGTGTTTGATAGGAAAAAGTGATACAGTCCTGCATAGGTACGGCTTCCTACGCTAAGGGGTCACTAAGTCGCCGAAACTTAGGCGTAAAGTTGAGGACTGAGTCTGTAAACAGAAAAATGAGTCCTGGTGTAGTGGAATATGATCAAAACAGAGCCTCATAATAATGGAAAGCATATTATGGACCGTGGAAATGAATGCTACATATATAAGTATGAATATGAGTATAAATAATAAGTGTAAGTATATCTGAATATGTACATAACATTACAAACTACACTACAAAAAGCTGAACATAACGCTTTCTTTTCCGTTACTTGACAATTTCTCCCAGGTTACTTCTACTGAAGGACGTGTTTAAGAACTTCATTCCAAAAAAGAGCAATTGCCTTTGGTAACTTCCCCGCGGGCTACAGGAAAATATCGCATACCGAAAGGTAATAGAAACTTTTCAATTTTTTCTCCCGAAAAATTGCCAATTTGTGTGTGTTCACCAAAACAATGAAACCAAATTGCCAATAGTAACAATCACAAAACTTTCAGGTGAAGGAGAACATGTTTTGCCCTCACCGAATTGGCTATAATAACAAGCTCTAAACTTTCAGGTGAACCATGAGAACATATTTTGTCCTTAACAAAATTATCACCCCATTATCGTAGTTTGTTTTGCGACCCCAAACCTATTACCATAAAATAAACAACCCGTATCTGGAGGGCTGGCTGGCAGCAAAAGATTACAGAAACTGTAAATGTTAAGCATTTTATTTTTCTACGTTTTTCGCAGATTATTCGAACAGCTGAACGGTTATGTTAAAATAATTTGAAGGTCCGTGACATAATATATTTTCTTTAAAGAACCTTACTCAAGATTCAAACTTTATTTAAATGTCGTTTGAAGCATTTTCATTGATTGAAACTAGTTTTAAGTAATGCACACGGTCCTTAGATGTTTGATTATCTTAAAAATTCACACTGATTTTTTCAAACATCCATGATGACGTGTTGAACTCTCAAGTCTTGAAAACGTGATACATTCTGAAGTATGATCTCATGTTTTGCATTGTCATCAGCTATCGACTTCTTATGGTACCAACAGAGGATAACAACATTTTGAAAAAAAAAATGGCGGTTAGGTGTATACCAGGCATGAGCCTGGTATACACCTAACCGCCATTTTTTTTTCGATTAACATGTTATAAGGTACTACAATTTTAAAATAACTCTTTTGGAGTTAAAATAGAATGTTCAAATAAGTAACTCCACGCGAAAGAAGTCGCGGGCGACCGCAAGTGTTAGATATGATGCGGTTATAATAGATGTTAGCGATATTTTAAAACTGAGATCAGAAGACCAATTCCCGGAATTGAAACCTTTCAAAATCTAATCAGTCAGTGTCAATTCGGAGACAAATGTCATGATTCAGGGAAATTAGACGTATTATCGAAAGATTGATGATGAGAAGTTAGCCTGGTGGTCGTAAGTCAATAGCTCTGGGATCAATTCCCAGGTCTAGGAAGGTGTATACCAGGCATGAGCCTGGTATACACCTAACCGCCATTTTTTTTTCTCTCATTTCCATTCATTTCATTTTCTGTCATTTATTTCTCATTTTTTTTTGTCTTTTATATGAATAAAAGACTTATATTTTTTTTTATATTGTAAAGGCGTGTAACCTACCTATAACACTACATGCGAACAACGCGTCATACTGACGTCACGCAAATCCTACATCTCGCAAGTAGAGTTTACAGTGCAACTAGCACGCATACAAGTTCACGACATCAACCGATGGGTAAGTGCCCGCCAGAAAATACCAGCTTGGTTGGAGGATCCTCCCTTTTCTAGGGAGGATGGGTGAACTTTATACCCTGTTTCTGATGCCTCTAAAATATTCTAACAAGGCATCATGCCTGAGAAGCCCAAAACACTTTCCTAGACCTGGGAATTGATCCCAGAGCTATTGACTTACGACCACCAGGCTAACTTCTCATCATCAATCTTTCGATAATACGTCTAATTTCCCTGAATCATGACATTTGTCTCCGAATTGACACTGACTGATTAGATTTTGAAAGGTTTCAATTCCGGGAATTGGTCTTCTGATCTCAGTTTTAAAATATCGCTAACATCTATTATAACCGCATCATATCTAACACTTGCGGTCGCCCGCGACTTCTTTCGCGTGGAGTTACTTATTTGAACATTCTATTTTAACTCCAAAAGAGTTATTTTAAAATTGTAGTACCTTATAACATGTTAATCGAAATTAAGTGACATCAAGGACAATTTTGTTCAAAATTAAATCATCATCATCAGCCTCTACTCGTCCACTGCTGCACATAGGTCTCTTCCATGGCACGCCAACAAGCTCGATTCAGAGTAGTTCTCCGCCAGCCACTACCACCACCTTTTTGACGTCGTCTCTCCATCTCGCCCAAGGGCGTCCTACGCTACGTTTGCCGAGACGCGTTCTCCAAAATTGAATACTATTAATTTATTCGGATAAGGATTAATATTTGCTTTTATTTATATGCTCCGCTCCTGAACGAACGCTCCAGAACGCAAAAAGAATTTTTCAAATCGGACCAGGACAGCGTGAGATAAGCGCGTTCAAACAAACAAACTCTTCATAATTGTATTAAGTATAAATAACTTTTTTAAGTTTTTGCCATTGGTTATCGCCGAGGTGAGATGGCAACTAGATTATTTTTTTTATAAATAATAAACTAGCGCTTGACTGCAATCCCGCCTGGGCTAGAGAGGCGCCACGGCGCCCTCACGTTCCGCCTGACGCAGGTCCTCACCGGACACGGTTTTTTCGGGAGGTTCCTGTTCCGTATAAGGCGGGAGGAAACGCCAGGGTGTCACCATTGTGTGGATCGCCCTGAGGACACGGTGGAGCATACGGTGGAGATCTGCCCGGCTTGGGTAGAGCACCGCCGTGTCCTCGTAGCGGCGATCGGTGGTGATCTCTCGCGTCCGACCCTGGTCCAGGTCATGGTCCGGAGCGAGAGTGCATAGCAGGCCGTCACCTCCTTCTGCGAAGCAGTAATGCTGGCAAAGGAGGAGGCGGAGCGCGTGAGGCAACGGGAATCCCAGCGCCCTCACGCCACTAGCCGCCGCAGGAGACGCCCTGGTCGGGAGATGGCACCAAACTCCCAGCCACCGTAGGCGCGGGCCTGCGGGCGGTGAGCAGTGGGCAGCTCGCCGCTCGGTAAGGACCAGGCCCGAGTCGACGGCGCGTCGTGTTTCACGTGCGCCTCAAAGAGATGTCAGCACATCGTGACGGGGTCCACGAAGACCGATGCCTCCTGGGTCGGGGTTGCGGGTTGGTTAAAAAAGAAACCGTGGCCCTGGCCGTGCACAGGCAAATGCCAAAGAAACATGGGTGGGTTTTAGTCAGTAAAGTCTGACACGTCCTTCCATCTGCCCAGAGCGGGAATCATTGATGATTTCCCAACCCAACAAAAAAAAAATGGTAAGCAGTGACGCAATCGTTGAAGGTAAAGCGCACTAGTTTATTAAGAGCCTATTCACTCTAGCCTTCAAGACACTCAAATTATAGTCCGACAGAAACACCGCCGCTAGCAAATTGTTCCAGTCCCTCGATGTACGCGGTATAAAGGCATACCTTAAAACAAAACAAACAAACATTGTAAGTAGTAAGGAGACGTGCACTAACACTCCATTCCGTACTACCTAGGGAAGTCCCGTTTCCTTCGTCAGTTCTTCATCCAGAGATTCCTAAAACGAGTTCTCAAAAGGCATCAGAAGAAGATTACAGGAAGATCTTCCGAAATAGATAAACATAGTATTTTAACATGGATTCCCTCGCTCTATTGAGTCGGGTGAAGGGTTCGGGGCGTTCCCTTGTCGATCAAACGCCTTGGTTTCGACGAAAGAGGCCGGGGAAAAGGAAAATGCGGTAATAAAATGTATGTTTGATTTTTATCAGTTTCTGAACTGTTGTGTGAGGAAAAATATATTGTGAGCTGTAGCGAAAACAATGTGCTATCCTAATATGGATTCACTACCGCCGATATCATGACCTCTACAATGTACCTCATTAATGATAATGGTGTTGTTATTAAAATCTTGTACAGCTATCTAGTGTCGTCATCATCAATCTTTTTATCGTCCCACTGCTGGGCACAGGTCTCATATAGAGAAGGATTAAGCGTAATGACTACGCTTGCTCAATGCGGGTTGGCGATTTCAGACTTAGAGTCCATGTTTCTTCAAGATGTTTTCCTTCACCTTTTAATCAGTCATTGGCGTCCAAGATATACTTAGAAAGTACATATAACTTAGAAAATTTACATTGGTACTTGCCTAAACTGGAATCGAACCCGCACACTCATACTTGAGAGGCTGATGTTTTAACCACTAGGCCACCACGACTCTATTATTAAACATATGACTAAAAAAAAGTTAAAAATAGGTTTAGAAATAAGTTTCATGTAAATAGTTTTATTTAGTGAATACTAAAAGCCTCTTTAAATATTCAAGTGTTAATATCAGTTTAGTCAATGACACTATAAAATATTCTGGCGTATTTAAAATTCTCATAACTTCAGAACTATAAAATTTAAAAGCCCTTCCAATATCATTGATGTCATCCAGCTAGTGCTTGACCGCAATCCTGCCTGATGGTAAGCAGTGATGTAATCGTTGATGGTAAAGCGCGCTAGTTTATTAAGAGTCTATTCACGATGTTATTAGGAAATAACATCGGCTGCCGGCTGAAGTTACCACCCACCAGACAAAGTCTTGCCGCCAAGCGATTCATCGTGTTCCGGCATGATGTCTGGTGAAGCCGTACGGAGGACGGGTCTGAGCAGTTGTGTTGCGATGTGTGCCGGGTACGATGCGCCAAATGTTGTTATGGCGGGAGTTCGGTTGTGGAGGGTCTCCAGATTAATCTCACTCTGGGGAACATTGCATCACCTCGCTCAACTGCCATCTTCCTTTCTATTCACTCAGTTTTTTGAATGAATGGGCTTAATAAAGTAGCGCGCTTTACCATCAACGATTGCAGATTGCATCTCTGCTTACCCTTAAAAAAAAACCCTTAATGACACTTAAATTGTAGTCAGACGAAAGCACCGCCGCTGTCAAATTCCAGTACCTCGATGTAGTACGCGGTATAAAAGAGTAGGCGAAACGCTTCGTCCGGATCGTAGTACTGTCAACAACGTAAGGGTGGCTCGCCGTACGACGAGTCGTCTGATGATGGAACGCAGCCATTTTGTGAATGATGGTGGTTCCATACATACATAATCACCCTATAATCTCTCTCTGGATGAGAGGGAGTGGGCCATAATCTACCACGCGAGCCCAGCGCGGGTGTCTTCGAAGTTTTGCTTCTAGAACATGCCGGTATCCTCACGATGTTTGAGTGTATTTGAGTTATGAGTTTTTTTCTACATGATCGCCTTTGTACCATTTGATTGTTTACACGAACGGGTGTAAGATATAAGCTTTTAGTGAGTAGGTACTGTGGCGATTAATTATACAGAGTGGTGCTGACAATACGACAATAAATTAAACATCGTGTACCTCAGCACATTCTCAGACTACCTATAAAAAATCATATAAATATGTGCATTAGTTTAGTCACAGCAAAATATTTTTGATTTGTTGATTTACATGTTAATACGGAAGCGCTTACAGGTTAATGACCGCCGCATCTTGCGGTACCAAACTTTAATAATAATGGAAAGCAAGTCGATTCAGGATCGCGCTGTCGCCAATCGGAGATGAGTGAACCAATATTTTTAAAGGATGTTCTATTCCGTTTGCAATTTTATGCGATTTAGTTTGTTTGAAATTTTCATTTTTTTTTTAATTTTTGATGCTAGGTTCTTTTCTATGGTTCAGGATCATTCCTACGAACCAGCATTGTTCGTGTTTTCATTTATTGTTGTATTGTCAGCACCACTCTGTATTTATTGTCTTTGGTATTATTAATTCAGCGAGAGTCTCTCTCACTCACAAGTAAGAGGGAGCAACGAAAATACATCTTCTGTGAGAATTTATTTCAACTGTCTAGCTCAGCAAGATAACTTAGACAACGTAAAAAATCGCTCTCAGCAATAAGACTGCCCATTGTGTCATCCTTGTCAAATCTTCATATTTAACTTCTGTAATGACATCGTGTACCTACATAATAAAGAATATTCTATACTATCATTTATCAAGGTTCATGAAATACAGGCTGGTGATAGAAAGGCATATCTATCATCATCATCATCATTATAAACCTTTTTATCGTCCCACAGCTGGGCACAGGTCTCCTCTCATACAGAGAAGGATTGAGCGTAATCACCACGCTTGCTCAATGCGGGTTGGCGATTTTAGACTTAAAGTCCAAGTTTCCTCAAGATGTTTCCTTCACCTTCAATCATTGCTGTCCAAGATATACTTAGAAAGTACATATAACTTTAGAAAAGTTACATTGGTACTTGCCTGACCTGGAATCGAACCGAAAGGCATATCTATACTAATATATAAAGCTGAAGAGTTTGTTCGTTTGTTTGTTTGAACGCGCTAATCTCAGGAACTACGGGTCTGATTTGAAAAATCCTTTTGGGTTGGATAGCCTATCAATCCAGGAAGGCTTTAAGCTATATAACATCACGCTGCGACCAATAGGAGCGGAGAATAACTAACTCCACGCGAACGAAGTCGCTGGCGGCCGCTAGTAGACAATAAAGTCGTAGTAAGAGGGTAGTAAATTTTTAGGATATCTTTCCCGCAGGGTAATTGCGTAACACACTATCAGTAGGAATGCGTTTAATTTTGACAGTTCAACAACATTCATTGCGTTATTTAGGTTGTTGAGCAGATTCATTTTCTAACATGTGGAGCAATGGATTAGCAATATACTTCGAAATGATACCAACTGCTAATAATAATAGTGTTAACGCAATTAAGGGTATGGCAACAACTTTAATGTACAGTATACACATGGTCGTTATTTCACGTAAACAGTTACAATAACCAGTGACGCGATGTGTAACTGAATAGCTAGTTACGACTCAAATTAAAAAGTAGTTATTTTATAACAGGACACACTCAAGACAGTGGTTTAATTTAATTTCGTTTCGTGAGTAACGGTATAGTTGGTGGATCACAGTAGCTGAATGAAAATAACTAGCTACAAAAATAATATCCTCGTTTTATAACAGGTGACGCCGACCAAGTAACTAGTTATGTTACGTTTCTTGAATTAAAAAACTAAAAAAACATGCTTTTAAAAAATGTCAAACTAAAAAGTTAAAAATAATTTAAAAAAAGCGTGAGGCGCTTTGTGCCATAATTTTTGTATATTAAGCGCCAAGCATACGCTTTTTTTTTTAATTATTTTTAACTTTTTAGTTTGTTATTTTTAAAAGAATGTTTTTTTAGATTTTTAAAACACAACTTTTTAGTTCGATATTCTTTTTTTTTTAAATAAAACGTACGAACGAAGGTATTGAAAACGGTGAGACATTTTACAGTAATGAGCCGCTCACTCGTAGTCCAAAGAGTTAGAGACGGACAAACAAACAAACAAGCAAGCACCAAGCAAGCAAACATACAACTGAAGCTAATAAAAAGCATATAAAAAGGCGTAACGACCCACACCTAGTACGGTATAATATACTGTAAAGTAGCGATTTTCAGAAACAACACTAGACCACTTTCCTCTAATAATTCACAATACGGATTTGGATTTCGCTGAAACCTTCAGGAAATTCATTACTTCAAGACTCAATTTATCGCTTCCTCGAAGTGGTTGAGATTCCGTTCCCTAATTGGGAATAAAGATCGAAACACAGTTGTTTTCAGTGAAATAATTATGTTATTATACAATATGTAAAGAAAACCCCGTCCGACCCATAAGGATAATAAAGGTTAGGTAAACACATGACAAAATAAAATATGAAATTTTACATAACCATCATAGTAATAATACTAATGAATTTTGAAATAATCTTTTTTTTAACGGGAATTTATTCCTACTTCCCCAAAATTTGCTTTTTTTTTAAATGTGACTACACTGCCAACCGTGGGCAGCGTGCCCAGGCCCCCTTCGCCCGCGCATGTATTGCCTACCGCAGATGTATTAAGTTTACCTCCATTTTGCGAAACAATAATTATTTTTTTAGTTTAGCCCGGCCTTGTAGGCATTAGTAAATTCAGTTATCGATACGTAACAGTACCATCACGGATCGGAGACGGGTTTCTTTACATATTGTATATTATCTCACCAGGGAAGCGGACAGCAGCGCTTCTCCTGTGGCATATCAAATTACTGCGATCCCCAACCCGTCTGCCAAGCGTCGAGATTATAGCAACCCCATATGTAATGGAAAAATTTAAAAGTATTCTATTCTATTCCATTATCGATGACAGTAAAGTGGCTTTTTCAAGGCCCTCGGTTAGCAATATTTGCCAAAAATCCCACCGCTTATGACTTCCTCCCTTCCATTACACGGTCTGCCTCAGACGTTCGCAGATATGGGCTCATTGTCTAACAGAGCTTTCTCGGAAGACTGAAAGCCTTAAGCAGCCATAAAACAATTTAATGATTTAATGTGCGTATCAAATCATATTTTATAATTGGCTTTAGCCAATCTTTATAAAATGGTTACGTATTGTTTGAGGCCCCTCCAAGGGTCTCGCCGGATTTAATGCCTGATTCTAGTTAAAAAGAGTTAATACATTCGACCTTTTAAATGCTTTATTAATATTATGCTAAGGTTGAATGTCAATTGTATGTCATAAAACAAAAAACAGAACCCTTATAGATTGGACATGTCTGTCTGTTCGTCTGTCCGTCCGTATGTGACAGCCATTTTTTCAACCGCTTATTACCGCGTAATCTTTCATACAAATAACTTAAATCCTTTAATTTCATAAATCAATGGTAGGGAAGCCTTTGTGCGTGAGTCCGACACGCACTTGGCCGGTTTTTTTCATCTAAAATAGGTGCTGAATCTATCTATCTGCTGGTTAAACTAGAAGCGGCTCCCATGAATAGTTCAGAAAAGGTTGGACATGCAAATATCAGGCCCCGCAATGAACACATCTCACAAAAGGTGCGTAAACACTTGAAACCATTTTACTTAAAAGCCCACATTCAGAGCATTCCGTCCTCAACTATTTCGGAAACGAATTGGATTTAAAGACTGCTATAAAAAGTAAGTACATAGTCACAAGTTCTTGGAAATGTGCCTAATGATACCACAGTATCGCAATTGCTAGTGCACACAAAAGTGAAATGAAACTGCTGAAAGCTTGCTATAGGTACTGTGTCGATGCACCCCTTTTGGATTACTTGAGTTACAGCGGGAATGATTTTGAATATTATCCAGATTACTAGACATAGAGGGATGCTATAATGCGATAAACCAGCACCTCCAATCGTCTGTCTTGTATTTTTTATTTATATTTAGTTTTAAATAAATGTTATGTTTGGGGTGTAAATAATAAAGAGTATTATATCTATCTATCCCCGCAAATGACTAAAACTTCGTGCACTTTGTTTTTAGAATAGAATAGGCCTTTAGAATATCTCTTTATTATGTACCATATAGACTACAGAACATAAATATAAAGATTTTTCAAAGGGTGACACAATGGATGGTCTTATCTCTAAGATCGATCTTTTATAGACAACCTTTGGATGGAATACTAAGGAGAAGGAGAGAGAAATAATGTAGGTAGTCTACAGTGTACTATGTATTTACATAGACTATACAATATACAATATGTAAATAAAACCCTGTCGGATCCGTGAAGGTATTGTTAGGTATAGATAACTGATTCTACTAATGCCCACAAAGACAGGCTAAACTTAAAAAAAAAAGACCCTAAAAAAATAAATATTATTTCGCAAAAAAAGGTAACTTAATACATGTGCTATAAGCAAACCCCTTCCGCGGGCGGCGGGGGGCAGGGCACGCGGCACCTGTGACGTGGTCGCGTCGCTATTCGCTTATAATAATACCGGTTTTGTCACTTTTTTTGAAAATTACCAAATTTCGGGGAAATTGTAATTAATTCCTGGGAAAAAAGGATTATTTCAAAATTCATTAGTATTGTTACTATGATGATTATGTAAAATTTTATATTATATTTGGTCAAATGTTTACCTAACCTTTATTATCCTTACGGGTCGGACAGGGTTTTCTTTACATATTGTATATGTACGTTAAGTGTATCATACTAGTTTAAATAAATATAAACATCTCATCTAATAAACATCATACAAGAGCAAATATAATGATAATTATGTTTAAAGAGTTTCTTTACTTCATCTGCATAAGTTTTTCTTCAGTAAGTAAATACCAGTCTATTTTATGCCATCAATGCCCTACTAACCTACAACGTATATTGAAGAAACATATCTAATAAAATACATTCATTCCGTTCTTTGGAATTCGGAAAATCATTATCGAAAAGTTGTTTTTCTACCGAAAAAAATAACTTCTAAATTAGACTTTCCACTTCGATACAAAACCTATTCTTTGCCGTTTTCATTTCATTATTACAAACATTTACAAGTAAATTATCATGTTTTCGAGTCGCCAAGTGTCGGATGCGAACGAAAGTCCCTAATACCGGATATCGGAAAGTCGTCAGGGTACGATCGCGGCCATTAATTGGGCGACGACCGATAACGGCCCGTTAATGACTTGGTACGTGATTGTAACAGAGGGATCATAAGTCATATTTTGGTAATGGAAAATAATATTGGTGTCGTGTTTTTTTAAGGTTTTCCTCTTATGAATTCGGGAAGTCTCTCGAGACATAAGAACTCTGGATTTCGGGAATTAATCTAGCAGACGTGGGACGTGTATAGCAGTGCTGGGCCAGTACCGCTTATAAAGTTTTAGAAGGTTGCAACTAAGACAGGTCTTTCTATACATAACTTCATCATCATCACTGCTCCCAAAACGGTGATTATGAATAATGTAAAGAAAGCGACATGTCTTAGAACCAAAACCTCGAAGACGTATGACATTTACCGACCTCCGTGGCGCAGCGGTCAACACGCCTGCCTGCGACGTAGAGGCCCCGGGTTCGATCCCCAGCCAGGTCATCATGGAAAACGATCTTTTCCTGATTGGCCTGGGTCTTGGATATTTATCTATATGTATCTATTATAAATATAGTATCGTTGAGTTAGTATCCCATAACACAAGTCTCGAACTTACTTTGGGGCTAGCTCAATCTGTGTGATTTGTCCGTATATATTTATTTATTTTACACTGGGCCCGCGGAGTAAATAACAGCCTACTCCCTCTCGTAGAGAGGATGCCTTTGTCCCAATAGTATGAACATCATATTCTAATCATACTATTAAAAGAATATGCTCAATAAACTATAAAATTTTCCCGCTTGTCAACCTTATTACTAAGAATACAAGGGTAAAACATGGTCTAATTCACATTGTCGAGTGTTAATGAGGAAAATCGCTTCAAGAGTATAGCTCTAGCACCTTTCTTGAACTGAAACTTGCCAAATGAGATAAGGTGAAATTGAAAAACTCTCCGGGTCTCATCGGGTGCCAGCAGAAGTTACCGCCCACCAGACAAAGTCTTGCCGCCAAGCGATTCATCGTGTTCCGGCATGATGTCTGGTGAAGCCGTACGGAGGACGGGTCTGAGCAGTTGTGTCGCGATGTGTGCCGGATACGATGCGCCAAATGTTGTGTCGGGAGTTTGGCTCGAGGGTCTCCAGGTCAATCTCCCGCAGCATCGTTGGTCGTGTTGTTGGGTTTAACATTTCATTACTTCGCTCAACTGCCATCTTTCTTTCTATTTACTCAGTTTCTTTTTTTGAGTGAACAGTCCCTTAATAAACTAGCGCGCTTTACCATCAACGATTGCATCACAGCTTACCATCATGTGGGATTGCGGTCAAGCACTAGTTTATAATAATAATAAAAAAGCTGTCAACAGTGAGAATCCCTAGAATCAGATGAAAGTACATAGTTTCTCACGGTGAAATGATTACAGACGAGACCCGCTGATATGGCCTCTGTAAAATGGACATTACCGATCAAATCAAGCAACAATTTCTTTCTAACGATACTTATATTGAAATAGTAGTGTATCCGAACTACATCTATTCCCTAGGCGCTCAATTTTTCTTACCAAACGGGTTGCCTGAGGCCCTGTCAGTCCAACCAACGTGAATTATCTCCTGAAAAAAGAATAATGCCGTCCATTATTCTTTTTCCTTAGTTGTATGTGGCGTGGCATAAGTTTCACAATTCACAATACACCTACGTGGGACTTCGGGCACTATTTGTTACCATGATATTAGAAAATGGAACCACGTGGCCGCATTGGTTTCCTGGTCGCAAGCGCGAATGCTGAGCTGTGAGTCCTGGGTTCCAATCACATGTCGACAATAGCGTGTATTATTATATTGTACACAAACTAAATTAATATTTAGTTAAGTGTTTTTATTTTATTAAGAAAAGGATAGAAAATAACATTTTAGTTCAATGTGATTTAGGTTAAGGTCAAATTAAGATATTACACAGACAGTTTAGACGCGATTATAAACAGGGCGACCAAAAATACATTAATTTACGCCAGGCACCGACTAATTCGACAGGTCTAAACTAATATATTATCTTGTGTCCTTTTGTATTTTTATTTTTATTAGAATTTTCAAACAACCTAGAGTTTGGAAGTTAGCTATATTTCCCCATGCTTTGGAAAGCAAGTTAAGCCGCTGGTACTGCGCTTAGTTCCTAACCCGGTCATGTCGAATTGGCGTCCCATCAGACTAACAGAGATGAGTAAGTGTACCAATTTCAGCGTACCCACTTCTGCACTATAATATATACAGCACGGAAAGCTATTTGAAATCTGAACTAGCCTACTACAAGAGAGCTATACTAGAACCGAGCATTCATGATTCAACGCCGTATAAACGTGATGCAGCGTTACCAAAAGCTTGAAGCTAGAGGCTATACCCGATTCTGGGTCACCGACCAGAGCGACACGGTTCAAGGGCTTTGTTAGCAAGACATCTGCAATTTCGTGCGAAGTTACGGGCATTTAATACTGCGTTACACCTATATGAAGACATAAGGTTAGTTTGAGGCTGGAACTGAAAATAAATGACAACGCGATTTCGAAGCATATTGCTCATACATTGCTCCATATATTCGACAAATATTTCTGATCAACAATGTATATTACGTAATGATTGTTGTTGAACTCAAAGTAAACCCATTGTCAGTGATAGTGCATTACGCAATTAACCCTGCCGGTGCGACTACTTTTCGGCCGTTAGAAAAAGTTATTTAATCTGTGGATTAATTTGGAAATAGAGAACTAATAGGTGTACAAATAAGTTTCCCCCGTTTTTTGAACATGCAGACGAACATTATCATGTAGGAGAATAATTTTGTCATATCTGGAATAGTAATGAACGCGTTTTTCCTCTTCCTTGTATCTTCCTCCAATAATGTTTCCAATTTTATGTCTTTGAGTTTGTACGATTTCGGTTTCCAGTACGTTCTTCATCTTCACAGTTTCAAAACTTTTGAAACCACTCACGACAACTTCTATCTCTTAAAGCAGCTTCACCATGACCTTCTACAAGCAATCGATGGGCCTCAGCTGCAGATTTCTTCAAAACTAAATATGTGATACTTATACATAGTCACAAATACTTTAAGTGTATGTTATTACCAGATGTCCGAACTTACGATATCACATTTTACATCTGACGATTTCAACGAAACCTCTTAGTGAGGACATCTTTTGTTTAACGGCGGAAGCTTATTTATACACCTAATAATATCATACGAATCCTATGTTCATTGATGGACTTAGAGAAAAACCACAAAGTGCGCCTGAAGAAATTTCTCAAAAACATGAAAAAGTAAGGCTTACATGAGTAATGTCGTTGCCACCGCTCGAGAACATTTTCACTCAACGTGATACAATTTACGGAAAATTCCCTAAAAATAACAAATCGCTACCATAAGCCGAGCATAACCGAAAGTTCGGGTCATTTCTTTGGCCACAACCAAGATAAAGGACGGCGCTGCCGACCGGAAGAAATGAGTTATAGACGTACTATATTTCGGTAAAGGGCTAAACTCAAAATTTAATGTTTTATTACATCCGCTTACGATTGTACAGCGTTTGATGCAGGCAACGCCAGTCAAAGAAAACAATTGAGCGTCCAAACGCATGCGGGTGCACGGTGCTCGGGAACCTTAGTCGCAGTGTAATGTATGATGCTGTCGGCGAAAACCGTATTGTGTTATTTTATTTTTATATTCTACAAGATATATATGATATGGTACAACATCCCGCTCTTTCTTCTTCGTTTAGTTTATCACTCCGTGGAATGCGCTCCCTCAGGAAATTAAGACAGCCAACACCTGTTTATCCTCAAGTTAAAATCCGCGAGCACATTCACAAGAAGCTGACGCAAATATTTTCACATTGTATGTTTTATTTATTTTTAGTATATTATTGGCAAACAACATGGTAATGGCTGCCATTCTTTAGCGCCCTTTCTCCGTTAACAGTGATACAGACAAAAAGAAATATAATAAATATATGCACATAGAGTGTACGCTTGTAAAAATAATAATAAATCTGTGTAGGTATGATTATTAAATTAAATGCATATTTATTAGTTGTTATATTTAAATGTACGTAGGTATATAGCACACTAGGACAGCTTCTAATGTTATACAAAGCACAGGTCCGTTCGTGTTTGGAGAGCCACATATGGGCTGGTACCGCAAAATGCCACCTGGCTACTTTGGATTCAGAGGAGAGGCGTGCGAAGAAGCTAATTGGCGACCCAGGTGTAGCTCAAAACGGTCTCCGAAGCCTGGAGCACAGGCAAAGAGTAGCCAGCCCTGTCTACGTAGAGATATCGTGAAGATTCAGGAATAAATATTTTAAAACCTGCTAAAAAATATTTTATTTTTAAAATTTATTTTCAAAGAATAACTGGTAGAAAATGCCGACCGCTTCTGAACATTTATTTACAAGTGAATAAATAAATTATATTTATTCAAAATTCCTTAAAAGATAAATTAGTACTCTTAGTCTTAAATGTAAGTAATAATTGTAAGTCTTACGTGTCTGAACTAAGAAAATCCAGTGTGTCAGCAAAATAAACATCTATTATAGAGGATAGCTAGGATAGTTCCCCAACCCGCCTGCCAAGCATGGCGATTATAGCAAACCACCCCAATTTCTTGAGGGAGGCCTTTGTCCAGCAGTGAGACTTCTATAGGCTGAATGTACAGGATAGGAACGTAAGGTGGGATGCCCTCAAGTTAGGTAGAAATGTGATCTTCTCAGGATGGCCAGCAGTAGCTGGATGAGAATTACTGAAAATCGAGTTAAATGTCGTGCAATAGGAGAGGCCATGTCCAGCAGTAGACTACTATGAGCTGATGATGATGATGAGAGGATAGGAAAAAGCTCACCGCTTGTTTTGTTTCTCAAAACTGTTCTGAATGACTAGTTCAATATGCGTAGTAATTTCATATTTCAATCATCATCATCATCTCAGCGTTAATCCCAGTCGCATCCGTAGCTTTTCAGCTTTGGAGTCTGGGGTTCGCTTTACCAGTCTAACTGCTGATTTTGGTTAAACTTCGATATTTTCCGTGAAGCGACTGCCGTCTGACCTCCACAACCCGAAGGCGATATCTAAGCATTGCAGTTAGACCAATTGTTAGACTTTTGAGGGCTCCAACAACCCGTAACGACTGCCACTAGATGTTCGTATGGCAACCGCGACCAACGGCTTAACGTGCTTTCCGAGGCACGACCAGACCAGTGCAAATATTCATATTCATGTATACAAATATTTGAACTGTGCGGGGATCGAACCCGCGCCTCCTTGCGCAACGGCCGCATTCGCTACCGCTGCGCCACGGAGGCTGTCAACCGAATGATAACAATCCGACCTAATATAAAAGGGCTCTAAGATGTTGCCAATAACATCCTTTATGTGAATATCTTAATGGGAAAAAATCTGTTATCCTGATGTTGGTGTGTGGTGCAAGTTATAAGAAAAAAAAACTTGAATACATAGAAATGCTATAAAAAAATGATTACAGAATTGAACTGTGATAATATGACAAATAATCTGTATGCCCGTGTCTTGTTTATAAGCGATAGCCGCATATTTATGTGCCTTTCGTTTGGAAATCCGGAAAATGCCCTCTGTCGGCGCGACCAAGCGATGAGGTTCAGCGAACAAAGTGTCACCTGAACAAGGCGACCGCGTATTCGCGATTTTTCATGTACTGAATTTTAAACGCATTAAATTAGTGCCTAAAGTTGAAAATCCAACAGCCAAACAATGTTTTGTTATGCTTTGTTGGATCCTCAATGCCCGGATCAACAACGAGAGATGAAAATCCAATTCGCTATAAAATCCTGGCGCGATATTCATCTGTGCGAACATCATTTTTATAGCGATATTCCTACGGAAAGTAGCAATGAAGGAAAAATCTATAGTTTTCTCTTTTATGTCGATGACACGACACATTATTCAATATTCATCAGAAGGTTAGGTGATTCAATTTTTTTTAAAATTATATTCCACGTTTCATCCCTTAACACATGTCACATCACATTGGCCGTGGACGTGGTTCAACTTATTTTTTTTATAAATAATCTAGTACTAATATATTTACTCGATGGTAGCTCATAACATCGGCTGCCGGTAGAAGTTACCACCTACCAGACAAAGTCTTGCCGCCAAGCGATTTGTCGTTTTCCGGCATGATGTATGGTGAAGCCGTTCGTCCTGTTGTTGGGTTTAACGTTACATCACCTCGATCAACCACAGTCTTTCTTCCTATCCACTCAGTTGTTTTAAGTGAATAGGCTCTTAATAAACTAGCGCGCTTTTCCATCAAAGATTGCATAGCTGCTTACCATAAGGCGGGATTGCAGTCAAGCATTAATTTATAATTATAGTAAAAAAATATTATATCAATAATATATAATCTGTATTCGCTATTTATTTGCGAAAAAAGTAAACAAATATGAGTTTTTTTCTCTCAATTCCTGCAACTTTAATTTTGTTGTTAACAGTTGTAATAAAGTATATGTATAATAAGTTGAATATCGTTTACTTGAAATAACATCAATTGGAAACAAATTTGAATATCCCTCAGTTACCTCAGTTACATACTAATGCCTGGCACAGCAATTTGCATCCTTATTAGTAGAGTGATAACATATTCCTTTAGCTCGATGTACATAACAATATTACTTGTTGTAGATGTTTGGATTTGCATAAAATGTTCCGTGAATTTCCTTGTGTAGATAGGATTGAATCATTGGATACTTATTCATGAACTATTTAATCAATAATATACCCACTTTGTTCCCACTGCTGGGATGTACATAGGCTTCCTTTGTGTTGGAGTGAGCCGTAATCCACCACGTGGGCCTAGTGCGGGTTGGTAGATGTCACATGTGTCACAATCTCGGTGGTAGGCCATAACATCGGCTGCCAGCAGAAGTTACCACCTACCAGACAAAGTCTTGCCGCCAAGCGATTCGACGTGTTCCGGTATGATGTCTGGTGAAGCCGTACGGAGGACGGGTCTGAGCAGTTGTGTTGCGATGTGTGCCGGGTACGATGCGCCAAATGTTGTTGTGTCGGAAGTTTGGTCGTGGAGAGTCTCCAGATCAATCTCCCTCTGGCGCAGCATCGTTGGTCGTGTTGTTGGGTTTAACATTGCATCACCTCGCTCAACTGCCGTCGTTCCTATTCCTAAGTTTTTAAGTGAATAGGCTTAATAAACTAGTGCGCTTTACCATCAACGATTGCATCACTGCTTACCAGCAGGCGGGATTTGCTTGCAGTCAAGCACTAGTTTATTATAAGTAATTAAAAAAAATGTGTTTGAATTTATGGTTTTAAGACATCACGATGTTTTTCATCACCGTTTTGAGTGCAGTGGTGATAACCAATTTTCAAAACATTAAGCGTCTGGCAGGGTTCGAACCCACGACATGCAAATCCTAAATGGGATATAATTAGTCTAAAAAAAAAGAGTTAATACTTTATCTAAAGGCATGGTGGTCTTTAGATAATACTGAATCGTTTTATAAGAAAATCAAGGAAAATGTTTATTTTTTCTTTGTATACCCGAGGTTTTTTTGCAATGTAATTTACACTGCAACAAAATACTTTTGGATTTTTAATTAACAAAATTTGTTTTCCGGGTGGTTTTGCGCTTAATTTTCCTGGTTAGTCACAACCATATCAAGCCAAAAATAAGAATCAAATACGGAAATTTTATAGGTATCTACTTACCCTTTTTATAATTAAAAAGGTGACGGAGGAGGTCAAAAGGTTCGCTTAACTAAAATCAGAAAGTCAATTCCCGTATTAAAAAACTTTTACAATCCAGCCAGACAGCGCCAGATTTTGAACGTACGAGAAAAGGCCTTTTCACTCATCTTCATCTCCGTGTTTAGTCCCGGTTACATCCGCGGCTTTCGTGTTGGAGCCCGGGGTCCGCTTTGTTTTTTTTTTTTTTATAGTTTATAAACTGGCGCTTGACCGCAATCCTGCCTGATGGTAAGTAGTGATGCGATCATTGATGGTAAAGCGCGCTATTTTATTAAGAGCCTATTCACTCTAGCCTTGAAGACACTCAAATTGTAATGCTCCTCAATATTCCCCCATTTCGCGCGATCTTTAGCATCTTGTGGTGTGAGATTGTTGGCACGCATATCATTTCTTACAACGTCAAGCTAACACTTCTTTGATCTACCCTGTTTGTTCCGGCCCGGCAGAGGCGCCATGGCAAGACAATTGTTACCCACGTAACTTTTTCATAAGACGTGACCGTACCAGCGTACGCGACCCTTCTGCAGCTTGTCCGCTATGTCATGGACGGGAAGACTGCCATGGATGCAGGAGTTCCTGATGCGGTCTTTCGGCGAAACTCCACACATCCACCACCAGAAAAGGCCTTTACACTGAACGTTCTTAATATTGCAAAAATATTCTCGACTTACAATGTTATGTTGCCTATCTTCTTTAAAATCACGTATCTTTTACCTGTAACAGAAGAAAGAGAATTATAAATAAAACATTAAAATCAAAGTCTTGCTCTCGTTACCCGCTTACAATCATATGAATATCATAATGTTTCTGCTTTTAGAACACAGGCATAATCTATGTGAGGTGATAAAGGACCACACAAACCCAGTACAGGTTGTCCCAGGTCTTAAAATGTTTTGTCCTAGGAAAACTTACACTAAACAGGATTCCGCTTCCAACTTGCACCAAACATCAATCCCAGTGCAATTTGTCTCCAATTTACTTTGATAAGAACAAATCTCCTGAGTAACTCAGGGTAGCAATCCTTCCACACGACGTGAGCACGACTACTGCGACCACTATAATTACATCGAGGGAAATTAATTGCTGAAACACATAAAACTACGAAAGCAATTTGTCTGGCTAGACTTTAATTTTTATGTTCGCCTACCCACTTAATGGTGTATTTTTATATGGTAATTAAGCAGTTTCTCAGGTGGTTTCCAGCTCCACCGTCATGTAAATGTCGCAGTCAGCTGGTTAAAATAGCCGTTTAGTATTTGGAAGCTGTGGTCCAAGCGTCAATCTCTCTGGTCACACAAGGTTACTCACAGTTCTAACCTGATCCCTTTCGTCAGGATGTCCTGTTTTAGTTTCTGCAATAAATTAGGTTCACACGTGATTGGTTACATCATCATCATCATCTTAGTCAGATGAAGTCCACTGCTGGACATAGGCCTTCCCCGAGGATTTCCAAAAATAACGGTTGGACGCGGCCTGCATCAAACGCTTCCCTGCGATTTACAGTTATAACCTAAACTATTATTAATTTAATGTAGTCGTTAGTTAAACGGCCGCCGTTTATTTATAAGGCTAAGACAGACCGGGCCAGCACGAGGGTGTGGGGCCGTGGAAGAATTTAAACTCCCGCGGCCCCACACGCGCTCGTGATAGAAGAGACAGCGGGGTGGTTTTAGTCAGTAAGAGTCTGACAGACTTCGTCGTCCACCCTAGGGCGGCGGCCATCCATTGCGGATTTCCACCCCGGAAAAAAACATATTCGTATATTATATGACCACAGAAAATTCGTTCTTACTTTAGGCTATCACAATAACTATAGTACTGGACCTATTTTAAGGAAACCCGTTAATTTTCCGTACAGACGCTAAAATTATACCAATATCGAGTCTCGATCGTAAACCGCACAGGTATGCTGGGAATAACAACAATTATGACCGCTGACAGCTGTCATAACTTTTGATATTGTTTGTTAATATCCAATGAAATCCTGCCCTTAATATGTATATTATGCCTTTTCCATTAAACGCAGTTATACCTACTTATATTTTCATAAGCTTTTAGGAAAGAAACTGTTTTTCGGATATTACAGATTTCAATTTATTTATTTGTGTGGCACAGATATCACCACCCTGTATTGAATTCAAGAACATGGTTCAAAGTTCAGAATTCCAATTGATCTCTTTTGTGCGTATTAACGTTTTTACTCCACGCTTCCATCAAGTAAAACCACAGAGCGGCCTTCATCCTCGCATAAAGCGAGAGCCGAGAAGTGGCAGGAGCCGATTTTAAGTGCCAATTTCGACTCTGTGAGTTAATCGACATAGGTATTTATATTATGTGGAACGCGTCAAGCCACTTTTCCTGACTCTGTGTGTGCCTGCTTAGATCTTCTGACAGAGAAATTCACATCGATATCCGTCGTGTACTATAACGGATTTTGATGTTAATTTTAATTTTAGTTTAAGAGTATTTGTTCCGGGACGTTTATGTTTATTTTACATTATTACTATTATTATAGCTTGTGGCTAAATTATGACAGCTGCACGGGTCGATTCATCAGGTAAATCTACGCTGGCCACGGTTGGTCTGTGGATGGGTGATCTTTATGTACCGACACTCCTCCGTGTCCCGGAAAGCAAATTAGTCCGATGGTTCCGGCTGTCATTTATAGATCTGTGACAGTCGTTTCACATCGTCGTCGTTGTTGACGACGACGATGTGAAATGACACTCTGTGACACTCTCGCTCCGGACCATGGCCTGGACCAGGGCCGGGCGTGAGAGATCGCCGGCGATCGCCTCCACGAGGACGCGGCGGTGCTCTACCCAAGCCGAGCAGACCACCGTATTCTCCACCGTGTCCTCAGAGCGCTCTACACAATAGTGACACCCTAGCGTTCCCGCCACTCCTCAAAGAGGGGACTTACCGCCGCTATTGTAGCGTGCCCAATTATTGCTTACCATCAGGCGGGATTACGGTCAAACACTATTATAGTGTTTGACCGTAATGTTAAAGTTCTGCATACATGGCTAAGCAAAATATTTCATTCAGCTAGTTCGAGAACTGAAACGAAGCATTTCAGGCTTACAAAAATAGACTGCAAAGTTTTGTTAAACATCACGTTTGCGCTTTTGTTTTCCATAACGCTCGGCGTTGTTGCTGAATTGCTGTATACTGCGGTGTGTTGGGTACGGAGAAAAAAGTAACTGGAGGTGTTATGTTTGACTACTGGAGAAATCTGATCACAAGGCTAGGATATCGAAAATAAACCGTATTGAACTACATGGGTTTTATTTGAGAACAAATACTGGGTAAATGTGTAGTTTCATTGGAGTGCAGTTGTGCACAGAAATAATATTGTACGGAAGACAGCAGGTCAAGCTATCCGAAACTGTCAAATATTCCCAATCAACCTTGAGCCTTAATGCTTAAGTTGAAAATCTAATAAAGAAATCTGACAGATTATAACAGCTTGATGTGCTATTGTTTGTACATTGACTCAGTATTCCCTGAGAGGCCCTTGAACCTTCGACCAATGATAATTTTGGAGTAGACATGTGTACCGTTTAGTCAAAATCTGTGATATTTCTAGCATTGTTGGCACCAACTGTAAGGCCGCTCCACAATAATGCACCTATGCATGCCTGGGTTGTCTCAATAGCAATATAATAGGGAAGTTTCCTGGGTAAAAAAAAAATATTCTATAAGTCTGTCATTCAGATTATAGAAAAATATTGGATACATATATTTTGTTTTATCAAATCAATAAAAATTGACAAATAAAAAAAAGGCATCAAAGATCAGGAGTGGTGGCTGGTAACGTCACTGCTCGCTAAAAAGTGTAGCGTGCAGTGACGTCACACGAGTTTTCAACGCACTGTGACGTCTTAATTTTTTGTTTATATGAAAAAAGAAAAAATACGAGTCTAGTACTTTTTGGAAATCTGACTGACGGACTAATTAGTTTTTTTTAGTCAAATACCCCATTCTGGTTGACCGCAGGTGACTAAACTCGCATGTTCAACAAAACGTTACAATTTACGTTTCGACTATTTTCGTGCAGCGACGGGTCGCATGTGGCAGGTAACAAAAATTGACCTTAAAAATGCTGAACCGCAGGCGATCGTCCGCCGAATTCTGCGAATTTCATCGACCTATATATACAAGTAGAACCAACGACCAACAAGGTAAGACCAACCTAGTGTACATAGCCCATAAATCATAAGAATTGTGTCCTATAAATAACGCGAAGATTGCCTGAAATATTAAAGGAAATAATAGTAAAGGTACTACCCTGCATGTTCCTCTAGGAAGCCTCTAGGGAATGCATGCGTCTGTCTTCCTTTTATCTATTAAATTTGTAGAGAACAGGTCCTGGGATTTCCTATGTGGCGTTCTATTATCTATGGTTTGATATCAGATATAATAAAATAAATATATACGGACAAATCACACATATTGAGCTAGCCCCAAAGTAAGTAGCGAGACTTGTGTTATGGGATACTAACCCATCGATACTATATTTTATAATAGATACATATACCTATAGATACCTACCTAAACAAAATAATCCGGACGAAGCGTTTCGCCTCGTCTTTATACCGCGTACATCGAGGGACTGGAACAATTTTCCAGCGGCAGTGTTTCCGTCGGACTAAAATTTAAGTGTCTTCAAGGCTAGAGTAAATAGAATATAATATTAAACAACATTATTTTTACTTTATACGAAACCTGAATATAGTTTGTTCAGAATAAGCAACTGAATCGATTCCAATCAGTTTTACACCATGTTATATTTTTTCCCAAATTCATTTAGAAATTGTTGCAGAGTGGTTACCGAGCGCACACAGCTGAAGGTAGAATATAGTAATAGAAACTTAGTAGGACAGAGTACCTTCGCGACGCGCCACTTGAGAGCGCGGGAAGGTGACCATATGTTGGTAGGACAACCAAGTAAGATAACAAGCTCATAACTTTGTGGTTTTTCATGATATCTTTTTGAAATTTTGTACATAGATTCTTTACCTAAAAATACTGGACACGTGTTTCGGGTTTCGCATATACTTACAAAAAATAACGTTGTAAAAAAAAGAAAGCACTTGCAGCTTTAATAATATTAGGAAAGGTATCGGACATTAATAAAGGTTTAAATTGCCTTTAATCAGATCTCCCTCCTGGTATGATGGAGGCATCACGGAGGAATTTCTTTACCAAAGGAACCATTAGTTGCCAGAGCCCACTCTCCTTCAATTTGCGGAAAAAATACGCAGTAGGTAACACGGCACAGAAAATGAAGAACTTTTTACATGCTTTTTATTAGCTTCACTTGTATGTTTGCTTGCTTGCTTGCTTGTTTGTTTGTCCGTCTCTAACTCTTTGGACTACGAGTGAGCGGATCATTACTGTAAAATTTCCCACCGTTTTCAATAAGCTGATTCGCTCGTTTTTTTTTTTTTAAATAATATTGAATTAAAAAGATTAAAAAACTAAAAAACATGCTTTTAACAAATATCAAACTAAAAAGTTAAAAATAATTAAAAAAAAGCACTTAACATACAAAAAATTATGGCACAAAGCGCCTCACGCTTCTTTTTTAAATTACTTTTAACTTTTTCGTTTGATATTTTTGAAAAGCATGTTTTATTTAGTTTTTTAAACTCAATTTTTATAATCTAAATCAGATTAATCCGCCCGAAAACAACAGAAAGAGAAAGTTGAGCATGGTTGTGTTCTTGAATGGTATTACCATATTCAGAATGTTATTGTTACAATCAGGAAGCATATAGAAAAGTGTTAATAGTCTCCCGTTTTTACCATTTGGTTACGAAATTGTAAAAATAATAAACGTTTTATGTAGTAAAGCTTTGATTTCGCTACAAAATATTTCTTTTTCACCTTATCGGTACACTGACAAGATTAGTGTTTCAAAGGGAAAAGAAAGGAATCATAGCAACGGATAAAATGTTATTTTTAACTTTTTTGTGAATTCATGCACCATCGGCTCCTTACTGTCTTTGTCCTATTTTGTTTGGGGTCGTAAAACCCGCTTGAGACCCGATGAAACATAAAGTTCTATGCGAGGCTCTTATGTCAGAATGATGTCAAAAAGTTTGCGGAGTTTAGCTAGCCAATGTAGAGCGCATCAGAAGTAAATAAGTCAAGTTATCTCCCGCCATGGAGACACCGAATGGTTGTTTGGAGTCATCATCATCATCATTTCAGCCGAAAGACGTCCACTACTGAGCATAGGCCTCCCTCAACGATCTCCCGGACACCGGTCCTGCGCTTCCCGCATCCAGCAGCGTCATCCGAGTACTATGAACATCTAACTGCGATCGCCAACCCGCCTGACAAGCGTGGCGGTTCCACCATTATCCCCTCCAAAATGTTTGGAGTCAAATAAATACAAATACATATTACCAAATAATTAAAAGCACGTAATAATTTAGAGAAAATTAATGAAAATTACGGTTAAATAGAGACCAGTAATCGCCACCATTCGGGTTCTGCGGTTTTCTGGATTTAAACATGTTCATTTGATACCCAATTCAATTAATATTATTAAGTAGGTACATACTGTACCTATATTTTTTATTAAAAAAAATGCTTTAATTAATCACCTACAGATTATACAAAAAAAAGCATTATTGGAAAATAAAGTATCTAATAGCGTGTTCCCGGAAATTGAAATACCTTACTTCGTCTTATGTGTTAACCCGCATAAATGTCGATTACTTGGAAATTTATTAAGATAAAAATACTTATAGTAAGTCCTAATCCAGGTCATGGTCTGCACTGCACATGTGACGAATTTGATCCAATCTCATTCAGTCATTTTAGTACGAAGGCGTAACAACTTTTTTCTCGGTGGTAGGCTATATCACCGCCGTATAAGAATAATTTGTATGGTGTATGTTAAAGGTCACGGTACATATTGATTCCGGACGTTAATGGGAAAGGAAGCTTTTCTCAGTGGCAAGCCATAACATCGGCTGCCGGCAGAAGTTATCACCCACCAGACAAAGTCTTGCCGCCAAGCGATTCGTCATGTTCCGTCATGATGTCTGGTGAAGCCGAACGAACGAACGGGTCTGAGCAGCTGTGTTGCGATGTGTACCGGGGTACGAAGCGCCAAACGCCAAAAAAGTTGTGTCGGGAATTTGGTCGTGGAGGGTCTCCAGATCAATCTCCCTCTGGCGCAGCATTGTTGGTCGTGTTGTTGGTTTAACATTGCATCACCTCGCTCAACTGCCGTCTTCCTTCCTCTTCATATTTTTTTTTTTTTGAGTGAAAGGGAAATATACTAGCGCGCTTACCAACAACGATTGCATCACTGCTTACCATCAGGCGGCAAGCACTAGTTTATAATATTATACAAAAAAAAATGTATAATGTTAATACATTTTTATTCCTGGAGAATTTCAGACGAATCAAATACTTCGTTGAAGTAGGTACCTCTAAATGTGTACCGCGTAGCTCTCAATGAATTACGGAACAAAAGAATACGGGAGTTGCTATCCATCTAAAGAATCCCCTTGAATAATGAATCCGCGAGAATTTACCCAACAAAGTACATAATACACAGATGTAATTCTTCAAAGTAAGGAAAAACGCGTCGTAAAAAATCCCTTGGCTATTAATTACGTGAAATACCCTGTAAAAATTTTAAATATTTCATTTACTAAAAAATTGTCGTATGAAATGAAAATACGGAGAAGTTATTAATTATACTAAAATAAACATTATTTTTACTCTACTATTTAGATTACATATTCATAATTAAGCAATTAATTCGTCTTTTTCATATCTACTGTTTAAGAAAAAGATGAATTAATTGCTTAATTATAATTAAAAAGGTAGCTATTATATGACTATTTTACATTTTTGTTATTATTGTTTAGTCATATTGGTATCCAAAGGACAGGCAAAGAGTAGCCAGCCTGTAGGTGTTCTATAGGATGCATTTTGAAGAGTGTGCGTGGGAGTTGCATGACTGAATTCCCCCATCTCCGTTCCATCACCGGACGACCTGTCGTACGACGAGCATCCATATATCCGTGGTACACCACGATCCGGACGAAGCGTTTCGCCTCGTCTTTTATACCGCGAGAATCGAGGGACTGGAAAAATTTGCCAGCGGCGGTGTTTCCGTCTGACTACAATTTAAGTGTCTTCAAGGCTAGAGTGAAAAGGCTCTTAAAGCGACTATCAAAAATCCATGACCGGGATTAACCATCCACGGACCGACAGTGACAAGAGTAGCTTAACCTGATGTTATTATTTAGCCACGAGCCCCTTAGTACCTTAGTCAATCATCATCAGTAGTTTTTTTTATCGCCCCACCGCTGGGAACAGGCCTCTTCTCATACAGAGAAGGATTGAGCGTAATCAGCATGCTTGCTCAATACGGGTTGGTGATTTAAGACTTAAAAGTCCAGGATTCCTCAAGAAGTTTTCCTTCACCTTTTAATCTGTTATTTATTTATTTATTAAAACTTTATGCACAAAGAAAAACATTGCACAATGGCGGACTTAATGCCTTAGGCATTTTCTACCAGTCTACCTTAAGGTGATGCAGAGACAAAACATGGTAGGTGCAAAGATATAAAAGAGAAGTTAAAAGAGAAACACAAAAAAAAAATGTAATAAATACATACACAAAATACACACAGTACAGATCTGTCTCTACTGTTTCTATTTTGTATGTATGTAAAAATATAGATAGAGAAAAAGAATAAATTACATGTTTGATGAATCTGCCAATTTATTGCGGAAGTATTCCCGAGCTTTAATTTTAAATGTGTGCCGACTGGTCAACGTCCTGATATTCTGAGGAAGATCATTCTAAAGGAAAACCGCCTGGACAAGAAATGAAGACTTAAGAAAACCAGAGCGGTGAGAAAGACATCGTAGAAGACAATTATTGAAAGAACGATTGGATTGGAACAACGATTGGATAGTGTACAAAAGTAATTTACAAAACTTAGGAAATTATCGATAGAATCAACTTACTATAGACGAAATGAGAACCTCTTTTTTCAAGTTTTTTTTTTAAATTTGCTAGCGAATCTCTGGGTCAATGCGACATAATTGCGCATATTGCAGAGTAACAAGATACCGAGGTCGCCTTATACGAAGATAACCGACCTAGATCATGACGGGCGACGTATATGGAATGTTAGTAAATCAGTTATGTCATAAGTACTTGTATGGACTGGTATACCTCCGAGCTATGGCGATCAATCATCTGTCATTAGTTGAGGGCAAAAATGGTACTAAACGTGATCTTATCAAAAGTAGAACATGGCAGATTGCTAGTACAGATGTTATGTTTAAGCATGAAAACTATCTATACAATATGTAAAGTAAACCCCGTCTGTCCCGTGTTTAAATAAAATATGGAATTTTACATAATCATCATAGTCACAAACTAATTAATTTTGAAATAATCTCCTTTTTCCGCTAATTAATTCCATCTTCCCCAAAATTTGGGATTTTAAAAAGAAGTGACAACACCATTTTCGACGGTATTATTATGAGTGATGCGAGCGCGTGCCGCGTGTCCTGCCCCCCTTGACTCGCGCATGTATTGCCTACCGCACATGTATTAAGTTACCTCCTTTTGAGAAATATTTTTGTGTGGGGATTTTTTTACGTTTAGCCCAGCTTTGTCGGCATTGGTAGAATCAGTTATCGATACCTAACAATACCTTTACGGATCGGACAGGGTTTTCTTTACATATTGTATGTAGGTCATAGCTCATTGCCCCTGCCCTAATATCTATCCGCAGAGATCATAACAATAAACTGTATGGTTTTACTATATTGGTTTATGTTAAAGGTCACGGTACATATTGATTCCGGACGTTAATGGGAAAGGAAGCTTTTCTTAGTGGTAGGCCATAACATCGGCTGCTGGCAGAAGTTACCACCCAGCAGGCATAGTCTTGCCGCCAAGCGATTCGTCGTGTTCCGGCATGATGTCTGGTGAAGCCGTACGGAGGACGGGTCTGAGCAGTTGTGTTGTGATGTGCGCCGGGTACGATGCGCCAAATATTGTTGTGTCGGGAACTTCTGTCTCCAGATCAGTTTCTTCTCGCATCACTTCGCTCAACTGCCATCTTCCTTTCTTTCGCAGTTCTTTTTATTGCATTGGCTCTTAATAAACTAGCGTGCTCTACCATTAACGATTGTATCACTGCTTACCATCAGGCGAAATAGCGGTCAAGCTCTAGTTTATAATTATAAAAAAATGAAAATTAGGGGTAGGTCAATACACGGCTGTACGCAAGAGATACAGAAGAGGTCATTTGATTATTTCCCATCCTGAAGAAAAACCCAGGGGGTGCAAGGGTTGCGTAGAAGTGGGAGCAAGGTTTTAGAGGACGTGATATTACGGCTACTCACAGTCATCATACATTTTGCTTTATGTCTAAACTGAACACAAACACACGAACGATTTTTAGTTTTGTACCTTCTATGGAACATGCAACACTTCCGAGACATGTAGTTGACAAAGGAATTGTCGACGTGACAATTGTGACACGAAACAACTCGAAACAGTCGCGACTAATGAGCAACCGAAAAGACCAGCCGTTCTGTTCACATGTTTTCTTTAGCTTTCCTTAACAGAGTGGTAGATATGCTCAATTGCTCAAATGCACATCACTTTTTGTTTTGATAACTGGCTAAAAGTTACACAGGGGGTAGCGTAGAAATTTTTTCGTCGATTATGGAATAACTAGCTTTCCGCTCGCGGCTTCGCCCGCGTGGATTTCGGTTATATCGCGCTTTTTAGATTTCCCTCGGGAATATCAATTTTTATTTTTCAATAAAAGTTAGGTAGCCTATGTCCTTTCTCAGGGTCTAAAGATTGTCTGTGCCAAATTTCACCAAAATCGGTTGAGAGGTTTAAACGGGAAAGCGTAACAGACAGACAAACAGAATTACTTTCGCATTTATAATATTAGTATGGATAATAGTCGAATATTACTTAAACAATAAAATAAATCAGCTGCTTCATAGAAAAGTTCAAATCGAACAGTTTATTTTATAGATTCACTTCATGTACTAAATTCATGGGAAAAGACCATGACATGTACAAACTCTACAGTGTGTAGTAGATCCATACTAATATTATAAATGCGAAAGTAACTCTGTCTGTCTGTCTGTTACGCTTTCCCGCCTAAACCTCTGAACCGATTTTGATGAAATTTGGCACAGACAATCTTTAGACCCTGAGAAAGAACATAGGCTACCTTTTATCGCGGAAAATTTTGAAAAACCCGAGGGAAATCCAAAAAGCGCGACATAACCGACCTGCACGCGGGCGAAGCCGCGGGCGGAAAGCTAGTATGTATCATAAATCTGTGGTCAAAAGTTGAAATAGAGATATTTGGGAGTGTGATCTCACTATTGCAGTGTTGGTCCCTTGGATTATGGATCACACGATTTTGATGCATTTTGTTTTAACTATACTTACATCATAACTTATTTGCTTCCTTTCAAAAGAACGGTAACCGCCATTCACCATAATATCGATAATAAACTGTTTTCATAATGATTCTGCAAATTCGCCTGATATTGATTGATTATGCTTCCAAACCATCTGTGGAAGCATTTTTTGCCCCAAATTGAATACGCGGGCAAAATTAAATATCTGGATATTTAGTCTAGGTATCTGCTCATGAAAGATGGGAATCTGTTAAAAGCGTTTGCCTCTTTTTTTCACGAATGTTCTGGTGTTTTTTTTTTTATTAATAATTGATGCTGAGTGAATAATTTGAAAAATTACGAGTAGGTAGCATGTTATTGGGAGGTTCGAAAAAACGTTTTCAGTCTGAATCGGGTTAAAAGGTACTCCGATGTAATACGTTTACGTTAAAAGCTATTTATAATGGTTGTACAATTAATGTTACTGAGTACATTAAGGATAATGGCATGATAAAAGGCACAATGAAATATGAGTATTTGCTGAATGAAGCTCTTTTGAACAAGTATTATTCTGTTTTGATCGTCAAAAGCTACGAAAAGCCGATGTATTCTGTGAAGTGTCAAACTCTAACATCAAGTGGAATGACGGTACATTTCTAGTTGACTTCACTTAGGTTTTCAAGATGAGATTTTACAAAAGTCTTTTGTTTTTTTTTTTTTATTTTGCATCCCTGCTAACCATCAGGCGGAATTGCAGACTCACTAATGTGATAATATGACATAGGCAGAAGATATCATCATCATCATCTTAGCGTTTATCCCGGTTGCATCCGCAGTTTTCGCGTTCCAACGCGAAACCCGCGGATCCCGGGCTCCAGCCCGGGATCCGCTTTCTTGGGCATTCTTCTCCATTCCGCGCCACCTTCAGCATCCTGAGTTAAGAGATTGTTGGCACGTTGATATGTGCAATGCAATTGATTTTAAGAAACCAGTATAAGAACAAATCTATTTATTTAGCTCGGATTTAAAGTAAGACTTAAGAGATATACTTGACACCAGAGACATACATAAGATAAAATAAAAATCTAATAGAAAGTGGATGTACGGAAATATCAAATCAAATCAAATCAAAATCGTTTATTTCAAATTAACCATCACTTGGTACTTTTGAATAGTCAATGTCGGTCAGTTCAAGAAAAGTGAAGGTAAATTGCACGTTCCAAAGCGTAGATCTCTATGGAGAAGAACGTGTAAGAAACTCCATGGACACTCTTTTAAAATCATAATATATGGGTTACATTTCTTCGTTACATATTTATGTTGCTTCTATCATGTGAGCACAATGTAAAATTAATTTCATATATATTTATCAGGATAGTGTTCCTCTTGCCTGCACCAAAGATGCCTAGTTCAGTAAAAATAGCAGACTACTAGTACGATTTGTGACTTAGTCGTGGATTCAGACATAGACAGTATTTACTTTGTGTAAATTATTTCACTACCAGCACTCTAATTGCGTAATACACCTTTACTATCAATTGGAATAATTTTGAAGCATATTGCTAATCCATTGCTCCATATGTTCTAAAAATGTATCTACTCAACAATGTAAATCACGCAATGGATGTTGTTGAAATGTCAAAATGAAACCCATTGCAAGTGATAGTGTGTTACGTAATTACCCTACAGGAAACCAAACAGGAATGCTCTAGAACCGTAATTCAAAGACATGTGACATGTACCAACAGTAGATTATGGACTCTCAGGAGGCCTGGGCCTGGCCAGTCAGTCAGTAATGGGCTGATTATAATTGGACGTAGTTATGTAAAATAGATCCAACACCCAAAAACGGTTTTTTGAGTTACTGACATAAATGTCTAAGATCTACACATAAACTTTAGTATAAATGCAAAAAATATCAAAGCCGCAGAAAAGTGCAGGAAAATACCAATTATTTAAAAGGAAATTTAAATCTACTGTCATGCTCTATTTTCTGAAAAGCATGTATGCTGGCTGGATCCTTTTTGCATAACTACGTCCAATTATAGATAAAAATTATTTGATGATTGAAAAATCGATGTTTATTTATTAAAAGCGCTATTTCTCAAACCGATATACCATACTTAATCAATAACAAAATAATGGGTGTATTTAACATATAAAAATTGAATTGTATTATTATTATTACCCAAAATACTATTCAATTAGTTTAAGTTCAGATCGTAAAATCCAATTTGATAATAGATACTTATATACCTTGGACACTAGAGTTAGAACCTACATCCATAACAATTGTTGCTATGACCTCAAAACACAAAAAGTTCAGGAAACACACAAAATACTACAAGATATATTTCGCTTTAGACATAACAAGATCACAACATCGTCAATAAATTCAACGATTTTGATAAACCAACAGCCATGGTATAAGAATGGTACGAGTGATCCCAAGATCCGGACTGAGCCCCAACTATATGTTATTCTGTTTGTCTCACGTCGGCAGCATCCCGGGATCCCAGCAAGCCCGGGATCCCGGGATTTGGAACGTCGCATTTACATATTAGCACCTCGGATGTGCTGATAAGTTCAAATAATTTGTGAAGGAGGGTGCTAGGGTCCATAGATTATGGGAGGTATGATATTAGTGTGGCAGATTTTGAACGTGTAATTTCATATGACTAAGCATATTTTAATCGTATGTAATCGTGGTGGCCTAGTGGTTAAAACACCAGCCTTTCAAGTATGAGTGCGCGGGTTCGATTCCAAAATGCCTAGTATGAGTTTTCATTACGAGACTCGATCGTCCATATCGAGCGCGTTTGGCGCTCTCATTGGTTTAGATTCCTTACAACCTTGAAGCGGGCCAATCGATAAGCCAAACTCGCTCGATATCGACTATCGAGTTTCGTAATGAAAACTCATACTAGGCCTACAGGTCAGGCAAGTACCAATGTAACTTTTAAACTTATAGGTACACTCTAAGTATATATTCCAATGACTGATTACAAGGTGAAGGAAAACATCTTGAGGAAACCTGGACTTTAATTCTCAAATCGCCAACCCGTATTGAGCAAGCGTGGTGATTACGCTCAACCTTTCTCTATATGAGAGGAGACCTGTGCCCAGCAGTGGGACGATAAAAATGATGATGATGATGCATATTTCTAGGAATAGAGATGCAATCATTTTCGGCCGTAAAAATAGTTATCGTACTATTTTGGTAACTTGCTCGTGGTTGGCCGAAAAACTCGGCAGATGCTCGCCGATATCCAAAAAGAACTTATAAAATTCTAACCTCTTTTTATAGTAGTAATTGTCAAAAAAATATAGGAACTTACACATGTATCCTAAAAATAATTAAAACTGCTCAAATGATTTCAGGATCCAATTCGCCCGTCCCTAGAATTTGCAGGCTCTTTGATAATTCTAATGACTTGATTGATATCTTTACCACAACACTTCAAAAATTCAAGCGCCAAGTCCTAAAAAACAAATAAAAATATTGCTGACTCTTTTTTTATTTTTAAATTCTTTTTAATTTGTTTTACTCTCCATCATCATCACCATCTCAGCGTTAATCCCAGTCGCATCCGAAACTTTTTTCAGCTTTGGAGTCCGCTTTACCAGTCTAACTGCTGATTTTGGCTAAATTTCGATATTTTCCGTGAAGCGACTGTCGTCTGACCTCCACAACCCTAAGGCAATATTGAAGCATCGCAGTTAGACCAATTGTTGGACATTTTGAGGGCTCCGACAACCCGTAACGACTACCATTACAGTTTCGTATGGCAACGAGAACCAACAGCTTAACGTGCTTTCCGAGGCACGACCAGACTACTGCAAATATAATAATAATAATAATATTCATATTTATGCATACAAATATTTGCACTGCGCGGGATAGACCCCGAGAACACGTGCCTCCTTGCGCAAAGGCCGCGTTCGCTACCGCTACGCCACGGAAGCTGTCTATCACAACCATAATCCATACTAATATTATAAATGCGAAAGTAGCTCTGTCTGTCTGTTACGCTTTCCCGCTTAAACCTGTCAACCGATTTTGATGAAATTTGGCACAGACAATCTTTAGACCCTAAGAAAGAACATAGGCTACCTATTATCCCGGAAAAATTTGATGTTCCCGAGGGAAATCTAAAAAGCGCGATATAACCGAACTCCACGCGCCCGAAGCCGCGGGCGGAAAGCTAGTAATAAATAAAGGGGTGTAAATTCAAGGAGTTAACCAACGTTAACGTTAACATACCCAAGTAGATAAACTCAAATAACCTACTAAAATCTACTGATACCACTTGGAACAGCTCCAAACATTGCCTACATTGTTCATACTGATAGTACTGGATTTAGTACATACTTAGTTATTATACAGAATATAATACCTGGGTTTCGAGTAAGTATATAAGTCACAAAGGGCTATAAAAGCCTATACATATAGCGAGAAGAAAGATATTTTGTTTAACCCAAGCACGTTTGTACTTTATATACGACATTAGGTATATATTATGGCCTCTTTCTTTTTTAAGTATATAATATTATCTTTTGGTGTTGTGGTGGCCTAATGGTTAAAGCACCAGCCTCTCAAGTATGAGGGCACGGGTTCGATTCCAGGTCAGGTAAGTACCAATTGAACTTTTCTAAAGTTATATGTACTTTCTAAGTATATCTTGGACGCCAATGACTGAAGGTGATGGAAAACATCTTGAGGAAACCTGGACTTGTAAGTCTGAAATCACCAACTCGCATTGAGCAAGCGTGGTGATTACGCTCAATCCTTCTCTGTATGAGAGACCTGTGCCCAGCAGTGGGACGATAAAAATGTTGATGATGATGGCCTCGTTGAACTATGTATATTTTGTCCTACTGTACCTACCTATTGTTATATTTTTTTTACCATATGGCGCCGACGCCCTTATTTGTAAACGAAACTGAAATTGAGCTCGGTGCATCATTCTACTTTATTAATAAAAGGACAGAAGATAAATATTAATTTCATTAGCATCATCATTTTACCCGAAAGACGTCCACTGCTGGACATAGGCCTCCCCCAAGGTTCTCCACGACGACCGGTCCTGCGCCTCCCGCCTCCATCGGTTTCCCGCGACCTTCACAAGATCGTCGGTCCACCTTGTCGGAGGCCTACCCACGCTACGTCTTCCGGTGCGTGGTCGCCACTCGAGAACCCGTCGGCCCCATCGGGCATCGGTCCTACGGGCAATGTGTCCAGCCCACTGCCACTTTAGTGTTGCAATTCTTCGGGCTATGTCGGTTACTCTCGTTCTTCTGCGGATCTCCTCATTCCTGATTCGATCGCGGAGTGAAACCCCAAGCATAGCCCTCTCCATTGTCCTTTGAGTGACTTTGAGCCTTCTTATAAGGTCCATTGTTAGCGACCACTTCTCAATTCCATAAGTCATCACTGGCAACACACACTGGTCGAAGACTTTTGTCTTGAGACATTGCGGTATTTCGGACGTGACGATTTTACGTAGCTACCCGAAAGCAGCCCAGCCGAGTTGGATTCGACGATTGACCTCTTTCTCGAAGTTGAACCTTCCTAACTGGATAGTTTGTCCCGGGCAGGTACATGTAACTGTCAACAACTTCGAGAACAGAGTAAGAGAATATTAATTTAGTCTTGTCAAATTAGTCAGCGCCTATTGTAAATTGACCTATTTTAAACGTTTATAATCACGTTTAAAATTTCTATGGAGTATCTTAATGTGACAGAACTAGGCTAACATTCCTCTTCTATCATTTTCTTAATGATTTAGAAAGAAAAAAAAACTAAACTTAAATTTAGTTTAGTTTGTGAACCCGGATATTAGCGCCGATTTTTTTTTTTTAATAGTTATAAACTAGTGCTTGACTGCAATCCCGCCTGATGGTAAGCAGTGATGCAATCGTTGATGGTAAAGCACACTAGCTTATTAAGCCTATTCACTCAAAAAAACTGAGTGAATAGGAAGGAAGACGGCAGTTGAGCGAGGTGATGCAATGTTTAACCCAACAACACGACCAACGATGCTGCGCCAGAGGATGATCTGGAGAGCCTTCACGACCAAACTCCCGACACAACAACATTAGGCACATCGTACCCGGCACACATCGCAACACAACTGCTCAGACCCGTTCTCCGTACGGCTTCACCAGACATCATGCCGGAACACGACGAATCGCTTGGCGGCAAGACTTTGTCTGGTGGGTGGTAACTTATGCCGGCGGCTGATACAAGGATATATGGGTCCGGACGATGCGCTTTGCCTCCTCCTTTATACCGCGTACATCGAGGGACTGGAACAATTTGCCCGCGGCGGTCTTTCCGTCGGACTACAATTTGAGTGTCTTCAATGCTAGAGTGAATAGGCTCTTAATAAAGTAGTGCGCTTTACCATCAACGATTGCGTCACTGCTTACCATCAGGCAGGATTGCGGTCAAGCGCTGGTTTATAATATGTAAATAAAAAAAAAAATATACATAATATCCCACTACAGAGCAAATGAACGTGGATTTAGTAAAACATTATTTATCACGAAGTAATGGTTTGTTTTTGTATTCGAAATAAAAGAAATAAATATATTTTATTTGAAACACACACAGCAAACTAAAAGAGAACAAACGGCAAAGGGATACTTCCAGTTTCATTAATGTAATTAATTCGACCTTTTTGTCAAAACCATTAGTGCTAAATAGTCGATAAATTATGATTTACTAGCTTACCGACCGCGGCTTCACCCGAGTGGGAATATCAAATTTATTAATAAAAGGTAGCCTATGTCCTTTCTCAGGGTCTAAAGATTGTCTGTGCCAATTTCATCAAAATCGGTTGAGAAGTTTAAGCGGGAAAGCGTAACAGACAGACAGATTTATTTTCGCATTTATAATATTAGTATAGTATGGAAGTATGGATTTCGTCACTGAAATTTAGTAATACAAAAAGTAGTAAGTAACACATGAATTATAAGTTCCCGAATCAGATACAAAAAAATGTAAAAAAAAGTGGCCCCGAAAGGTTCCGTACCACAAGAAAATGCCGATAAAAACGCGTTGCTTATATGGTCGGGCGGTCAAATCGCTTGATGGGCGGTTAAACGGAAAGAGAGCCAAGGCTTAGTAATTTATTAATAGAGTCCTGTTTACACCCTTTAGGCAAATAACACTAAAACAAGTTAAAGTAACGTTTATTATGTAGACAAGACAAAGACCTTGTACAATAAAATTTTCCCGGAGTTTCTCTGCGTGATCGAATCAGAAATGAGGTAATCCGCAGAAGAACCATAGTCACCGACATAGCTTTTCGAGTCGCTAAAATTAAGTGGCAGTGGGCTGGGCACATTGCTCGCAGAACCGATGGCCGTTGGGGCAGTAAGGTTCTGGAGTGGTGGACACGTACTGGAAGACGCAGCGTAGGGAGGCCCCCAACAAGGTGGACCGAAGACCCGGTGAAGGTCGCGGGAAGCCGATGAATGCGGGCAGCACAAGGCCCGGTCATCGTGGAAAGCCTTGGGGGAGGCCTTTGTCCAGCAGTGGACATCTATAGGCTGAAGAAGAAGAGAGCTGTTCCTCGCTGTCTCACCCGGGTAAGTTTTGTTCCCGTGGGCCTATCGGGAAAAAAGTATCCCATGTGTTATTCTTGGTTATTAACTATGTCGGTGGTAGGCCATAACATCAGCTGCCGGCAGAAATTACCACTCATCAGACAAAGAGTTGCCGCCAAGCGATTCGTCGTGTTCTGGCATGAAGTCTGGTGAAGACGTACGGAGGACGGGTCTGAGCAATTGGTTGGAATGTGTGCCGGGAACGCTGCGTCAAATGTTGTTCTGTGGAGAGTTTATTCGTGGAGGGTCTCCAGATCAATCTCCCTTTGGCGCAGCATCGTTGGTCGTATTGTTGGGTTTAACATTGCATCACCTCGTTCAACTGCTTTCTTCCTCCCTATTCATTCAGTTTTTTTTTTAATATACTAGCGCGCTTTACCATCAACGATTGCATTGCTTACCATCAACCAGGATTGCAGTCAAACACTAGTTGATGATTATGACAAAAAAAAAGAAAAAAAATGTTTCTTTAAAAACACTAAAATAATACAAGAAACAAGTATTTCCTTAATTTCACATTCGTTCTTATCAAAATTAGATCACTGAGTTCATATCTCCGAGACATCACTCACACATACATAATATGTTAATGACGAATGCCCCGATGACGGCTCATTCACCTCTCCCATACATAATAAAACACATAATATATCTAATACAATCATGTCTAAAAGATCCAACACCTGGGCGGAAACACCTGGTGTAATCCGACCCAATGTACAGTCGCGAGCAAAGTTCATTCATCAAATTGATGATTCTAATACAAAATGAGTGAAGACATACTTCGTGGGGTACATGCGGTTTTATTAAAAAATCTCACGAGCGATTTGCTACCTTAAATGTGAGCATTAAGATATAAAATGAGGTGGAATTGGATATCGGTTCACGAATCGTCGGATCGTCAATTTTCATAACTGATTATTTATTATTTCTCTTGGAATTGGATTAAAAAACGATGAGTTAAACCTTCTACCTTCTAGGTATCTAAATTTTACTTGAAAAGTAATATGTTTGTAAATATGTGAGCACTACATATCTGTCACTCAATTCATTTATAAGTCACTAGCGGCCGCCCGCGACTTTGTTCGCGTGTTAGTTATTAGATAGATTTATTATATAGTTACTTGGCCTTTTATTTTAAAACCAAAAGAATCAATTTCTATGGATACATTATTACACTTCTACAAAAAAAAAAAAAGGCAAAAGCCTCCCCTTTTTCCTTTCAAACCTCCCTATCATGTGCTATCTCTAACCATGTTAGCCTTGCGAACATTACCAAATGGTCATACCACGATCTTCATCCTCACATAATTTATTTTACTACTAGCTTTCCGACCGCGGCTTCGCCCGTGTGGAGTTTGGTTATATCGCAGTTATTAGATTTCTCTCGGGAATATATGCTTTTTTTGGAGTAAAAAAGTACCTTAGTATTTAATCCGGACTTCTAACTTTACGTCTGCAAAATTTCAAAGCAATCGGTTCAGTAGTTACGGCGTGAAAGCGAAACAAACAAACAAACAATGAACCTTGAGCCTTAATACTTTAGAGTTAAATTTGAAATTCTAATAAAGAAATCTGACAGATTGTAGTAGCTTGACGTGCTGTCGTCTGTAGGTACCTATACAAAATAATAGAAAATAGTTTAGTATCGGTGGAGGTCCCCATTCTTCTCAATACAAATTCTCAAATCAATTCTATTTTACTATAATATTTGACTTTCAAAAGTTTATTTTATGTGCCGTGCCTATTTGAAATAAATGATTTGATATTGACTTCAAAAGTAAAGTAATTTGAATTCCACATACAATAAAATTCGCAGTACATTTATGGATGAAACTGAAGCTATGGCCATCTAGACTTCAATTTTGGATGGAATTCAACAACATTTCGTCGTAACCACGGAATTTATTGGAGTCACCGTAACAGAATAGAATAGAATACTCTTTATTATGTACACCATATAGATTACAGAACAGAAATAAAAATGTTTTACAAAGGGTGAGAAAATGGGCGGTCTTATCGCTAAGAGCGATCTTTTCAGACAACCTCTAGATGGAATACTAAGGGGAAAAAATAATGTAGGTACGCCTACGTTTAAAAGATCTACTATATCTTAGTGGTAAGTCTTTCAATTTGTTGAACCTATATTATGTAGGTGGCCCTAAAAGGCCCTACTTGTAATTTATTTAATAATCAGCCTTGTAGATTCATTGATATTTAGTTTTATAATCTACTAGCGGCCGCCAGCGACTTCGTTCACTTGGAGTTGGTTATGCTCCTATTGTTCGCAGCGTGATGTTATATAGCCTAAAGCCTTCCTGGATTAATGGGCTATACAACGCAAAAAGATTTTTCCAAATTGAACCAGTAGTTCCTGAGTTTAGCGCGTTCAAACAAACACACTCTTCAGATTTATATGTAAGTATAGATTTACGATTTAGCTAAAAGGATGTAAATATATTTAAGTTTTGCAGAAGTAGGTACAAGTTTACTTAAAAAAAAAAAAGAATTCAAAAGTACTTGTAACACAAGTGTGTAACACTTTTGAACTCTCGAGTGACGGGTCGTAATCACTGCACTAATGATTTTCAAGGTGATGCAACGCTTGCGGAGGTTGGTTCCTGGATGGATGACCATGCGTAACACACCGAGACCCGTCCGTGCCTCGGTTGGCAGGACAAGCAGTTGAACCTTTCATAGATTTTTGGCAGTCGTTACGGATAGTCGTGGTGGCCTGGTGGTTATAACACCAGCCTCTGAAGTAAGAGTGTGCGGGTTCGATTCCAGGTCAGGCAAGTACCAATGTAACTTTTCTTAGTGTTAAATATTATAATTGAAATAGAATACGCAGTTGTATGCAGTAAATATATTTGGTGATAAAGTGACACAAATCGAAAGGAAAGGATTTAAAAAATAGTAAACGTATATAAAAACAGCCAGGATGTTCTTATTACTTTTTACCCGACTACGGCAAAGCAAAAGGAGGGTTATGATTTTGACAGGCTATGTATGTATGTATGTATGTATGTATGTATGTTCATCTGTTCCCTCGTAACTTCTAAACTACTTATCAGAATTCGACAAATGACATATCACTATAAGCGTCTTAATTGTCCGCTGGTTATAGGCTATATAGGGTTTCACAAAATCTAAGGTGGCGCCCTCTAGCGGACAAAACATACAGAGTAAAAAAATAAAGTTAAGATAAATATGCCGTGTTTGGTATCATTTAAAAGCGCTTTTCTTGTACATTTTGAATATATATATATATATATATATATATATATATATATTACTAGCATTTGCTTGTGACTTTACCTGTATTCATGCGCTGATTGCATATAATTCACATCTTTTCGTTCACAGCTTCATCATCATCATCATCATCATCCCAGCGTTAATCCCAGTCGCATCCGCAGCCTTTTCAGCTTTGGAGTCTGGGGTCCGCTTTACCGGTCCAACTGCTGATATGGCTAAACTTCGACATTTTCCGTGAAGCGACTGCCGTCTGACCTCCACAACCCGAAGGCGACATCGAAGTATTGCAGTTAGACCAATTGTTGGATTTTATAGGGCTCCAACAACCCGTAACGACTGCCACTAGATGTTCGTATGACAACCGGGACCAACGGCTTAACGTGCTTTCCGAGGCACGACCAGACCAGTGCAAATATTCATATTCATGCATACAAATACTTGCACTGTGCGGGGATTGAACCCGCGCCACCTTGCGCAGCGGCCGCGTCCGCTACCGCTACGCCACGGAGGCTGTCACAGCTTCTTTACTACTTATCAGAATAAGACCACTGCAGTACCATTAGAAGGGTCTTGATATTCTTTTGGTTATGAGTTATAAAGCTTGTCACCAAATTTAGTATTGCGCCCTCTAGCGGACAAAAAGTTCTATGTTAATATAAAATTAAAATAAATATACCGTGTTTGGTATCACTTGAAAGAGCTTCACGAGTACTTTATGCTGGTACATAATTACAAGAATGCTTTTTAGTTCATCAATTTAACTTTTGTTAATATTATGTGCCACAAATACACTTTAACACCAAAATAGTACAAATAATAAAAAGTAAAACGACTAAAACCCAACTACGACAAAAAATGACCCTGAAAAAGTATAAAACAAGATTTTCAGAATACTGAACTGAACAAAGTTGCTAATGTAGTTGCAAGTAAATGGACACAGTAGACTCTACCAAGATGCCTTCGTTGTAAATTGACAATAATGTCATACAATACTATTCTGAAGTATGCAATATTCGCTATGCAGAGATAAATTTTCATGTTTGGAAAGGCGTAGTCACACGTGACATATACCTACCTACCGTAGAACTTAGACGTGTGACTGCGGTTTTCCAAACATGAAAATTGTTGTGTAGTTATATGTACTTACTTTCTAAGCATATCTTGGACACCAATGAGTAATTAAAATGTGAAGGAAAACATTTTGAGCAAGCGTGGTGATTACGCTCAAACCTTCTCTGTATGAGAGGAGACCTGTGCTTAAAAGGTTGTTGGTGATGTTACGGATAGCCAGAAGCCCGAGACTTTCTAACAAAAGTAAAATTTTGATCGAAATCCGACACCTACAAAGATTCTTGCCATGGAATATCGTGTTACAAAGTAATTGGGTTGTGGTGGGTTCAGATAGGCAGCCACTCCATGGAAAATACTGGTAATTAAACATACTTCGCGAAAAGTAAGCTCTGATCTCAAAACAGTTAAAGAAAACGCGAGAAAACAAACATGTCCCCCGAAGTCATGTGACTGCTATCAACCTGCACTGGGCCCGATTGGCGATTAGTAGAATATGATCCATTTTCTCTTACTGAGAATTAGATTATGCAGATACTCCTATTTAGCAGCAGACTTGACATGAGACAATATATCAATATGTATATCAGTATCATAGGCCTGGTGCTCATTATCGGCATTGGCAAGGAAAAGGATCCTTCAGCTTAGGGATGCCCAAGTAGATGTAGGGACATGCAAGCGCATACTGTCGGACACTATGCCTTGGAATGCTGTAAAGTTCTAAGGGATGACGAGGCGTTCTAAGCATGCCGCGCCGTCCAGGGGCCCAGTCTGCTATTACAATAGTGTCAAAATGGTCGATCAATGACCTCGTAATGATCAATTGACAAGTTTCGTAATCTTCAACAAAATTGCGTCATTATGACTTTCCAGTGGTCAATCATTGAAACTCCACTTCATATCAATAAATGTTCAATTTGAGTAGTAGTTTTTAGAAAATCATTTCTACTAACGGGTTTTAAAATAATGTAAATACGACGATGTCATTCTATCACAATTCCATTACGAGGCGACTGAGATAATTAACGGATCATTATGAACTTAGCAGATAACGAACTTTTAAGAACAATGACAATGGAATGATGTTGCAATGATAAATTTATAAAAATAGTAGACTAGAGCCTAGTTGAGTTGAGTATTGCCTCGGTGCAAACGACGTGGCGGGCTTAGCGTACCGAAGGATCCCGAAATCACCCGAAGCATCCTCAAACTGCCCATTCAATAGCCTCAAGCATACTGAAGCGGTATTTTTGTTACGACGATCATAAATATCATGGAAATTTCTAATTTATTGCCGTAAAGTTAATGTACGATGCCTTTTATACAAACGTATATATTATGTATGTAATAGAGACACCATAATCTTGGCATATACAGGGTGTATCTGACATCGAAACGCAAACTTCGCGAAAAGGCTACAACGCATGTCACTAACAAAATTATGATAGTCATTGATGTCGTTCATGAGCGGTTGCAGAAATAACAGGGTTTAAAAAAAGTGTCGGCTCGGCCTTTGAATGTTGCAAGCGTGCCGCCGTGCGTGTTTATAGGGTATGACGTTGACTCCTGATGCGAACTCTATTAAATCAGCTGATAGGATAGTTTTTCTAGTATTGTTCACATTGCGCTTTTTTGTGTTATTAACGAATTAATTAATTTTCACTTTAAAATCATATTGGGTTATAAAGGTATAGCAATTATGAACGGTCTAAAGTGAAAAAACTGCGTAAGTATTATTTTTTTTTAATCGGGAAAAAGCCGACGCAATATTCCACCACTGGGGGTTTCAGAATCATGTACTGGATCCATGGTACTCGTTTGTGCGTCGATGTCAGATACACCCTTTATGTTTACTTGTGAAGTGACTCGAATCATAACAAAGTCAAATGTAACCGATCTAATAACATATGTGTTTCTCATTCGTCGAACAAAGAATATGCAGTGCATATAATTTATTAATCCTATATCATCCCACCGGCATCCATCTATCCGACAGGACCGGTCGTAGTGGAGATTCTTGGGGAAGGCCTATGTCCAGCAGTGGACGTCTTTCGGCTGAAATGATGATGATGATGATATCATCCGACATGTCATCATCATGTTAAATATCTTTCTGTTGAGAGGATCTCTTGAAATTGGTTATTATTGGGAACCTAAGGAGGTTAGACTTGGTAAAGTTTTTTTTTTTTAAATAGAAATTAAACCTTTTTATAATTTGACAACACATCGTAATTTCTTCTCTTTCTCGTCGACTCGTCGACAATGGGAGCGTGGATCCACGTTCCATACGAAGGGTACTTCTTCTCTAAAATGAGAAAACCGCATCAAAATCCTTTAGATGAAAAACGTGATCAACAGACTGACAAGAATATGAATGTGTCAAACCAGACATTACATTACTGTACAAATAAAAGATTTTCGACAAATTACTTGAAAAATAATTCTCAATCCATCGCAAAATATGAGTTTCCAAGAATATGTTTTAGTGTTGGCAGACTCTTTACTAATATTATAAATGGTAAAGTGAGTTTGTTTGTTTGTTTGTTCCGCTTTCACGCCGTAACTAATGAACCGATTGCTTTGAAATTTTACAGGCGTAAAGTTAGAATTCCGGATTAAATAATAGGGTACTTTTTATCTCGGAAAAATGGATATTCCCGAGAGAAATCTAAAAAACGCGATATAACCGAATACCACGCGGGCGAAGCCGCGGGCGGAAAGCTAGTGAATAATAAATTATCAATTTATCACAGTTTTTGATAGTAGACGAAGGGCGAAACTTACATATAATATTCAGAAATTCATAAGACACGTGGTAAAACACTCCAAGTGAAACTGTTTTTGGTTTATTATCTTCAATGTTTTGAACTTCTATTTATTTTTTGTATGTATTTTATTTAGTGATAATTTTTTATTTCATTAACAATAAACTTCTCTATTCAATAATTTCTCGGTGGTAGGCCATAACATCGGTTGCCGGCAGAAGTTACCACCCACCAGTCAAAGTCTTGCCGCCAAGCGATTCGTCGTGTTCCGGCATGACGTCTGATGAAGCCGTACGGAGGACGGGTCTGAGCAGTTGTGTTGCGATGTGTGGCGCGTACGATGCGCCAAATGTTGTTATATCGGGAGTTTGGTCGTGGAGAGTCTCCAGATCAATCTCCCTCTGGCGCAGCATCGTTGGTCGTGTTGGTCTTGAGTTTAACAATGTATCACCTCGCTCAACTGCCGTCATCCCTCCTATTCCTAAGTTTTTTAAGTGAATAGGTTAATAAACTAGTGCGCTTTACCATCAATGATTGCATCACTGCTTACCATCAGGCGGGATTGCAGTCAAGCACTAGTTTATAATTATTTTAAAAAATAATCCTCTTTTTTAGAAATCGGAAATGGCACAACAACTTATACTTAACACAAACTACTATTGTGGGAATTTGTACATTACATATATTTTAGTATTATGTATTTATTTAAGTATATAATATTTCTTATCACGTTCATATTTTTTTCTCCTTGTTCTTACACACTATTGTTTACATTTCTGTTTTACTTCTCCTTTCACAGGTCTGCTGGAAGAAATTTCTTAAGAAATAAGCAGCACCTTTTTACTTAGATCTTAATTTTGTCTTATCCTTACATAAATAATAAAATAAATTTATATAAAGTTAAAATTTCGTTGCAATGAAAAACTTCTTCGGAAATGTTCACTCAAAAATCAACTTAGAATACATGGAATTAAAGTAGACAACAGATTAAGTGGCGATGGAATGTAATTATCTGAGATTATGAACACTGCAGTGGACATAACTAGTTAACCCTTCTCAACACTTTTGTGTACTAGTGTACAAAGAAATAATACAGCTGGACTTTTCCTTTTAAGAATTATTTCTATCTTAATGTCAGGGATTGCGCCCGCCAGCTGCTGTCTACAACATGTTGTTAGTGGAAAGCTACCCATCCAACTTCTGACCTTTATAAATGACGTCAGTTATTGTGCCTGCTATGTAGGTCACCGGTATCCATGATAGATTATATTACACCTTTTATCTTGAGTTAGTAGTCAGCTTTCGTACCCAAAGAGTGCCAACGGGACCCCCTATTACTAAGGTTTCGCTACATGTCCATTCATCAGAAGGTTTTTTATTTATATAATTAGCGACCCGCCCCGGCTTCGCACGTGGACAAATGATATAAGTAGGTACATAAGCCTTCCTCAAGAAACGGTGGCCCTTCAGTAAAAATAATGTCTACTGTGCCGCCCGTCAGCTAATATCTGACTATGTAAGATACATCGACCTTATTGTCCATGGCTAGCCAATTCCAACACCTTCGAACAGAATGAAAGCCTACCGGGGTAACAAGTTTGTTCGAAATAATGATCCCCCGCTCCGGCCCTCTTACTCCGCGGCTTAGGCAGAGAAACACTCAAGTAGTAGGCGGCCGGCAGGGGCGCTAGCGGCACACGGATTTTTTCTGGTGTTCAATTTTGAATAAATCGTGATATCTCCTGAATGAAACAACCAATTCCAATAATTCAAAGAGACCTACTGCTACTAAAATTACGTTTGATATGATGTAATTTATTTGGATAAGGATTAATAATAAGGGACAAATAGTGGGCTCTGATTGGACTGGCATTTTAATTAACTTTTCAAATAAAAAAACGTAGTCATAATCAAGAAATTATAGTAGGTAGACATATGGTGTCGCAGACTTTTTTGTAGACATTTTTAAGGTCTACAATACTGTAGTACATTATTTTGATCTATCTCATTGTGTTCAGCCAGCGTTTGCAATTTAAGCTCAAAAAATGGGTTTAATTGATTAATTAATCATATGTAATTAATTGTCGCCAAAATTGAGACTGCGACTAGATATTGAAGGGTTTTTAACTACGGGATTTAGCCTGCTGATCTCAGTATTTTTCTGTCAATAATAGGTTTTCGTAACATCACTTTCAGTATCGCTCTCGATCTCGGTAAAGCGGACCCCAGACTCCAAAGCTGAAAAGCTTCGGATGCGATGATGACTTTTAAGTAGCGCTCTCTGGGCTCTTTCCACTCTGAGAAAGATAGTTACCGCGGACATGCATCTCCCAAAGATCTCTACGACGACCTAACTTTTTTACTTTTTTTTTTTTTTTTTTTTTTTTTTTGCTTTGCTGCTATTTTGGCGTGGCTAGTTGCTATATGGTAAACAATTTCATTGTTGTTGTATTTTCTTGTGTTCATTATTATACATAGTATTGTATAAAGTCATGTGTTTTTTTTAATGAACAGACCGCTGTGCTGCTGGGGAGTATGTTCCGCCACTTCTTCTTCCCAGCGAAAGCATTAGGAAGTGTCGATGGATGGGCGTTTCGAGGGACTGTCTTATGTAATATTAACGTTTAAAAAGTGCTGATTCTCAGCCTAATTTGAATAAATGACTTTTGATTTGACCTGCCCTTATCCAAATTTAATTGTTATCGGCTCAATATGTCTTTTTCGTCATCTCCATAGCCGCCCTTCTTAACCATAGCATCATATACACTTTCCTTTCGTCGTTTCTTTGGTATTCCCTACTCTCATAGCCATTGACGATCATATTCAAAACTCTCAACAACATTGTCATATGTCTTCGGTTTTTTTGATTTTAGGACGGTTTCCACGATATTTCGTTCACCGTTTTTAGAGCAGCGGTAATGCAGCATTTACTAAAAAAGCCTACCTAAAGAAACTATTATTTTTTTGCGTGGGATCTTATTAAATCACCTCTCCTGCTCTGGGTGAAGCGGACGGGCGTGGAAGTGGTAAATTACCCAACCAACATTTAATTGGGTCAATTATTTATCTACCTATAGACGACCTACGAGTACATAGGTACTCCAGTTTTTACGAGGGAAAGAAAAGGCAATCACATTCGTAAATAAACCAAGTAGAAACAATATATTATTCTATACTGACCGTTGTGCCTTGTGTATTTCCTGGCAGGAAATTAGCCTTTTTTATTTACGCTATCCAGTTGATTATCTTTCACACTACGGACACTTGAATTCTTACACGAAACGATATTCACATCGATAAACTTTCGTTCCTTTTTATATACAGAGTGGTGCTGCCAATACGAAAATAAACGAAAACACGAACAATGCTGGTTCATAGGAATAATCCTAAACCATAGAAAAAAAACCTAACATCAAAAATAAAAAAAATAAAAAATTTCAAACAAACTTAACCGTATAAAATTGCAAACAGAATAGAACATCCTATAAAAATATTGGTTCACTGACCTCCGATCGGCGACAGCGCGATCCTGTATCGATTTGTTTTTTTCGCGCCATTGTTATTAAAGTTTGGTACCGCAGGATGCCGCGGTCATTAACTTGTAAGCGCTTCCTTATCAACGTGTACATCATGTAGAAAATGTGAAAAATAATTTCCTGTGACTAAACTAATGGACATATGTATTTATATGATTTTTTATGGGTAGACTGAGAATGTGTTGAGGTACTCGATGTTTAATTTACTGTCGTATTGTCTGCACCACTCTTTATAATGTAGGTATTATATGAATTCTACCCGATGAATGGATATTTGTTAGGGACTCTTTCGCGCAAATATTAATTCACACTGAACAGAATTGGATGAAAATTGGAATACTGGATAGTTTAAAAACATTGGCCCGATTCCTTGATTCACAAACTAAATTAAATTTAACTTCACTGCATCTTTATCTTTCTAAATCATTAAGAAAAGGACAGAAGATAAAATGTCAGTTTAAACTTGTCAAATTAGATCGTTCCTGACGTAAATTGACGTATGGTTGGGTTTTTTGACAGGATAGCTAAGATGAATGACACGCTTATTTTTCATTGAACTTTTAAATTATTTATAGTGTCGTTTTTTGACAGGATAGCTAAGATGAATGACACGCTTATTTTTCATTGAACTTTTAAATTATTTATAGTGTTGTTTACTAAATAAAAGCGCGTGATTTATGTAGTAAAAGTGCATTCAGTGAATAATTCATAAAGAACATTGAAATATCGCAGCATAGTGGCCACATCATGGCTTTGCATCAAATCTCCTCGTAGTCGGCTAACGCGGCCATTTTTCACTGTCATTAGCGATATCCGCCATTATTGTGAAAATTTTTTTTTAAAGAATTTCTATAATTTGTTACACGTGTTATTGGCAAAATTGTGGTATTTAACCACAGGGGCCATTGAAGAGTTGAAGTAGTATTCACTCTAAAGAAAAGAAAAGAAGACGTGTGGTTGCCATGTTTATAATAGCGCCTAAACGGTCCATGGAGTATTAATTTGACAGGATTAAACTAAAATGTTGTCATCTCTCCTTTTCTTGGTACAATAGAAAGAAGAAGAAACACTTAACTTAAAATTACATCAGTTTGTAAACGAAAGACTCGGCGCCAATAGTAACCCATACGATATTTTATACTAGCTTTCCGCCCGCAGCTTCGCCCGCGTGGAATTCGGTTACGCTTTTTAGATTTCCCTCGGGAACATCATTTTTTTTTTTCAATAAAAGGTAGCCTATGTCCTTTCTCAGGGTCTAAAAATTGTCTGTGCCAAATTTCATCAAAATCGGTTGAGAGGTTTAAGCGGGAAAGCGTAACAGACAGACAGACACGAGCTACTTTCGCATTTATAATATTAGTATGGATTCGGATATTAGCACGGCATCAAGACTTATGCGGGTGAAGCCGCGAACCGTTGCTAGAGCAAAATAAAACTAAAATGTATGTTCTTCACAGAACAAATAGTGTATTCATTGATAAGCACATCACTTGAGAACGATTGGCCTGGTAAATTAGTTATTCAATACTAGCAGCCGCCAGCGACTTTGTTCGCGTGGAATTAATTATGCTCCGCTCCTATTGGTCGCAGCGTGATGTTATATAGCCTAAAGCCTTCCTGGATTAATGGGCTGTACAACGCAAAAAGCATTTTTCACATCGGACCAGTAGTTTCCGAGATTAGCGCGAACAAACTCTTCAGCTTTATAATATTAGTATAGATATAGTGGAAGCAATATGTACGTCTGCGTGAGCTCCCATTTTCGCAACATTTTTTGTTACTGCTCTGCTCCTATTGGTCATAGCGGGATGTCATATAGCCTAAAGCCTTCCTGGATTAATAGGCTATCTAACGCAAAAAGAATTTTTCAAATCGGACCAGTAGACCCTGAGATTAGCGCGCGCGCACAAACAAACAAACTCTTCAGCTTTATATATTAGTATAGATTTGTATTATTCCCCGTTCTCCGTTCTATCATCGGACGACCCGTCGTACGGCGAGTTTCCACCCTTACTTTGTTGACACCACTACGATCTGGACGACGAAGCGTTTCGCCTCGTCTTTTATACCGCGTATATCGAGAGACTGGAACAATTTTCCAGCGGCGGTGTTTCCGTCGGACTACAATTTAAGTGTCTTCAAGGCTAGAGTGAATAGTCTCATAATAAACAAGCGCGCTTTACCATCAACGATTGCATCACTGTTTATAATCAGGCGGGATTGCGGTCAAGCACTAGTTTATCCTTACTTAATATTATAAATGGGAAAGTGAGTTTGTTTGTTCCGCTTTCACGCCGTAACTACTGAACCGATTCTTTTGAAATTTTGCAGACGTAAAGTTAGAAAGTCCAGATGAAATAATAGGATAGTTTTTATACTGGAAAAATTTGATGTTCCAGAGGGAAATCTTTAAACCGCGATATAACCGAACGTCACGCGGGGAAGCCGCGGGCGGGAAACTAGTAATATATAAAAGAAACGAATCATGTTTTATAGAAAGTAATACTGAATAATGTCTTTAATTTTTGTAACCATCGTCTTCCATCCACTGCCAACCGAGACAAGCGTAGTAACCCAGATTCATCGATTGGCTGTTAATTAGCCAGCCACAAGCCCTCCAGCCCTCAACCTTCATAACAAATCCTCAATTATATTTAATTGTCCTTCGTCTGTACAAGCATTAAAACCGAAACATAAAATAACACAAGAACAAAGAGAATTACTTGGGGAATTCCACACGTAATAATAAATTCTTTAGGCTGAGAATACGCGTAGTTATCAACAACTGTCGGTCTGATTTACTACTGGGAACTTATCGAGGCGACTAATTAGGTCCTGACTGTATAAACTTGAAGATAGTTTTACATCATTTACGTTTTTTTTACTTAGGTTAGGTTAAAAAAAAAAAGGTACCCAGACCCCCTGCGGACTATGGCCCTTTGTGGGGCCCCCATTTGGGCGGACTCCCTCCGTAGGAGGGAGAACCTTATCCTGGTAGAAATTAAAAAAGCAAATCAAAAGTTCTTGCAAATGACGCTTATTCGGCACAAAACTTGACAAGTTTGCACAAAAAGAAATATGCGATATTGATACAGAGTCGCTAATACTTTAAGTGTATGTTTTTACCAGATGTCCGAACTTACGATATCACATTTTACATCTGACAATTTCAACGTAACCTCTTAGTGAGGACATCTTTTGTTAAACGACGTTAACTTATTTGTACACATTATTTCTGTTGCCGCTTTAACATCAAATACTATTGTTGATTGATGTTGATGTTGATTTTGATGTTTTGCTTGGCATACTTTGTTCTCTTAACATATCTCCATCGGTAATTGACTGGTTTCGTAGTTACCTGTTTGGTCGTCGGCAACGTATTTGCTTCGGGGAGACCTTGTCTTCCTGGAGTAATACGTCTGCTGGTGTACCGCAGGGTGGCGTGCTATCCCCTTTACTTTTCGCAGTTTTTATTAACTCTATCTCTGACAAACTAATTTCTTCCTACCATCTTTATGCAGATGATTTACAAATTTACTCACGAGCACCTCTTGGAAATCTGTCTGAGGCCATATTAGCGATCAATCGTGATCTGACCCGCATATGTGACTGGAGCAAAAGATATGGGCTTCTCGTCAACCCCATAAAGACGCAGGCTATAGTCGTGGGCAGTTCTAGGACGGTCTCTAGAATCGACTGGACGAACCTACCTGAAGTTTCTTTTGATAACTCAGTGGTTCCCTTTAGTGACAAAGTTAAGAACTTGGGAATATATATTGATAAAACTTTCTCTTGGAGTTCCCAGCTGCAGGAAGTTAGCCGCAAGCTATTTGCATCTGCTGCGTCTCTGAAGAGATTACGCAATTTCCTACCGACGGCCACCAAAATTGCACTTGCACAATCTCTTCTTCTACCCATCCTCGACTATGCTGATGTCAGCTATCTTGATATTACCCAAGACCAACTAGATAAGCTTGAGCGACTTCAAAATTTTTGTATAAGGTTCATATTTGGTCTGCGCAAATATGACCATGTATCCGAATTTCGTGTAAAGCTCAAGTGGTTACCAATTCGCCTTCGTCGGAATGCTCACATTCTTTCCCTTCTATATAATGTGCTTTTTTCTCCTTTCACCCCTCTTTATCTCAAGAATCGCTTTCAATTTCTGTGCAACTCTCATTCTAAAACGTTAAGGTCATCAGATAACTTAATGCTCGAAATGCCTATGCATTCCACAACGTTCCTTGATAAATCTTACGCTGTTCAGGCCCCTCGTTTGTGGAATGCATTGCCAATTGAAATTAAACGCGCGCAATCGTTGCAGGAATTCAAGAGACTCGTGAGGGAACACTACTTGTCGTTATGATCTTGTTCAACAAATACTTTTTGGCTAATTTATTTGCTTACCTGTTATGTTCAGTTTCTATGGATTAATTTTTGTATATGTATGTATTTGTGTATCTACTTTAGTATATTGTAATAATGATGTTTGCACCAATGACAGTCCCATTTGTGGTTCCGGAATATCTGTCCATCCTTTGGTTGCCTGGAAGAGATCGCATTATCGATAAGGCCGCCCATTGTATGTTTTTTGTGATGAATGTTTTTTGTTCCATGTTTGATTGGTGTACAATAAAGAATATATAAATAAATAAATACTATTTACAGTTTTTTTTTTTTTCTGAATAGAAAATGATATGGATCCGTCGTCTGCCAGTCCGACTCACACGTGGTCGGTTTTATTTTTAATCTATGTACCCTGTTGCTCTATATGCGTGACTGAAGCCAATTGAGTAAAAAGGAAAGCGCTATTTGATAGGAACTGTAAGACCAAATAATATTGTATGTAGGTATGATTTTTAGAACGACTTTTGTAATTGAAGCTATTAGAGGCATTCAACTGTATTGTTATTACTACTATTATTAATAGTAATTTTGATTTGATTTCCTATGATATAATGATGTGAAGCTACCACCTGACATCATAAATATTTTTTTTAAGTTTTGTAATAAGAATCAGGTCAAAAGGACGGGGCTTATTTGAGACCATGTGGTTTTAGATCAGGTGTGAGGCTGGGAAGACCTAGTTCTCCTACAGTCTTCTGCCTATACATGTACCAGTTGATTGAGGAGCTGCTAAGCACCAAAGTCCGATGTTATATTTATGATATGCATCCGACTTTTTTACACTTATATGTGTTTAACAAGCTGCAATATGTTGCTGATCTATGGCCCAGTCTATGATTTGAGGAAACTGGTGGGTGTATGTGAGAGGTACGCCAGTGTACATGGCCTGTTGCTTAATGTGAAGAAGAGAGTCCTGATGGTGTTTAAGGCTGGTGGAAAATAACCAGATATGGTATCTCTAAAATTATTGGTCTCTCTAATAACGTGATCGCTCACAATGGGCATTATACGAAGGCTCAGAGACACAGCAATGGCGATGGAAAGAGATCCGCAGAAGAGCCAAAGTCACCGACATAGCTCTTCGAGTCGCTAAAATTAGGTGGCAGTGGGCAGGGCACATTGCTCGTAGAACCGGTAGCCGATGGAGCAGTAAGGTTCTGGAGTGGCGGCCATGTACCGAAAGATGCAGCGTAGGAAGACCCCAAACAAAGTGGACCGATAACCTGGTGAAGGTTGCGAGAAGCCGATGGATGCGGGCAGCACAAGACCGGTCATCGTAGAAAGCCTTGGGGGAGGCCTTTGTTCAGCAGTGGACCTCTATAGGCTGAAGAAGAAGAATAATTATTGTGTTATTGTTAAGGTTGTCTGTAAAAGATCGCTCTTAGCGATAAGACCGCCCATTGTGTCACCCTTTGTAAAATATTTTTATTTATGTTCTGTAATCTATATGGTGTACATAATAAAGAGTATTCTATTCTATTCTATTCTAATAATTATTGTGAATGGTGACCGTTATTGAGAGTGTTCGTGCAATGAACCTTGAGGATGATTTGTTTTGCCTTAAGGATGACATATTGAAACGGAGGGCACTGTCGGCCAGGTTGCAGGTTTGAGGCGGGTTTAAGCGTGCTTCTACGGAGGTTAAGAAAACACTTTTTAAAGCCTGTTCCTCATTTTACCGTTGTGGAATTTTTAATATTCATTTTACACAGTGATCGTACAGTGCCCTTCATATCATCAACATCATCATCTCAGCGTTATTCCCAGTCGCATCTGAAGCTTTTTCAGCTTAGGAGTCTGGGGTCCGCTTTACCAGTTTAACTGCTGATTTTGGCTAAACTTCGGTATTTTCCGTGAAGCGACTGCCGTCTGACCTCAAACACTGCAGTTAGAGCAATTGTTGAACTTTTGAGGGCTCCAACAACCCCGTAAAGTCTGCTATTAGTTGTTCGTATGGCAACCGGGACCAACGGTTTAACGTGCTTTCGGAGGCACGACCAGACCACTGCAAATATTCATATTCATGCATACAAACATTTGCACTGCGCGGGGATCGATGCCGCGCCTCCTTGCGCAGCTAGGTACCGCTACGCCACGGAGGCTGTCACCGTGGCTGTGTCCGTGTGATCGTACAGTGCCCTTCATGTGAAGTACAATAATGCTTTTAGGGTGTTTATGGGGTTAGCTATTTTGAGAGCAGTGACGATTTAATAACCCGTAAGGTCTGTCAAAAGTCCCAGAATGACCGCCGGGACAAACGGTTTAACGTGTTTTCCGAGGCACGGATATAATCACCCATTCACGCATTAACTGCAGCAAGTGTAGCTTAACCTAGTCGATCGACCCGTACAGCTGTTATTACTAAGGCACAAGCGTCCTTCTATATGCTCATCATCATCTCAGCGTTTATCCCGGTTGCATCCGCGGCTTTCGCGTTGGAGCCCGGAGTCCGCTTTCCTGCACATTCTCCTCCATTTCGGGCGGCATCCTGTGGTAAGAGCTTGTTTGGCACGCATGTCATCTCTTACAATGTCAAGCCAGCACTTCTTTGGTCTACCCCGCTTATTCCGGCCCGGCGGAGGCGACATGGCAAGACATTTGTTACCCACGTAACATTTGCGGAAGACGTGGCCGTACCAGCGTAACCGACCCTCCTGCAGTTTGTCTGCAATGTCACGGACACGAAGACTGCCCCGAAGCGTCCTTCTCTATGCTAATAAGTAATAACCATAAATCCGCCTGATTTCCTTTGGACCTCCATTGTGCCAATCATTTGCAAACCCATTCACGGCTAACTAATATGTTGCAATATTTCCTGCTATGAGGCTTACTTTAAAACGTTTTATATTCGTGATGTGAACAGTAATCGTAACTTTTACGATTCTTGAACGTGACTGCAGATAAGGATCGGACGTCGAGAGTTATACAGGGTGTATCTGACATCGTAACGCAAACTCCGCGGATAGGCTACACCGCATGCCACTAATAAAATTATGATAGTCATTTATGTCGTTAATGAACGGTTACAAAATTCACAGTGGTTAAAAAAAAGTGTCGGTTCGGCATTTGAACGTTGCAAGCGTGCCGCCGTGCGGGTTTGTAGGGGTGACGTTGATCCCTGATGTAAATTCTATCAAATCAGCTGATAAGACAGTTTTTCGAGTTTTGTTTTCATTGCGCTTTTTTGTGTAATTAGCGAAATAATTATTTTTTACTTTAAAATGTTATTGGGTTATAAAAGTATAGCAATTATGAAAGGTCTAAAATGAAAAAAACTTCATAAATTTTTTTCTATATCATGAAAAAGCCGACGAAAAGTTCCACCACTGGGGGGTTCAGAATCATGTACTGGATCTATGGTACTCGTTTGTGCGTCGATGTCAGATACACCCTTTATGTATGTCTACTGATATACTTATATTATGTTATCAGCCAAACCCGATTCCTGAAATCGGGTTTGGCTAAACTAGTTTCGCCTAGGCTAAACTAGTTCTTCCTATACGCGATAGGATAAACCAGTTTAGGTTAGTCCAAACTAATTTATTCTAAGCCCGATAGGATAGACCAGTTTAGGCTAGGCCAAACTAGTTGATAGTATAAATACGCACACTCTAGGATAAACTGGTATGGCCTTGGCTTGGTAAGTATATCTAGAAAGTCAAAATAAATAGGTAAGCTGAATAAAATACTCCTTTGCCTTTGTCAACATCTGGGATTGGTACAGTCACATTATCTCCAATGTTGGCAGGTAGATGAGACTTGTCAGAAATAGCTTTCATTTTCATATACTGTTTTACAAGATTTTCTGCTGCAGTTGTTCTTTTTCTTGGTTACGAAATTCGCCAACGTTATCATCACTATCTTCTGTCAGGTTACCATTGTGATCACCTTCGATTACCTACCTTAAATAATCTTCATCCTGAGTAGGCAACAACATCAGCTGCCGGCATAAGTTACCACCCACTAGACAAAGTTTTGCCGCCAAGCGATTCGTCGTGTTCCGGCATGATGTCTGGTGAAGCCGTACGGAGGACGGGTCTGAGCAGTTGTGTTGCGATGTGTACCGGGTACGATGTGCCTAATGTTGTTGTGTCGGGAGTTTGGTCGTGGAGGGTCTCCAGATCATCCTCTGGCGCAGCATCGTTGGTCGTGTTGTTGGGTTAAACATTGCATCACCTCGCTCAACTGCCATCTTCCTTCCTATTCACTCAGTTTTTTTGAGTGAATAGGCTTAATAAGCTAGTGCGTTTTACCATCAACGATTGCATCACTGCTTACCATCAGGCGGGATTGCAGTCAAGCACTAGTTTATAGCTAATAAAAAAAAAAATATCATTTATGTTTGCTCAATTGCTTTCGACTCCGCTGTTTAGACTAGGCCATACTAGTTTATCCTAGAGTGTGCGTATTTACATCAGGATCAACTAGTTTGGCCTAGCCTAAACTGGTTTATCCTATCGCGTATAGGAAGAACTAGTTTAGCCTAGGCAAAACTAGTTTGTACTGAAATCAGGTTTGGCCGGTTACATATACATACTTATATGTATATCGTGCAGGCATGTACATTGTGTTATCTTTTGCATTCGTTTGACTTCGTGCATGCGTGCATGAGAATCTTGGTTTCATTATAGTAATTTCGTTACTGTTACGCAGAGTGATGGCGAGGGGAGAACCCCCTTTGCAATCTCCGCAGAGATGTGTTACAACAGGTGTTGCGCAATGTGGTGTCCTAATTGGTCTTTTGGGAGGTAGCGGTATCCCTTCTAAATGCAGATGGTGACCATTGGGGTGTTGTATTGAGGTCAAATTTTTAGTTAATCCCAAGTGACTGTGAGCCTTTTGAAGGTTTCAACCAGAAACAAGAAGATAAGTGTGGGATAAGGAAGTGACCCAGTGGCGTCCAAGGTTTTGGAAAAGAATTTTCGATCGTCACGGCAAGAAAATAGAGAAAATCAAACAAAGAGATCAGGCTGTGGATTATACTTCTATACTAATATATACAGCTGAAGAGTTTGTTTGTTTGAATGCACTAATCTCTGGATTTACTAGTCCGATTTGAAAAATTATTTTTACGTTGGATAGCTCATTAAGAGTCCGTGCACAAAATTCTCTCGCTACAGTTTAGGTAAAATCGTTGCGATGCTATCTTTGTGTGCATCGTTCTAGCAGCTAGACGCACACGCGCGTAAATATCGAGCTTAGTGAACGCTTAAACATTTTTGATCCTTTAGAAGATATTATTCTAAATTATATAAAGTATGATTTGTGAATAGTCTGAAACGAGCGCACATTGTATATTTATCATAATTTAGATGAATATTGATACATTTTGACATTAAAAAAATATGGTGTAATGATAGTTTATTACATAGGCAATTTAAGAAATAAAAACATATACGGTAAAATGAAACATTAGAATAAGTAATCAGTTTAATTTAATATTCCTCACATTTAGAAATCTATTAACAAAATTTTAGGGTTAACATAATTATTACGCGATAATATATCGACGCTTGAAAGGCAATCATATCTAAGCGACAAAAATTCGTAAATTGAGTTCTAAACAATTATACACCAAACGACGCAGAAAAATCTGGCGGTTCGAATGGTGTATATAACTCAATTTACGAATTTTTGTCGCTTAGATTTCTAGGGTCATCACGAATCGTCTCGCTCGCAGGTTCGACGACTTCCAGCCTCCCGAACAAGCAGGCTTCCGAAAAGGCTTTAGCACCATAGACCACATTCATACGCTGCGGCAAGTTATACAGAAGTCCGAGGAGTATAACAAACCACTATGCTGGCGTTTGTGGACTATGAGAAGGCCTTCGATTCGATTGAGACTTGAGCGGTGCTACAGTCTCTCCAGCGGTGCCAAATTGACCATCGATACATTGAGGTGATAAAGTGTTTGTACAAAAACGCCACCATGTCAGTCCGTTTCCAGGATCAGGACTCGAAACCGATCCAACTGCAGCGTGGAGTGAGACAAGGAGATGTCATATCTCCTAAATTGTTCACTGCTGCGTTGGAAGATGTCTTCAAGCTCCTGGACTGGAAAGGACTTAGCATCAACATCAACGGCGAGTACATCACTAATCTCCGTTTCGTAGATGATATCGTGGTCATGGCTGAGACCCTGGAAGACTTGGGCAAAATGCTCAATGACCTCAGCAGAGCTTCCCAACAAGTGGGTCTAAAAATGAACATGGATAAGACGAAGATCATGTCGAACTATCATGTCGCACCCACTCCAATTGTAGTTGGTTGCTCTGCAGTCGAAGTTGTTGACGAGTATGTATACCTGGGACAAACAGTCCAACTAGGTAGATCCAACTTCGAGAAAGAGGTGTCTCGGCGAATCCAGCTCGGTTGGGCAGCGTTCGGGAAGCTACGCTACATCTTCTCGTCGTCCAAGACACCACAGTGTCTCAAGACTAAAGTCTTTGACCAGTGTGTGTTGCAAGTGATGACTTACGGAACTGAAACGTGGTCGCTCACAATGGGCCTCATACGAAGGCTCAGAGTCACACAAAGGGCAATGGAAAGAGCTATGCTAGGAGTTTCTCTGCGTGATCGAATCAGAAATGAGGAGATCCGCAGAAGAACCAAAGTCACCGACATAGCTCTGCGAGGACTGCGAGTCGCTAAACTTAAGTGGCAGTGGGCAGGGCACATTGCTCGTAGAACCGATGGCCGATGGGGCAGTAAGGTTCTGGAGTGGCGGCCACGTACTGGAAGACGCAGCGTAGGGATGCCCCCAACAAGGTGAACCGATGACCTGGTGAAGGTCGCGGGAAGCCGATGGATGCGGGCAACACAAGACCGGTCAACGTGGAAAGCCTTGGGGGAGGCCTTTGTCCAGCAGTGGACATCTATAGGCTGAAGAAGAAGAAGATATGATTGCCTTTCAAGCGTCGATATCTATGTCTTACCTACTCTAGTAAGTATATATAAATAAATTAATTTTCCTTTTGAGTTTTGCAATAACTAAATAATTAGTTTAAGGATACTAATATTAAAGTGTAGTGTAAGTACCTACATATACAATATCATTATCATCTGCCTAGCCTTTTTCCCAACTATGTTCGGACCGGCTTCCAGTCTAACCGGATGCAACATTTAGGAATACGATAGATACCTCCAGTTAGACAGATTTCCAGTATTTAGGTAAACGATATATAAAACAAAAACATGTTTAAAATATTATTTATCAAAGAATTGTAAAGCAACCGTAAGAATACCTTAAAGAAATCTCTTAGATGAACTTCAGGACCTAGCTGCCGGCATTAGCCTCCTATTATTTTAAAATGAAGTGTCTCGTATAGGCATTGAACGAGATTTTCTTGGATCGACAATTTCGGGCAATAGGCAAAAGTTGGTTTTTCGTCTGTGCAGTAATAGTTTTCACATTGTGAATGGTCTCCAAAAATATGCTTTGGGCTGTTGTTAATGTCTTTTTGTAAGTTTTTGATTTGCTCAGTAAATGGAACATTTTGAGCTCCTCGGAATGCTTTCACAGCAATGCGTAATCGGTTCACTCGATCAGAATGTAGTAGCTTGCGTTCGTTTAATGGGATGGACGTATCTTTCATCAAACTTAATTTTTTCCCATTATAATTGCGCATTAAGTGATTGGAACACTCCACTTTTTCAACCGTAACGTTTGAATATGGCCTGCTTTCCAATATGTTTTTATACACACTTGAGTCACCATCAGCAATAAGTTTTGCATACACCAAATTATGTGTTTTCACAGATTCTCTAAATCCCTCAACGATTATTGATTTCTCCATACTAGTGGAAGAGCCAGTATGATTTTTATTACACCGGTGTTTCAGGGGTGTAATATTTTTATTAGCTGCACGGGAACATGTAACACAGTATTTATTTTTAATATCAACATGTAATAATTTGCCACTTTTCACCCCTATTATAGCTCCAACGCCTGCTGCGGAAGAAAAATTTGTTTTATATGAACGTTTTCCCCAAGCAGCATCAGCTGTTACGGCTATAGTTGGTATACCTGATGGACTTACATTGCCACTTTCGAGAGCTACATTGTGGCTTCGGCTGTAGTTTTCCACCAGTTAAATAAATTGACGTGACATTTTTCATAAATGCATTTATTCATAAGTGGCAAATCTATGGAAGCTTTGGATTATTTTCTTTACTCTGCAATAAATAGCATATGACTATATAAAGAAAACAGTAACAAGCTGTATTTGACTGAAAGACTTGTGAAATAAAATTAATAAATAATTGTAGGTTATTCATGAGATAACACAGGTCAGCGAGGTTTGGAAGTAAAAAGGGGAGGCCTTTGCCCAGCAGAGGGAGACAAATTAGGCTATTAAAAAAAAATGAGATAGCAGAAACGCACTGTGCCTACATCAACTTCGACACTCATAGTAGTTGACGAAGTGGTATCCAGTCGATTAAAAGTACGTTCTTTAAGCACTTGTCTGGCTCTTGCCATTCCCTCTCTATTCCTCTTTCTTTTATTGATACATTGGTAATGTGCTCCCTTGTTTCGCCCCATTATCTTAAAAAAAAAAATGAGTTTAGGTATAACAAAAGCATTATGTGAATTGACTTTAATAGAAAACTAAAAAACCCAAGATATTTTTAAATTGGTTCACAAATGATGGAAAAATTTACGAACTTACAAAAAAATATACTCCTTCATTTTTAAAGTCGGTTAAAAATTAGTTAAAGCAATCCAAGGGATAAGTCGTAAATATCCTAATATAATTCACAACTAATATAATATTAGTAAGAAAGAAAAATAATTAAAGGACCAAGTTGTGGTAGTCGCAGTATATTTTTTACATTAACCTACGTAAAACTCGCGAGCTCTTACGACACAAAGTGATACGTCCTCTCTTTGCGCTAGCCGAGTTACCACTGAGCCGGCTGCGTTGGCGCGCTCGTAAATATAGTAGATTTTGACATTGATTTTCATGATGAAAAAAATTTTTTTTTAGAAAATAAACTTTTGTTTCTATTATAAAAATACCTTAAAATTAATGAGGCAATTTTAATTTTTAAAAAAAGTTGCTTTATTATAGAAAAAATCATACTTGTTTGGCTGCAGTTTTCCCTTGAATTTCTTAATTTCTATCTTCTTTTTTGGCTGAATTATGAAATAAACTCGAAAAAGTGGTCAAGCTAGCAGCAAGATAGTTATATGCAGATGTGGATAGTACTTTTTTATAGGCAAAATCGCTTGTAGTTTCTTCAGAAACTATGGTCAAACTTCACTCGAACGTGAAATTTGAGAAAAAGAGTATCGGAAATTGTAGATTTACTACTAATTATGAAGTTTCTTGAAAAAAGTAGTCAAGCTAGCAGCTAGATGAAGAGTTGTACTATCCATATCATACATAATTTTACTAATATTATGTAACATATTCTCACAATCATGGAACAAAATTGATCAAAATGAGCAGATTAACAGGACGGACCCTTAATCCAGGAAGGCTTTAGGCCATATAACATCACGTTGCAACCAATAGGAGCGGACGGCCGCTAGTTATAAATAAATGCAATCTTTTGTGTACAATGGCCCGTAGGATTTAAGCCCAGGATCAACTATTTTTATTATCTTTTTTTCGATTATACTGTCCACTGTTACGCAAAGGCCAAGTCCTTTCAGGAGCTTCCTTCCCGCTCTACCTCGAACCAGCTGTCACGGAATTTTGCTACCGCTTTCTGGGCCATTCGACATCGGCGCCGCCGGCAACATAATGTGTACCTGAAGCCATCTTTATTATGTTGATAGTTTTGCCCAGCGGCCATCCTGCATGCGGCTGAATTGTTTTTTTTTTTTAATATTATAAACTAGCGCTTGACCGCAATCCCGCCTGATAGTAAGCAGTGACGGAATTGTTGATGGTAAAGCGCACTAGTTTATTAAGAGCCTATTCACTCTAGCCTTGAAGACACTCAAATTGTAGTCCGACGGAAACACCGCTGCTGGGAGATTTTTCCAGTCCCTCGATGTACGCGGTATAAAAGAAGAAGCGAAACGCTTCGTCCGGATCGTAGTGGTGTCAACAACGTAAGGGTGGAAAGTTGCCGTACGACGGGTCGTCCGATGGTGGATTGATCCTAGCTGCCTTCTTGCCTACTTCTATTAAACCCGTTTTGGAGCGCAGCAAATTACAATTATTTTCGAAACTTTAATAAAGCCCTCAACACAACCCTGCAGCGTACAAGCCATCAGTAGATACTAATACAATATTCAGAATGGTAGATGAATGGTTCCCACCTACGTTGACACGGCATATCGCAATTAGTGCCCCAAGCGGCTCCAATTTAATCTACAGTTTTAATTGCGAGCCTTCGTAATTGGCGCTATAGATATTTTTGGGAAGAGTCGATGCTAACCTGCGTTTCGTCGTGGGAAAGCAGGGTTTATGTTTTTGTAAGGTAAGGATTTCGTTGGGCCACTTCTTTCAATGCTGTGGAGGTCAGACGACAGTCGCTTCATGTAAAATATCGAATTTAATCCAAAATCAGAAGTTAGACTGGTAAAGCGGACCCCAAACTCCAAAGCTGAAAAAAGCTTCTGATGCGACTGGGACTAACGCTGAGATGATGATGATAATGACTTCTTCCAAACCTAAGGCTTACGCTGTCCAGTCGACTTTCGGGCTTTTGATTCCCCGTAACGATTGTCAAAGATCTACAAATCACAGCCGAGATCAACGGCTTAATGTTCTTTTCGAGGCATGAACGGATCTCGGTATGTAAAGATGGTCACTGGTCACCCATCCAGAGATCAACCGCGGCAAACGTAGCTTAACCCTGTGCGAATGTTAATATTTGGCCATGAACATAATAAAAAATATTTTATTTTAGATAAGGATTGCAATCTGGAAAATTGGATGCGGTAATCCGGTATCATTAAACGTTTACATGCTTGCAATTTTTGGCAAAATAATACAGGTGTTGCATGAGTACGTAATAAAGCCTACATGTGTAGCCGAGAGAGCCTTTCTGGCCGCAGACTAAAAGAAGTTATATTATATACTATTTGCAGCTTTATAAGAAGTAGACGTGCAGATGACATAATAGATACTATTTGTTGCCTTTTTGTTAGTTAATTTAGAGTACTACGACAACCATTACTTAAAATGCCCGGCCGGATCTGGTTTAACGACACCGGATGACCGGATCTCTATAATTCTAGGAGGTGTTGAAGTGCAGGCGTTTTGGATCAGGTCAGGCATTCTTATGTCATTTTGAAGTTCAAAAACTATCGATTCTCAGCCTATTTCTCTTGAGTAGTTCTTACTTTGACGTGAAATGATATTAGATTGTTATTACGAATATTTTATTGGTATTCTGTTATTTGTATTTCCTAACAGTAGGTACAAAGGCAGGTAATTTGTATTTTTTCTGTACAGGCAAAATAATAAACTATGTTACTATGCCGTTTTTATCATGATACTTTTTTTTTTTTACAAATGTACATGATATTCATTTGCTCTTTCGATTTGTAGGGCAAAATATATTATTATTGCTATAATATTTCCTAATATTAGGTACTCAATAAAGTCATACGATAAGTATCAGACAAAGTCTTGTCGCCAAGCGATTTGTCGTGTTCCGGCATGATGTCTGGTGAAGCCATACGGAGGACGGGTCTGAGCAGTTATGTTGCGATGTTTCTGTCTTGGAAGTTTGTTCGTGGAGGGTCTCCAGATCAATCTCCCTCTGGCGCAGCATCGTTGGTCGTGTTGGCTTTAACATTAGATCACCTCGCTCAATTGCCGTCTTCCTTCCTGTTCACTCAGTTTTTTTTTTATGAGTGACTAGGCTTTTAATAAACGAGCGCGCTTTTTTACCATCAACGATTGCATCACTGCTTACCATCAGGCGGGATTGCGGTCAAGTACCTACTACTTTATAATTAATATAATTATATAAAAAAATAAGTATCTACCGTTTTGTTGTTTTCCTTAAAAATAAATAAAAGTACATAGATACCTTATAAAAATCAATTTTGTCGGCGTGTCTGAGATTTCGAAAAGGTCACAGCATTATATTTACCTGTAAACAAAAGAAAAAAATAATTAGTGTTATTATCAACAAGTACTCACATTTTATTTATTATCTTACAGAAAAATAAATGTTTTTAGGTACAAACAAGCTAAAACGGCTTTCGTTGCTAAAACCAACGTTTTTTTTTTCATGTACCCATGAGACTCTCAGTAATTAGCGGCGCCCCGCGGTTTTACCCGATTAAAGCTCGATCCCATGGGAATATCGAAATAAAAAGTATGTTATGTTCTAATCCAGGTCAAGTTACAGCAATGTGCAAAAAGTTCAAATCAGTTCAGCCGTTTTAGGGTGAAAGCGTAACTAACAAACAGACATAATCAATTTTGTTCTATAATATTGGTTTAGAATTAGATAATAGATATATGTCTAAAAATTGAAGATCACATACACACAGACGTCAATGTAAAACAACGGTTTTTAAATCTTCAATAAAAACTCAGTGTACAGTGTGCGCTATGTCTTACGCGTGGAATTCCGTAGTCTGTAACTGACCCAGTTCCGTTGCATCCATGTTTTGGTTTGAGACCGCACCGTTTACGTCCTTTACGGTCAATAAATGGATTTTTATTTAAAATAAATACTGAGGAATGAATGAGGAATGCAAATTTGAACACGAAGAGTTGGAGAGTGGTTGACAGACATAATATGTATTCTGATCGTGTAGTTGGGAATGATTGATATGGTCAATCATTCCCAACTACACCAATATTAAAACACTCCAAGTTGTGGACCAAATGCTGTCCCTGGCTAATAATTACTAGTTAAGCACTAGCTTGACAATTTTCTGGCTAAGTAAGTACAGGTAGAAGCAGTGGAGGTCCAGTGGCAATGGTCGTGTTTCGTAGGCCGAAGGTTCCAACACAGATGAGTGCTTTACTTTCAGTAACTTATTTCATCACGCTTGCTCTCCTTTTTTATTATTAAAATTTAGTCATCATCATCAACCTTTTATCGTCCCACTGCTGGGGACAGGTCTCCTCGCATACAAAGAAGGATTGAGCGTAATCACCACGCTTGCTCAATGCGGGTTGGTGATTTCAAAATTAAAGTCCAGGTTTCCTCAAGGTGAAGGAAAACATTCCTTCAATTTCAATTTAATTTTAAGCGTGGTGGTGGCCTAGTTGTTAAAACACCAGCCTCTCATGTATGAGTGTGCGGGTTCGATTCCAGGTCAGGCAAGTACCAATGTAACTTTTCTAAAGTTATATGTACTTTCTAAGTATATCTTGGACACCAATGACTGAAGGTGAAGGAAAACATCTTGAGGAAACCTGGACCTTAAGTCTGAAATCGCCAACCCGCATTGAGCAAACGTGGTGATTACGCTCAATCCTTTTCTGTATGAGAGGAGGTGTGCCCAGCAGTGGGATGTTAAAAAGGTTGATGACGACGACTGGGCCCGCGTGGCGGGCAACGGCCTATTCCTTGCCACATAGTAGGAGACCAATTCCCAGTAGAGGGATCATTTAGTGAAGTCATCTTCATCTGCCTGCTCTTTCCCAACTGAGTCAGCTTCCAGTCTAACTTGAAACAACTGCATGGAGCGACTGCCTATCTGACTTCTACAATCCCGTTATTGGGTAATACGATACTCCTTGGTCAGATCTTCAGGCTTGTAACGATCAATTTGTTAAGCTTAATAATCTGTTTGGTATAAGGTTTGAGGTCGAAAATGTGAATAATTTAAAAGGATGGGTTACCAAAAACCCTTTCTCCGTTCATTGTGCAGTTTTGATCATAAAATGATTGTTGCCCGTGCACACATATGGACCGACAATTTAATATAACCGCACATGGTTTACGCCTCTGCGGTTGTGGTATCATTTGTGCTATGTGCAGTAACTTTATACCAACTATGAGTAATGAAAGCTTGCTAACGGATTTATGAAGATTTCCATAGCCTTATTATACCTTGGAGATCTCACATGAAGGGTTTTTCTGGGAAGGTACAAATACCGCCACGATACGCCTTCTTCCCATAGGGGTGAGCAGAAACAACAGAATACCCGATATATAAATACAAGGGGTATTTTGAAACCATATAACACCCCTAATTTCTTCCCTACTTATGTTCTTTATACAATATGTAAAGAAAACCCTGTCCGACCCATAAGGATAATAAAGGTTAGGTAAACACTTGACCAAATATGATATAAAATTTTACATAATCATCATAGTAACGATACTAATGAATTTTGAAATAATCCCTTTTTCCCGGGAATTAATTCCAATTTCCCAGAAATTTGGTAATTTTAAAAAAGTGACAACACCGGTTTTATTATAAGCGAATAGCAACGCGACCACGTCACAGGTGCCGCGTGCTCTGCCCCCCCGCCGCCCGCGGAAGGGGTTGCTTAGCGCACATGTATTCAGTTACCTCTTTTTGCGAAATAATATTTATTTTTTTAGGGGGATTTTTTTTAAGTTTAGCCTGTCTTTGTGGGCATTAGTAGAATCAGTTATCGATACCTAACAATACCTTCACGGATCGGACAGGGTTTTCTTTACATATTGTATACTCGTATAGCCTTATTTATGTTCATACACCTGAAGGCTAATTTTCGTACTCTAAAAAGTTCAAAATGTAGTGGCGATCTCATCTTGGCGACAAACATAAGTCAAAATGTTGTTTCCTGTTATTGGTGTGATGTGTTAGAGGAATTTTTGACAGATTTACACTGAAATAAGATTGTAAACGTTCCTAATATTCGTGAATTGTCCGTCAGTACTGGTTATACATACACGCCGATTGCAAGCACTCGCACCTGACCATTAAGCCACGGATACACTAGACGTCAGATGAAGTCGTGCGACTTCGGGAAACTTCGCCTGACATATCTGGCATCATCGCACGACTTATGTCCGTAGCAAAGTAGTAGTAAATGTAGTTGGCGACCCGTATAGCGCGATGTTGTCAGACATGTCGACCGAAGTCGGTCAACGTCGCTGACGACACGTGCTGCACGACATTTGTCCCCTAGCGTGGCCGTTGCTTTAAAGTTTAACCACAATGAAAAGAATTCTTAATATTGCCACTATATCGTTCACTTCATCGTTTGGTCGTGTTGGTCTTGGGTTTAACATTGCATCACCTCGTTCAACTGCCGTCATCCTTCCTATTCCTAAGTTTTTTAAGTGAATAGGCTTAATAAACTAGTGCGCTTTACACTCAACGATTGCATCACTGCTTACCATCAGGTGGGATTGCAGTCAAGCACTAGTTTATAATTATTAAAAAAAAAAAAAAAAACAAATATGAAACGCATTTTTGAGGACGATATTCTCGATTTTTTTTTCTTTTTTATATTCCTGTTTGTGTTTATATAAACTGTTCTCTCACCATTTGCATTTAGATTTAATTTTTTATGTTTTTATTATTACGTTTTTATTTTTATTGTACTACCGTTTCGGTGTCACTTATAATTGTTTGTTGCACCGGGTGAAGTCTTTACGTCGGCGCTGGCTGTCGCTGAAAACCAGCGTTGGGCTCTGTTTTGGATAGGGTCTTAGCATAATGCTGAGCGACAGCCGTTTTGTGTGGATGTGACGCATGTTTCCTTCAACAACTTTTATTTTTTGTGTTTTAGTAAACTTTTGCGTCATGTTTACGGCGTCCTCCTGGCGTTTCCACTCACTTCTACCCAGTCCTTCCTGCCTTCTTCTTCTGAATATCACCAAATCATCTAAGCATACTTTTTTCCATCAACAATAAGTTTAATAAGTCCTGAAAATTTACTTTTTACAGGGTTTTTGAAAGTTAAATGTTAGTTTAAAAAAATAGGTAGGTAAGTAACTGTCAAATCTGGAACAAGGACGTGCGGACTCGCGAATTGGGAGGGGAGGGGCCTTTGCCCAGCATAGCTATAGACAACCGTTCAATACGCTTCCGTGCCTCATCGAACATCAATCAAAGTCATCAAAAGAGACCTTACAGGCTGGTTCCAAATTAAAATTCCATAAATTTTGTCAGTTTAAATTGCAATAAACGGCCCCCTTTTTCCAAAGCAAATTTGTGATTAAAAACGTGCCATTTGGTCCATATAAGTAAATATAGTAGTTCCGAATCTCTTCCAAAGATTTCCATTATTCTCGTTCTTAAACCTGATGGTAAGCAGTGATGCAATCATTGATGGTAAAGATTTATTAAGAGCATATTTACTCAAAAAACTGACTGAATAGGAAGGAAGACGGCAGTAAAGCGAGGTGATGCAATGCTTGGGAGGAGCAGCGCCATGTTCATAAATGAAGTAGGAGGCGACCTGACACTGCCGGCAGTAGTGCGGAGGATGGTCGGTAGCGCATAGTCGTGGGACGCGGTGGTGTCCTTCTGTGAGGACGTAATGTCGCAGAAGGAAGCTGCCCGGGCGCCGAGGAAAGGCGGATAACACCCTCTTCCGCCCCCCATGAATGGATCGAGGGATATCGGGAAGTCCCCGCCCCCTATTCGATGGACCCCGAGGCGGAGGCACGCGCGAGTGTAGGCGCGCGCCTCTGAGCGATGCACGGGGTAGTTTAACACCCCACTACCACGTGCAGGAGACGAGGCCCGGACAGACCGGGCCAGCATGAGGGTGTGGGGCCGTGGAAGAATTTAGACTCCCGCGGCCCTACGCGCGTTCGTTATAGAAGAGACACCGGGGTGGTTTTAGTCACTAAAAGTCTGACAGACCCCGCCGCCCACTCCAGGGCGGCGGACATCCTATGAGGATTTCCACCCCGGAAAAAAAAGTGACGCAATGTTAAACCGAACAACACGACCAACGGTGCTACGCCAGAGAGAGATTGATCTGAAGATCCTCCACGATCAAACTCCCGACACAACATCATATAGCGCATCGTACTCGGCACACATCGCAATACAACTGCTCAGACCCGTCCTTACGACTTCACCGGACATCATGCCAGAACAAGACGAATCTCTTGGCGGCCAGACATTGTCTGGTGGGTGGTAACTTCTGCCGACAGCCGATATTATGGTATACCACCGAGACATAACCTCAAGATTAAATTAAGTACATGTCCAATAAAGATAATCTACAATAATTATGTTTAATGTCTGAAACATCTCAAATTCAATGAGAATAATGAACCAATGCGCCAACGTGAGCCAACTAAGTGTTTCTTCATAATTTCCATGAAGAAGAAACAGTTGGGTACATTTATTATTACAATGCCAATAATGTGGTGAACATTAAACGATACAATTACTGATATAAATATACAACAGTAAATTAATTAACGCACTCCCTGAAAATAGTTTGTTCAGTGTGTTTTTCTCGGTGGTAGGCAACAACATCAGCCGCCGGCATAAGTTACCACCCACCAGACAAAGTCTTGCCGCCAAGCGATTCGTCGTGTTCCGGCATGATGTCTGGTGAAGCCGTACGGAGGACGGGTCTGAGCAGTTGTGTTGCGATGTGTGCCGGGTACGATGTGCCTAATGTTGTTGTGTCGGGAGTGTGGTCGTGGAGGGTCTCCAGATCATCCTCTGGCGCAGCATCAACGATGATGTCGTGTTGTTGGGTTAAACATTGCATCACCTCGCTCAACCGCCGTCTTCCTTCCTATTCACTCAGTTTTTTTGAGTGAATAGGCTTAATAAGCTAGTGCGCTTCACCATCAACGATTGCATCACTGCTTACCATCAGGCGGGATTGCAGTCAAGCACTAGTTTATAAATAATAATAAAATAAAAAAAAAGAGTCGTTTACTGAATCGGTTTAAGTATATCATTGTTAATATAAGTAATTTTTTATCCTCAAAATAATTAAAACTACGGAAATTATTGTCAGATTAACCCTGTTGTTTGCAAAGACTTGATCATTCAATATCAGAAAGAAAAACTAAAAAAATATGCTTTTAAAGAATACCAAACTAAAAAGTTGAAAATAATTTTTTAAAAAGTGTGAGGCTCTTTGTGCCATAATTTTTGTATATTAAACGCCTCACGCTTTTTTTTAAATTATTTTTGCTTTTTAGTTTGGTATTTTTTAAAAGCATGTTTTGTTAGTTTTTTAAACTATATTTATTTTCAACTTTTTAGATCGATATTCATTTAAAAAAAAAAACGAACGTATTGAAAACGGTGGGACATTTTACAGTAATGAGCCGCTCACTCGTAGTCCAAAGAGTTAGAGACGGACAAACAAACAAACAAACAAGCAAACATACAAGTGAAGCTAATAAAAAGCATGTAAAAAAGACCTTCTTCCAAGAACGTCGGTCTACGTTCTCCAAGAATTGGTATAACTTATTTAATTTAATAAATAACAATGCACATACACGTTAAATAAAAAAATCAGTGTATGTATTATGATAATTAACATAGTATTCTAAGTGGGGTGTTTGAGGGTGTGCCTTAATTACATGTTGTATAGTAAAAGAAATATTTTAAGTTAAACAAATATCAACATTATTACAACCACCGCCACAGTCACCACTCTAAAATCAACTTTATTGTCTTAGAGTTAAAATGATTTTTCCAGAAACTTATTTCGTTCACATTTTTGGAGAATTAGTCGTGATTGCAGATTAGACATTTTAATGGGGGTGTCATAATTGAACTGCTTCATTTTTACTTTGGAAAGACCAGAAGAGTTCAGTATAAGTGTACTTATAGTAATTACGACAGCATGCCATCACCAACCTTTTTATGGTCCCACTGCTGGGCACAGGTCTCCTCTCATACAGAGAGGGATTGAGCGTAATCACCACGATTGCTCAATGTGGGTTGGCGATTTCAGACATAAAGTGAAGGTGTAACTGCTAACTACTAGGTCTTATGTATGTCGCCAATAGCTACCCGAAACTGTCAAATATTCCCACTCAACCTTTAGCCTTAATTCTGTAGTGTTAAGTTAAAATCTAATAAATAAATTTGACTGATTGTAGTAGCTTTGACTGCTGTCGTTTGTATATCGACATTTCACCAGTTATAAGTACCATATAATTATTATAATAGAAGTCGACAAATTGCCATTCCGTGAATGATACGACCCTAAATTGAATTCCCAGACTCACAGAAATGTAGGAATATTAGATTTTTTTTGATAAATGAGACTGAGATTAAAATGCTTCAAATCAAATAACCAAACTTCTTGATGTTTTTCTTCAGCGATGTCGAAGATAAATCTTAGAAAGTATAGTCACCAAAGGAGATCAGCAGGAGAATTACGTAACCCACTATCAGTAGCAATGGGTTTAATTTTGACAGTTCAACAACATTCATTGCGTTATTTACGTTGTTGAGCAGACACCTTTTTCAAATATATGGATCAATGGATTAGCAATATGCTGTAAAATGATTCCAATTGATACTAATAGTGTGTTATATAATTAGGGTGAAGTGACTAGGGTCGGTTGATATAATTGAAGTTGAATGTTTTCGAATAAAATCTAGATTAATTCTTCTTCTTCAGCCTATAGGTCCACTGCTGGACAAAGGCCTCCCCCAAGGCTTTCCACGATGACCGGTCTTGTGCTGCCCGCATCCATCGGCTTCCTGCGACCTGCACCAGGTCATCGGTCCACCTTGTTGACGGCCTTCCCTAAGCTGCGTCTTCCGGTAGGTACGCGGCCGCCACTCCAGAACCTTACTGCCCCATCGGCCATCGGTTCGACGAGCAATGTGCCCGACCACTACCACTTAATTTTAGCAACTCGAAGAGCTATGTCGTTGACGTGGGTTCTTCTGCGGATCTCCGAATTTCTGATTCGGTCGCGCAGAGAAACTCCGAGCATAGCTCTCCCCATCGCCCTTTGTGCCACTCTGAGCCTTCGTATGAGGCCCATTAGTTTAATTAATATAAAACCAAAGAGTTTATTTATGAAACATCTATGGATTTGTTATTTTGAAGGTTATTCAACGATATCGGAAGACCATAGTAACAAACCTCGATACACAATTATGATAATGATCATGTCAAAATTGTCCGTCCATCTAGAAAACTAAAAGCTGAACTAATTTCACCGAACAAATGGGCTATTGTTGTGTGAAATTAGCCCCGATTTTAGTTTCTTTTTTTAAAGACTATGAGAGTGAACACTGAACACTATTTTACCGAAAGCAGTTAGAAAGTTAGACAAAGCAGTCAGTGCTGATTTCACGCGTCGCTACAATGAGCTCACTTTCTACCTTGGGGAAATATCTAAGGCAATGACTAGAACTACCAAAGAAAGTAATTAATTAGGTATATCGTTTTTCCATTTTGACAAGCGGATGGGACAGCTTTCACTTACCTTGAAGAAATATTGAATTTAGATACTATTTGCTTTCATAAAGAAACTTTTTGGGTTCGAACCTACAATAAAATAAAATTTATTTAGACACATTTTGTTGATAGCATAAGCACAACAGAGTAAGACGAAGAAAATACAAATCAAAATTAACAAGAAACATGTCATGCAATGTAGTAACTCTAGATCCCACACTAGGATACGCTGTGTCGTGGGATCTAGTACAATATAACCTTCATTATCATCTCAGCGTTAATCCCAGTCGCATCCGAAGCTTTTCAGCTTTCGAGTCTGGGGTCCGCTTTACTAGTCGAAATGTTGATTTAGGCTAAACTTCGATATTTTCCGTGAAGCGCCTGCCGTTTGACCTCCACAACCCGAAGGCGATATCGAAGCATTGCAGTTAGACCAATTATTGGCTTTGCGAGGCACGTGAAAATATTCATATTCATGCATACAAACATTTGCACTGCGCGGGAATAAAAACCGCGTCTCCACGCTCCCGCTACGCCACGGAGGCTATCAAACTACAATATAACCTTTGTTTAATAAAATAAGCATTATTAAACATGGCGTTTAGGCTAATATACTTTCAAGAGAGACTAAAATCAGGTACATTAGAACAAGTAATGTCTCAATTTCACTTTCGTTCTTATCAAAATTAGATCAGTAAACTGTAGTGCGATGAAAGCAATGGTTACGCAATTATCTTTACACACAGTAAAGAGCCTGCGTGGGTTCCATTTAGAACTGACAAATTGGTGCCTATATCACTTAGCTACCACCACTATTCTAATGAATTTTGTCATCTACCTAGCGATTTCCCAAATATTTTGGTGTTGTCTTCCAGTCTAATCAGAAGTACCTGACTACCAATAATGGCACGACTGCCTATCTGACCTCCACGACCCAGTTACTGAGTAACACGATACCCCTTGGTAAGACTGGTGGTCAGATTTTCAGGCTTCAGACGACAGCTTGCCGACTGGTAAGGATAAAGCCCGGGTCAAAGGCGCGTTATGTTTCACGCGCGCCTCAAAAAGATATCAGCACACCGCGACGCGGTCCACGAATACCTATGCCTGGGTCAGGGTTGCGGGTTGGTTAAAAAAGAAACACGGGTGTATTTTATAGTCAGTAAAAGTCTGACACACCCTTTCTCTCCGCTCAGAGCGGGAGAGGTCATTTGACAATTTCCTATCCACAACAAAAAAAGGTTTCAAACGACCCACGTAGCGTAACGGTTGCCAGAAATCTAAAAATAACAGCCGGGACGAATATAAAGATGTTCCACCCATCCATAGATCAACCACGGCAAGTGTAGCATCATAACCTGATCAATAGACTCGAACGGCTGTTATTACTTACCCATAAGATTGTGCTCTAATTACATACACTATAGATTAAAAAAACCGGCCAAATGCGAGTCGGACTCGCACACCGAGGGTTCCGCCGTACAAACGTAGCGGTTTACAATTTTTGACGTACTAGCTTTCCGCCAGCGGCTTCGCCCGCGTGGAATTCGGTTATATCGCGCTGTTTAAATTCCCCTCGGGAACATCAAATTTTTCCGGGATAAAAGGTAGCCTATGTTCTTTCTCAGGGTCTAAAGATTGTCTGTGCCAAACTTCATCAAAATCGGTTGAGATGTTTAGGCGGGAAAGCGTAACAGACAGACAGAGTTATTTTCGCATTTATAACACTAGCATTGATTTAGAATTTTTCACAGTTTAGAGGCAATTAGATTTAAGAAGTGTTTGATATGAATTTCAACTTTAATATCTCCACGCGTTCATGTGAAAAAGGGTAGGTAGTAAGTTTATAATTATTAAAAAAATATTTTATGTCATGTAAGCAAAAATAATATTTTAATATTTTATGTAACTTAAAATTTATCAATTTCACAATTTTTCCTTTATCTGTCTGTACTATAATATAACGTTGCTTCGTGCCGAATTTCAAGATTCTGAGTTCACGGGAAGTACCGGGAAGTTTGATTCCCTAGCGTGTGACGGAAATTCGTCTAAGGTGTCGGTATAAACTGCTGTATCTTTTGATCGCTTTAACTTAGAAGTTTGATTTTTTCACTGCTTAAAGGGACAATAGACCTAGGTATTTGGTATAAATTTCAATTTGATACCTTTATTAGTTCGTGAGAAATAAGGCAGTAACTTTCATTTTATTAAAATATGTTTATTATATTATATAACTAAAAAAAATGAGATTTTCGCAATTTTTCCTATATTTGCATTATATGATAATCCTTCATGCCAAATTTCAAAATTCTGAGTTTACGGGAAGTATCCTGTAGGTTTTGATTCCTTTGCGAGTGTCGAAAATTTGTTGAAAATATCGACATATCGGCTGTATCTTTTGATTGGCTTGGCTTAGAAGTTTGATATTTTCACAGCTTAAAGGGACAATAGACCTAGGTATTTGGTATAAACTTCAATTTGATAACTTTATTCGTTCATGAGAAATAAGGTAGTAAGTTCCATTTTATTAAAATATGTTTATTATATTATATAACTAAAAAAATGTGATTTTCGCAATTTTTCCTATATTTACATTATATGACAATGCTTCATGCCAATTTTCAAGATTCTAAGTTCACGGGAAGTATCCTGTAGGTTTTGATTCCTTTGCGAGTGTCGAAAATTTGTTGAAAATATCGACATATCGGCTGTATCTTTTGATTGGTTTGGCTTAGAAGTTTGATATTTCACAGCTTAAAGGGACAACAGACCTAGGTATTTGGTATAAATTTCAATTTGATAACTTTATTCGTTCGTGAGAAATAAGGCAGTAAGTTCCATTTTATTAAAATATGTTTATTATATTATATAACTAAAAAAATGTGATTTTCGCAATTTTTCCTATATTTGCATTATATGACAATGCTTCATGCCAATTTTCAAGATTCTGAGTTTACGGGAAGTATCCTGTAGGTTTTGATTCCTTTGCGAGTGTCGAAAATTTGTTGAAAATATCGACATAATCGGCTGTATCTTCTGATTGGCTTGACTTAGAAGTTTGATATTTTCACAGCTTAAAGGGACAATAGACCCGAGTATTTCATGTGAATTTCAGCTTGATACGTCCACGCGTTCTTGAGATAAAGGGTCTTGACAGACAGACAGACAGACAGATAGACAGACAGACGGACAACAAAGTGATCCTATTAGGGTTCCGTTTTTTTTCCTTTTGAGGTACGGAACCCTAAAAATAAAACAAAGCTTTCGGTTTCAATAGAAAAAGAAATCATTGCTCCTTATATTTTGTCGTGTCATTCTAGACCGACACCTGCCTATTTATCTTTAACAAGATGGTGGCTTCAGATCCAGTTAGCTGAGATATTGATCTTTGTCTAATGGCTCTTTTATTGGGACATCATAAAATCGTGCATTAAACCCGTCAAATTTGAAACACTCTCATGTTATGCTGCGATATGGAAATTGTTATGAAGTACCTGATATTTCTACATCCGCAGATCGCATAAGACATGAAGGTTTGGGAGGTATTATTCCCGCGGCGGGACACAAATCAGGCAAAATTCAAAAGTTCTCATCTGTTTCTTCGAAGGGGCTAACCCAAGGAAAACGGAATAACCGATAACTTTTTTATTTAAAACAATCCCTGAAGCTGTTTAATCTTACCTAGCGGATTCTTTGAGATACGAAGCCTCAAGGGCTTACTTAAAGTGCCTTTTTAAAGTTTTCAGGAAATTCACTCCAGTAACTGGCAAGAAAAGGTACTAGAGACCCGTTTGTACCCACGTCAAACAAAGTAAATACCTCAGTACTCGAACCTCAATGCGGAAAACCGTTAAGTGCCAGTCTGGTGATAGACAGATTGACAGGCAGACGGACAGTGGTCTTAGTAATAGGATCCCTTTATTACCCTTTGGGTACGGATTCCTAAAAATTTACAAAGAGAACGAAGTACTTGTGCGGACAGGCCATGCAATACGTTCCGGTGAGTCGGGGAAATAAGAAATGTTGTAAAGCATGAAAGTCACGCAGATAAACGCACAGGATATTGTAATTGTTTGAACTCAAATGGCATATTAGTTGGGAGCATAGGGATACGCGGTATCAAACAAACTTTTACTTTTGATTTACCGGTTAAAATCGAAGCTTCAATTAAATTTGGCAATAAGTTTATCACTGTCAATTTGATGCCATTAAACAGTTTTGAGTTAGAGTGGCATTAAACTTTATCTATACAGATGCGATGATGATCCACCGTTCATTGAATTCATTTGTTACAAAAAAACGTGATAAATGAAGAACCGCTCGACCGATTTTGTTCAACTAATTAGTCACAACACAGCCAACACATTTGGTTTGGATAGCTGAGTCCGTTCTGGAGTTACAAAAAAACAAAGAAAGTGGCATTGACTTTTATATATATATATAGATGAGAAGATGATCCACCGTTCATTGAATTAATTTGTTACAAAAAATGTGATAAATGAAGAACCGCTAGACCGATTTTGTTCAAACTTCACATAAACCATCTACTTATTATTCACAACGTTCTTGAGTTATAAAATTACAAAAAAAGTGGCATTGATTTTTATATATACATATAGGTCTCATAATATGACAGCCTCCGTGGCGTAGCGGTAGCGGACGCGGCCGCTGCGCAAGGTGGCGCGGGTTCGATCCCCGCACAGTGCAACTATTTGTATGCATGAATATGAATATTTGCACGGGTCTGGTCGTGCCTCGGAAAGCACGTTAAGCCGTTGGTCCCGGTTGCCATACGAACATCTAGTGGCAGTCGTTACGGGTTGTTGTAGCCCTCAAAAGTCCAACAATTGGCCTAACTGCAAAGCTTCGATGTCGCCTTCGGGTTGTGGAGGTCAGACGGCAGTCGCTTCACGGAAAATGTCGAAGTTTAGCCATACCAGCAGTTGGACTGGCAAAGCGGACCCCAGACTCCAAAGCTGAAAAAGCTTCGGATGCGACTGGGATTAACGCTGGGATGATGATGATAGGTCTCATAATATATAGAGCTTATCAGAAGATACGTAAGTACTAAACGATCCTGTCCACATTTATATACGTACACCAAACATGTGATACACACAGACTACATTCATCGCTTTCCATCAAGCGTGATCGTGTTCAAGAGTAGTTCTATTCAAAAACATTACTGAAATGGTAGCTGTAAGATCTAAGGTGATGCTAATGATACAGTGATCTTCTCTCGAGTGAGATGATGTTCATAATTCTGTCAAAACTAGATACTGTTTACGAAAAAATAGTCCAGTGACGTATTCCAACAATGTTTTGCTTCATAAGTCAATATTAAAACCACATAGACATATGAAACACCTGCGGAAGCGTTACGACTCGTCTTTACGAGCGATAGTTAAAACGGTGATAACATTATCATCATAAAAAACTTATGTAACAACGGAATCTTAATGTCTTAGCAAGCGAGATGATAGGTATATACATACATATATTTCCTACTGATACAGACAGCCTCCGTAGCGTAGCGGTAGCGAACACGGCCGCTGGGCAAGGAGGCGCGGGTTCGATACCCGCGCAGTGCAAATATTTGTATGCACGAATATGAATATTTGCACTGGTCTGGTCGGGCCTCGGAAAGCACGTTAAGCTGTTGGTCCCGGTTGCCATACGAACATCTGGTGGTAGATGTTACAGGTTGTTGAAACCCTTAAAAGTCCAAAAATTGCTCTAACTGCAATGCTTCGATACCGCCATCGGGTTGCGGAGGTCAGACGGCAGTCGCTTCACGGAAAATATCGAAGTTTAGCCAAAATCAGCAGTTAGTCTGGTAAAGCAGACTCCAGACTCCAGACTCCAAAGCTGAAAAAGCTTCGGATGTGAATGGGATTAACGCTGAGATGATAATGACATATATACCAAGGCAAGGCGACTTCTTCATGTGAGTTACATTGGAAGAGTATTTTTTATCTTATCTACAAATTTTAATAGTATCTGTTTGATATCATACCGGCAGACGTAGCAGATCCGTAGTTACGGATCTGCTACGTCTGAACTGTGCGCCTAATATCTAGACTACTATTAGGCGCGGAGAATTATGTATGCCATGTATGCGAGCTTGTTGTTTGTTGGCGAATTTTATTCTGTCGTAGTCAATTTTCTAGTCAGTAGGTTAGTAGTGTTTCTGACAGCCATATGAGTGCTGATCCTTAGACTTATTAAACAAAATACTCATAAAGGGCCAAAATACACAACTCGGATACACAAGTTTCCAGATAGAACATAGAAAAGGATTAGGTCATAAAACATGTCAACAAATGATATAAAAAAGGTAAACATTATAAAAACTATTTAAACATGATAAGTCAATTCTAAATTAAAATATATATATTTTTTTTTATCCATACTAATATTATAAATGCGAAAGTAACTCTGTCTGTCTGTCTGTCGGTCTGTCTGTCTGTCTGTCTGTTAGGCTTTCCCGCTTAAACCTCTCAACCGATTTTGATGAAATTTGACACAGACAATCTTTAGACCCTGAGAAAGAACATAGGCTACTTTTATCCCGGAAAAATTTTATATTCCTGAGGGAAATCTAAAAAGCGCGATATAACCGAAATCCACGCGGGCGAAGCCGCGGGCGAACAGCTAGTTAATTATAAACTAGTGCTTGACTACAATCCCGCCTGATGGTAAGCAGTACTGCAATCGTTGATAGTAAAGCGCTAAGTTTATTAAGCCTATTCACTTATGAATCTTATTGAGTAGGAAGGGAGACGGCAGTTGAGCGAGGTGATACAATGTTAAGCCCAACAACATGACCGACGCTGCTGCACCAGAGGGAGATTAATCTGGAGACCCTCCACGATCAAACTACCGACACAATAACATTTGGCGCATCGTACCCGGCACACACCGCAATACAACTGCTCAGACGCGTCCTCCGTACGGCTTCACCAGACATTATGCCGGAACACGACGAATCGCTTAACGGCAAGAGTTTGTCTGGTGGGTGGTAACTTCTGCCGGCAGTCGATATTATGGCCTACCACCGAGAACAATTACTATTCAATTAAAAGCGTTCAAATCAATTTAATTACAACACAATACATAAATACTTCAGACAAACGATTTACACAAACTATAAATATTCCACAAAATGCTACACTTATACCGAAAGTAATTTCAGAATTTATTTAGACAATAATTAAAGACTAAACAGTCCCTCATATCTCCTAAGCCCTGCGATACAAAGTGACTAATTAGGTTGCGGTAACTGTTCATCTGATGTACTAATTTAAGCGCTGTAGCCGGCCTGGTAAATGGATTGTAAACAATCACCCAAATAAATAAACCACCAACTGCGCCTCACAGTTTCATCCGCATTAGCTACGATCCCGGACTAGATCTGTCTGATTGGGCTACATCTGAGGACAGAATGAATATCGGGAGAAAAAGTATCATTATCATCAACTCCGTGTTAAGTCCCGGTTGCAACCGCGGCTTTCGCGTTGGAGCCCAGGGTCCGTTTTCCTACTCAATCTCCTCCATTTCGCGCCGTCTTTAGCATCCTGTGGTGTAAGATTGTTGGCACGCATGTCATCTCTTACAACGTCAAGCTAGCATTTCTTTGGTCTACCTCGCTTGTTCCGGCCCGGCGGGGGCGCCATGGCAAGACATTTATTATCCACGTAATATGCAGTAAGCAGTAGTGGTATTGGCCGCGACTTAACAAGTTGTAGGTAGTAGCTTCGAACCCCGTCAGAATCACTGTCTGCTCACAAAACGGTGAAGGAAAAAATCGTGAGGAAATCGGCATGTTCTAGAGGCAAACTTCGAAGACACGTGGCATCTACCAACCCGCACTGGCCTGCGTGGTAGATTACAGCCCACTCCCTCCCTCCGAGAGCCGAGAGGAGGCCTGTGTCCAAGGAGTGGCAACATTATTGGCTGATTATGTAAGTGTTAATCCTAGTTTTATCTGTCTGCATCCAAATTCGTTCTGTAAAAGAGGAACTTATTATGACATTATGCTATCTTAATGTCATAGTAAGTCAATAATAGTGTCATAACGTGACAGTTTGTATGAATACTAATTATGAAGGAGAAATTCAATATTATTCGGAAATTTACGTTGTTGATACTTACTTCAGACTAATATCTAAGTACTCAAAGAGATTTCAGATAGCTACAAATACTTTTGTAAGTAATTCAGGCTAAAATATATATTGTGATTCTTCGAATCGGCGAAGGATAGCTATGTATTTGGCACTTAGGTACTGATTATAACGTGTTATCAATTTCGGTAGGTCGATATCGAGATAGCCTGAAATAAGTATTTTTATATACCAGGAAAGTAAAACTGTATATTTTATAAGGAATAATATTCATCCTATACATCCCTCCTCTCAATGAAATTGAGCAAGTCATATACCACGACGTGGACTCAGTGTGGGTTAGTCTTCGAATTTTATGCTTTTAGAACATGTTAATTCATGATGTTTTCTTTCACCAAAGGACAGGATTTTTTTAAACATTATAAACTAGTATTTGACCGCAGAAGTAGTGATGCAATCGTTGATGGTAAAGCGCGCTAGTTTATTAACAAAGTGAATAGGAAGGAAGGCGGCAGTTGAGCGAGGTGATGCAATGTTAAACCTAGCAACACGACCAACGATGCTGCCACAATAATATTTGGCGCATCGAAACCGGTACACCCGCTCAGTCCCGTCCTCCATACGGCTTCACTAGACATCATGCCGGAACACGACAAATCGCTTGGCGACAAGACTTTATCTGGTGGGCTTTCCGCTATTCTGCTTTCAACGCCATTTTAATACTGTTTTTCCAACACCTCTTTCAACAATGTCACTGCGTACGGAATACCCTAAATATTTAATGGTTGGCTTGCAGATAGGAGTAATAAAACTAAATTTACGGTCTACCGACTTTGTATAGGCTGCCCGTAACTCCTGCCGTTTCAAACCTGAAAGTGTTACCGAAAAATGGACGTTAAATATTATAGAAATGAGAGCCGTGGGGGTAGCTCATCCAGGGCTTTTATGAAACCGGTACCTGTACTGGTTTGATAAAAGGTTCTCATGTTACAAAACGTAAAGTCGTTTGTTAATACACACGACTTTAATCCTCGAAAGGTTTTTATTTTACTAGCTTTTTAATGGGTTAGGATATTTTTATTTTTGCCTGGACCTATGGGTACATCAAGCATCGACAAGTTGTAGTGGCCTAGTGGTTATAAGACCAGCCTCTCAAGCATAAGGGTGCGGGTTCGATTTCAGGTCAGGCAAGTACCAGTTTAACTTTCTAAGTTATATGTACTTTCTAAGTATATCTTGGACACAAATGACTGATTACAAGGTGAAGGAAAACATCTTGAGGAAACCTGGACTTTTTAGTATGAAATCGCCAACCCGTATTGAGCAAGCGTGGTGATTATGCTCAGTCCTTCTCTGTATGAGAGGAGACCTGTGCCCAGCAATGGGACTAAAAAAAGGTTGTTGTTATGGGTACATCAGCCTACAAAATTCTCACTGCTCTGAAGTAAGACTCAAGTTTCCACTCGATGAGAGGAAATTAGCCATAATCCACAATGCAGGGCTAATGCGGGTTGGTGGATGTGACATGTCTTTGAATATTTTTTCAAGGGCATGCAGGAAACCATAGATATTCTAAGAAAATTAATGTTTGCGAGTTGTTAACATAATAATTATAGCTCATATTTTGTACTTTCTGCCCTTGTTTTAGGTGACTACACAGACGGTTTAAGGACTAGGATTTACAAAAAGGAAACATTTTAGACTGAAATTTTCACGGGATCAACTATTATGCAGGAGAATCCGCTTACCGCTTGAATATTGTACGAAATACTTCTCCGATTGAAACATCATCATCTACCATCAAATAATAATACCAGACTATTTTTGGCCCAGTTACGAAAAATACCTCTTTTCTCCAGATAAATCACTGTGAAGTGGTGACAGACGGGTGTTTTAGGGGACTCTTTATGTAGGTCATTCTGACGTCCGAAAAGTACTGATTCTCAGCCTAGTTTGATTAAATGAATTTTGATTTTTATTTCTCATGCCGAGAAGTCGCAAGCATTGCTCAAGAAGACGCCTGGGCGACTTCAGTGAAGTATATGTTAAATCAATTTTCTTATTACATGCAGGTGTACTATCAGCTGTAGAAGTCCATTTCCACCTTAAAGACTACTGTCGCCTGCGCTAAACCGGCCACGCACACTACCGCATTATTTTTTTTATCGCAGTCTTCGTCTTTCTTTAAAGTAATGCAAAATTTCGTTACTTCATTTGAAGTTGAGTTAGCGGCCGCACTTAACAATGGTGCTATCAAAAGCGAGCGATTGTGGGTTCGATCTTTATTATAGGCAACTCTTTTTGTTGTTTCATATAATTTAAAATTATGATAATTGATTTGTATTTTAAAGTAAAAATGTTTGCAAATAATATTTAAACAAATGGGAAAATTTATTGAATATTTATCCCAAAAAAGGGTTTTATTATATGTTTTAGTTTACTATAGGGGTAATATAATAAAAAATATATAAAAATAAAACAATAAGCATATTATAATGCAATATATTATAAAGTTATATATTATTAGGTATAGATATACTTATACTAACAAATGAAACAAACGTTGAAACGGCAGCATTGTAATATTTTATATAAAAGTAATCCTTGACAAACTTATGATATTGTTATGGTAAAAATACAAAAAACATTTTTGGTTGTTAGATATGAAAATTATAATATTATACGTATATTATGATTAAAGAGGTTATAGCTTAATTATTCATTTTCTTAAAGAAAAGAGGATTGAAGCTTAACCTGAATATTATTACAATCATAAAATAATCTATACTTAGAACACATAATAGTGCTTATTACATTTATATTTTTTTTTGCGTGTATAGCATGGTACTAATGCTGCCATCCTGTAGTAACTTTTTTCGGAGTTTGATGGCATGAGATTATAATCTTCAAGCGCTTTCTTAGTTCAAAAGTAAACGAACTTATTTCTTATCGAATTCCGAAATTATTGTTTTTATAATTTACCAAAAGTAATTTGTATTGAAATTGCAAAAGGCGAGATCTGTCACCGTCCTTGCGATGATTGCCAACCGACTGGATTGTCTGTACATCCAGCAATGCTGCGGCAGACATATTACTGCCGTGTGAGGTTCTTGTTTGTTTTAGTTTATAAGTTTGTGTTTTATTTATAAGTCACTTTTGTTGTTAACTATGGATATTTTCTGAAATAAATGATTTGATTTGATTAAGCCAACCGAACATATTACTGTCACTTAGCTAAATTACTTTAGAGATGGTTTAGAGTCCGTTATTTAGATATTTATTGGTATATATTTAAAACACTGTGTAGGACACGTCTGCACTGTTTTTGTTATAAATAGTTTTTTTTTTGTTTAGTTCTATAAGACTCCACCAGCCTCGCCAATTTATTTTTAAACCACAAATGCAACCTATCTTCTTCGCACGATTTAAAAGTTTATTCAACGGTAAATATTGTCGTTTCGTTTCACTTGTCTCGACAGCTACCTTCGTCCTCTAACCTCTTGACCTTGACCTCCAACGGCTTACAGTATTTATCTAAAACAATAACAATTTTATTACGCACTTGCTATAAGCGATTGGTTTGCACCTTACATAAATAATAATAAAAACAACTTACACAAAAGCCGGTTTCATATGATATTTGAGATATATTGCTGCATATGCCTGCATATTGATTAAAAAGTAAAACTAATAACATAAACTGGTAACTATATGTTCACCAACCAACAACAGCTAAGTAATATTATTTGAGTTATTGTAGCTAATAATAGTTATTGTAGGTAGCGGAACATTTTTTGTGAAGTAGTGATTCAGATTCTTTTAAGTCTACCGTCATCTTTTTATAATGACTCTAATATAGAAAAAATCTTAAAAGAAAGTATCATCTTTAAGTTGCAGATCGATATTTTCAGATATTTTTTGTTGTAAGCATTCATAACTCACCAATAAACATTTAAAAAATATTTTTGTAAGTTATTAGATTCGAACTCGAACCACCTTGAACGCCTATCAAGGCGAAAACCGTTACGCCATTGAAACACTTACTGTAATAAGTAGTAGTAGTTGTGTGTAATAAGTAGTACCTAACAATCATAAGCGGGCAGCAAGTGTATGAGCGTGTATCAAACTTTATTATAGAAGAAGGTCGTAACTACAACTAGTATTGCTTGGCCATAGTTTTGTGAGATTGCAACTCGACTTTTGGTCTTGACTGTAAATATTTTAGTTTTTATAGTAAAGAGTTTCCAACATGAAACCCAGATCCTGATTACCTGAAGAGGTTCTCTTTCACCGATGTTAGTAGCGTTCAAAATAAACTTATGTATATTTTTTTTTCAATTCATTACGTATTTCATATCATGATGACATTGGCCAAGATTTGAACCCAATTTGGGTTTAAATCCATGGCCAACATATTTGAAAGATAAAAATTATAATCAACATCATTTGCCTAGCTTTTTCCCAAATTTGTTTGCGGTCGGGTTTCATTTTAACGGGATCTGGCTGCATACCAATATTTTACATGGAGTATGGAGTAATTGCTTATCGAACCTTCACAGCCCATTTACTGGGTAATACGAAAAATAGAATACTCTTTATTATGTACACCATGTAGATCACAGAACATAAATATGAAGCTTTTACAAAGGGTGACACAATGGGCGGTCTTATCATTATTATGAGTACTGGGAAGGAGAGAAAAATAATATAGTCTACAGTATACTATTTACATAGATTATACAATAAATATATAAGTAAAGTGTATCATACTAATTTAAATAAATATTTACATCTAATTACTGAACATCATACAAGAGCACCTAGTGTATACATCGTGTAACATAAAGGGTATATACATAAGAAAGGCATGGCATCTTTACATGATATCAAACGATATTTGAAGGGTTTTTTTAATCCTATCCCTTTATGTTAGGAAGTTATGAGGAAAAACACCGCCTGTGATAAGCTACTACCATACAAGTCGCACAGAGATATTGAAGACATTTATCGGATTTTGGCAAGTAACGTGACGGGTAACGAGTAGTTATTAACGTATGTAGTGTGCTGCCACGTTTGTTATGATTTAATTTTAAGAAAAACACGAAACCGAAAATTTGGTACCAATTTTTTGAGTATTTTATTTTGAGTTGAAACCCTTCCGATATCGTTTGATATCATCTAAAGATGCCATTCCCTTGGTATGTATATACCCTTTTTGTTACACGTTGTATAAATAATATGTTTAAAGAGAGGAAGTGCTTTTTATCATAGTTTTAAAAGTGGACAGTGTTTGAACACGCCTTACGGACACGGGCAAGTCATTACATAGCCGAACTGCTTGTACAGTAAAGAATTTATCATAGAAATTAGTGAAATGCATCGACGTCTCTAATATCTATCCCTTAGTAAGTCAGATTATCAGAGTTTCGTGCTTCTGTCGAGCAGTGACTAGGTGCTATCAGACATCAACGAATGATAGCCAGAACCAACGTAAAGATAAATAGTCACCCATCCACAGAATAACCGCGGCAAAGGTAATTTACCTTGATCAATCGATTCTTGTGGCTGTTATCTAAGAAATATCGTTTAAATTAAATCACAATTATCCAACTGATACTTCCAGAAATTCCAATCATAATTATTTCAACCCTCAGATGCGTCACAAGAAATTGATCAATCAAATAATGCTTAACGTCGGCGGGGTGTGAGTGTTGACAGATGGATATACCGTAATTACTTTATAAATATTATAACACGAGTTACCGTATGTTGTTATTTTATTGTGTCGTTCATGATATTGGTGTTAACACACAGGCTGGCGATTAGGTTATCACATCAAATATTACTGTCGTGTCAATGTAACAACATTTTAATTCGTTATTAACGTTTCTAAGTTAAAGAGTACAACTGTGAGAAGAAGCACGAGGAAAATAACTGAATTGAACTAGTATTGTTTAAATTTTAGGGACCTCTATAGCAAAAAATTCTGCCATAACATAGGCTGCCGGCAGAAGTCACCACCCACCAGACAAAGTCTTGCCATTAAGCGATTCGTCGTGTTCCGTCATGATGTCAGGTGAAGCCGTACGAAGGACGGGTTTGAGCAGTTCTGTTGCGTTGTGTGGCGATGCACCAAATGTTATTGTGGCGGGAGTTTGGTCGTCTCAGATCAATCTCCCTCTGGCGCAACATCGTGTTGTTGGGTTTGACCTTGCATCGCTTTTCGCTCAACTGCCGTCTTCCTTAAATCAAATAGTTCGCTTTACCATCAACGACTGTATCTCTGCTTACCATCAGGCGGGATTACGGTCAAGCACTAGTTTATAATTATTAAAATAAAAAACGGAATATTTCTTAAGATTATTTTGTAGAAACAATGACAATTACGGACACACACTTCACCGGTTTTTTTTACGGCTGAATGGGTCCTCTCTGATGGAAAGTGTAATGTTAAAAAGCCCCTTTCAGGAATGGGGCTATCAAGTAAATATATTATTTCAAATAGGACGGGTAATTTTAAAAGTAAACTTACTATTAATAAACGAAATTGTATGTTTCAATTCGTGGGTGCAAAAAAAGTTCTTCGGTCGGATTTTGTTATAAAATAACATCACAAAACCGGAGACGGGGTACTTAAAAAACTTTTTTACAAAAAAAAAACAACCGACTTCCAAAAACCACTACAAAGTGAAAAATAACTAATTTCGGAAGTCTTTGGTTTTATATATTCATTTTTGACACCGACTTCCGAAATTAATTATTTTTCACTTTGTAGTGGTTTTTGGAAGTCGGTTGTTTTTTGTAAAAAAAGTTTTTATTTTACACTTTTTAGTTGTTAAAAGTACTATGTATTCGCACTATGTACTATGTATGCATCCGGTCAGACTGAAAGCTGACGCAAATATAGTTGGGAAACGACGTAATTTTGTTTCTCATCATCAAATTTACTGCAGACCATTATTTTAACCCAATGGGTGCAAAGGTCTCATCAATATATTAAATGAATTGAGTCCAAATACAAGGTAGCTACTGTAAATCGTTTAGGAGTTCCCTGAACTGACCTTTGTCATCATCATCAGCTCCCTAATGACAGTCACCACCCATCTAGGTGTAAGGTTCTTGTCAATACAAATTATTCAAGCACAAACACAAGGTAGCTGCTGTGAATTGTTGAGGAGTTCCTTCGACTGTCTCCCGGCTCCATCATCAGATCTACTCCAGACCTTTATTAAAAATACTCAATGAAATTGCTAAGAAATGCACTTGTCGCCCCTGCAATTTTTGAAAGTTCCCCTTGTTTTCTCTGGTCTTCCACCATCAAACCCTGATATCATTAAATAAAATTAAATATCAAGGAACCACCTTGGGAACGTCTTCTTTCCAACAGAAAAAGAATGATCAAAATCGGTTCATAAACTACGAAGTTATGAACGAATAAACATAAAAAAAGTATATATATACGGTCGAATTGAATAACCTCCTCCTTTTTGAAGTCCGTTAATAAAGAAAATTGATAACGCTTATAGTAGGAAAATATTCAAAACACCACTTTTTAATGTCGCAAAAGGTCATTGGTCTCAATTAGCGTCCATTCAAATGAACGGACACAGCCGTTTGGCTGTGCAGCATTACGATGAGTTGAGAGGAAAGCTAATGTTAATTGCACATTCAGTTAAAAATTGTGCAATTTTACAAGAACTGTATAATGGCCTATTGTTCGGCCTCATTTACCACGGACTGGATATAAAGATTCTGTTTCAGGAAATACGTGATTTCAAGCTGATAACTGAATGGTTGCCTGAACTGATTGTTGAACGTTGGAAGTACGAGAACCAGCCAAAAGCAAAGATCGTCCGATCTACAGAATATAGTGAGGAAGACCTGGATGAGACATGCACAGTATGGTACAAAGGGGAGGAGGCCTTTACTGAACTGCTCTTTTCCTCACTGTTGAGTGATCATCATCAGATGGTGACGTGGTTTCTAGAGAGACTTCTCACCATCTGATGGCGTGTAAGTCTGCATCGTAGCAGTGGGAAATTTATAAGCCTGTTATGGTATTCTATGTTAAGTGGTTTGGAGACGGTTGAGCCAATAAACATTCACTGTTGTGTATGAGCCTGCCAATACTAACTATATAACTACATTACCTTGCTGGATGCATGTAATTTACCAAACCTGGCAGATGGATTGGATCGATTTTATGTACATGACTTTATACAAACGGAAGCTCTTCATGGTAAATAAAAAAAAATAATAATATTAAAAAATATCAAAGGCACGCGCGGATTTTATGAATAAATCCGGGATAATCAAAGTTGTTTGCAAAACTTTTTTTTTTCTTTTCAGATAAAAGTACAAAGACTTCTTAAGTCATATTCTATTATTTATTTTTAAACTTTTCTCACAAAAACGCACAAAGGCAAACTTAATGCCTTAGGCATTTTATTCCAGTAAACCAAGGGTGGTGAACAGATTAGATGGCAGGTTCGTTAACCTTTAATACTATATTTTTGTCCAGAGGGTAAAACGTCAGCCAGTTTAACGCTTTTACAGAAATCTATCACAAAACGGACAAAAATTCAATCAAACAGATTCATTGAACGACACGATATGGGAATTCGAAGCAAATGTCTGCAAAGTCAAATGGTTGTGTGACCGTTTGATTTCGCAGGCGTTTCTTCGAATTCCCTTAAAGTGTCGTTCCCGAGGGGTTTAGGAGCAAATACGAATATAGGCAATGTCAACATTGAACGGACCAATTGAACGAGGAATGGGAAGGAAAAGATTGAACGAAGAATTTAAGGTCGTATTGAATGTATGACATTATTCGGAATCCACTTTGCAGTGTTGCCAGAATGTTACTACTGTGTAATATTGTAAGTTACTTTTAGGGCCCTGTTGTATTACTTCCAAGCGGCTACTTTTACATTTTGCACTTGATATACAACATTATTTTCTGTTATGCGAAACCCGAAACACGTGTCCAGTATTTTTAAGTAAATAATCTATTGTTACGGGCTAGGGGTACTTAAACGCCGATTAAGGGTTACGAAGTTTATTGGCAACGAAAGTAGAGCCGATCGTAGGCAATGACAAGTAGAACGTAGCTGATGTCGCACCGAAGTCTTTTCTTACGTTCACGAAGTCCGTGTCGTGAACACAAAATAACACTACAGATGTTACTTCACGTAGTACTCGGGGTTCTCGTTATAGTTGTCGCAGTAGGTCTTCTCAAAGATCGCTTCTTAACTGTCGCTTGTTCTCGTATCGCTAGTCGAATGCAGACTGACTGTGCGCCGGCGTCACGGCGCTATATATAGGTCAGCTGATCGAACATTCCAGATTCGTCTAGACGTAATAATAATACCGCATACCTTCGAGGACACCGACCGAGTAAGTACCTACGGTAATTCCCGGAAACGGGTTTCTAGAAATTTCGATGTCGACACTTTGTTGACAAAACTGTTGAGACCTGTACCATTCGATAGGCCATCCTAAGCCTAGCAATGCGTTTTTATATTGTACCTAGAAAATGTCTAGATCTGGGGATTTAGGGCTTAAAAATGACACACTGCCTGTCACGCGATATTGAACCTTATGCCATCGACCTAAGGTCCATTCGTAACACTATGTAGAAAATTTCAAAAAGATATCATAAAAAGCCTCAAATTTATAATTTTATGAGCTTGTCATCCTACTTGGCTGTCCCGAGAAAAATATGGCCCACGATCCGCTCGGGCAAGCGAATGGTGCGTTGAAAGTTTTGAATTAAAGCACGAAGTATAAATATACACTCCAATCTTGGTAATCACAATGTAAATAGGCAAACCTACAGTTTCGCCCCGTAGTACACTAGTCCGCATGCACAAAACACGGTGACTCATTAGTGGTTTTAGTTTTGAGAGAATTCGCACTGTACCTTTTTCCTAGTTAGAAGTCAGCTTATATGTAGATACGGGTTACGTATAGCTTGATTTGTAGCCATGCGTACCGATGATTTTATCTATTAATGTTTCGCCGTTTGAGGCGTTTGCAGAACAACTATAATTCTATTAGAAACTGTATTTTAGGTCTTATGTAGTAATTAAGTAACCGAGTAAAGTTGTTTAATAAATTACTTTGTGTTTAAATTATATTACAGACTATAAAATAATTACATATTTTATTTCAGTATGTATTCTATATTTCGGATAACAATAATTAATGGGCCGATCCTAATTTTGGTACAATAAATTTTTTTTTACAAAAAAACAACCGACTTCCAAAAACCACTACAAAGTGAAAAATAACTAATTTCGGAAGTCGGTGTCTTTGGTTTTGTATATTCATTTATGACACCGACTTCCGAAATTAGTTATTTTTCACTTTGTAGTGGTTTTTGGAAGTCGGTTGTTTTTTTGTAAAAAAGTTTTTATTTTACACTTTTAAGTTGTTAAAAGTACTATGTATTCAATTGCATCCGGTCAGACTGGAAGCTGACGCAAATATAGTTGGGAAACGACGTAATTTTGTTTACTTTAATTTTTACCCGTAAGTATTCCCTCAACTGCCTATGGTCTTCATCATCACATTTACTGCAGACCATTATTTTAACCCAATGGGTGCAAAGGTCTCATCAATATAAATGAATTGAGTCCAAATACTAGATAACTACTGTAAATCGTTTAGGAGTTCCCTGAACTGACCTTTGTCATCATCATCAGCTCCCTAATGACAGTCACCACCCATCTAGGTGTAAGATTCTTGTCAATACAAATAATTCAAGCACAAACACAAGGTAGCTGCTGTGAATTGTTGAGGAGTTCCTTCGACTGTCTCCCGGCTCCATCATCAGATCTACTCCAGACCTTTATTGAATTGTAGTGCTTTATAATACTTAATGAAAATGCTAAGAAATGCACTAGTCGCCCCTGCAACTTTTGAAAGTTCCCCTTGTTTTCTCTGGTGTTCCACCATCAAACCCTGATATCCTTATCATGGGACCACCTTGGGAACGTCTTCTTTCCAACAGAAAAAGAATTATCAAAATCGGTTCATAAACGACGAAGTTATGCGCGAACAAACATAAAAAAAAGCATATATACGGTCGAATTGAGTAATCTCCTCCTTTTTGAAGTCGGTTAAAAAGAAAAAAAAAAGTGTTTGTTGAGTTTTTTAGTAACATTACATAATCAACCTATAATGTTACTGTTGTTGGGATACAGGTCTCCTCTAAGTGAGAGGGAGTGGGCCGTAATCTACCACGCTGGCCCAATGCGGGTTGATAGATTTCAAATGTCTTCGAAGTTTTTAGCTCTAGGACATGCTGGTTTCCTCACGCTGTTTTCCTTCACCGTTTTGAGAGCAGTGATGATGAAATAATTTACACAAAGTAAAGCGCCTGATGGGGTTCAAACCTACGACCCGCAACTTGTAAGTTGCGGCTGATATCATTAGGCCACCACTGCTCTAGATTTTTTTTAGTAATTTAAACCAAAACATCCTAAAAAATTAAATGTTTACTTTGTAATTTAGGTTAATTTACGACTACCTAATGTCCTACTTTTGAGAATAGGGCACACTTTGACACAAAATTGAAGCTAATGATAAAAAATATTTTTAAGGTCTTAAGTAAGAAAATTTATTTGTTTACTAAAACATAAATTTGCTTTTACCACGACAAGAGAAATTAATAGCGGCCAGCGAAAAACTCATCTAGAAAGGATCTTTTGTGCAAACTTAATTATTTTGTGAATTTTTAATTTAACAAAGAATACCTAATGATTACTTTTAGTGATCAAAACAGAAATGAGGAGAACCGCAGAAGAACGAGAGTAACTGTCATAGCCCGAAGAATTGCAATACTTAAGTGGCAGTGGGCTGGGCACATTGCCCGTAGGACCGATGCCCGACAGGGCTGGGGGGTTCTCGAGTAGCGACCACGCACCGGAAGACGCAGCGTGGGTAGGCCCCCGACAAGGTGGACCGACGACCTGATGAAGGTCGCGCAAAACCGGTGGATGCGGTAAGCGCAGGACCGGTCGTCGTGGAGATCCTTGGGGGAGGCCTATGTCCAGCAGTGGACGTCTTTCGGCTGAAATGATGATGATGAATGATTACAGCTGTTCGGGTGCCTTTGCAACTACAAGTTTGGTGCCTACAGCTTGGTGCCTTTGCAGGTGTAGTATTTACAATTTGAAGACAATAACCCCCTTATGCATAAAGGTTGCTTAAAGTTAACTAGTGATTAGCGATTCTTTAACCATACATTGCTGACCTTTTAATTTTAACGTCACTTAACTTTGACCATCGTTTAAGAATAAACAGCACATGGTTTAAGGGGTTTATCCATAAACGATAATTAATTTAAATGACGTCCAAACGTCTAAAATGTACAGGTACACACACACGTGGTAAATGAATACACAGGCAAAATTTTTAAGAGTACCTATTATGTGACTTTCTAACAAACTAAGCAGTACCGGGTTAACTATGGATTTTGCCAATCTGATTGGGTCGGCATCCAGTCTATGCGAATACAGCTGAATACCAGAAGTTTAACTGGAATGACAGTCTATCTAACTTTCAGAACCCAGTCTGAAGGGGGAATACGGTACCCCTTGGTAAGAATGGTGGAACTTATTATTTCGTAGTCCAACAATTGGGCTAACTGTAATGCTTCGATATCGCCTTCGGATTGTGGAGGTCAGACGGCAGTCGCATCACAGAAAACATCGGAGTTTAGACAAAATCAGCAGTTAGACTGGTAAAGCGGACCCCAGACTCCAAAGCTGAAAAAGCTTCGGATGCGACTGGGATTAACGCTGAGATGGTGATGATTATATTATTATTTCGCTTATTTATCTATTTACTTAATTATTTCATTTTTAAAAAACAATGAAAATACCTAAAAATTGATTATTTTGATACAATAATTCTATACTTACGTTCGTTTAATAAATTACGCGTTCAACACAATCGTCGTCAAGAATTTGAGAACACACTTTATAATCAGAAGTCACAACTTGTTCTCATACAAATTCTTCACAATCATTTCGCTTCCCGTCAAAACATATAAGCACAACACAAAATAACAAGCCCGAAACTCGTAACTTCCTCAAAAGACAAATGTAATTCCGCTTTCATCACAAAACTCGCGATAAACTTTCGTTTACGCTACACAAACGCTCCGGATGGGCCAATTCCTGGCCGTCCGTTCGACAAACAAGCGACCTTAATTACGCGGCCCGTTGTAATCAATCAGCTGAGCCGAGTTTGTTGACAGTGGTCATATTTACCACGCGCGCGGCCGACGGGTTAGATCTGATTTTACAAGCGATCGGTCAACCTCGTGCGTTTTCGGATTATTTCGGCGCTCGGTTACTGGATGTGTATTTCGATTAACATAACGTTGTTTTTGGGGTTTATTATGGAGTTTGTTTAGTTTGGTTGATTAGAGTAATTAATAATGTATATGTCGTGGATGGCGGGTTCGTTTTAATAAGAGTTGCTCATTTGATTTACGCAGTAGTGGGGCAAAGGCTGTGACGTTATTTTGTAATGGCGTCACGTAGACAGAGTCGTTTTGGAAAGTGGGGATTGGTGAACGGTAACTTTGCATCGAGACGCGGGCCAGGGCAGTTCTTCGGGACGAAACTGTCGGTTTGCTTATTTAAATTGTTATTGCCATGATTGGAAGATGTATTTATACTTCATGCTTTAATTCAAAACTACACCTACAAAATGGAGCTCTTAGCACCACCAAGATATGACGAACCTATCGCTGACGTTGCCATATAGATAAAAGCTGTTTTGGGCGTTTAGTTATTATTGTGGGTATATGTTTGTAATGTGTAGTAAGTAATGTTCACCTACCAACATTAGATAATAAAGTAGTTGCCATCTTGATCGCGGTGTTTCACTACGTTACAGTTATTATAAAATTGTCGCGGATTTTTATTCCTTTTCATTTTTAGTAAAGCTTGTGAACTACATAATTTTTATATTCAACTAGCTTTCCGCCCGCGGATTCACGCGCGTAGAAGTTGGTTATATTGCGATTTTTTGATTTCCCCTCGGGAATATAATTTTTTTCCGGGATAAAAGTACACTATTATTTAATCCAGACTTCTAACTTTATGTCTACAAAATTTCAAAGCAATCGGTTCAGTAGTTACGGCGTGAAACAAACAAACAAACTCACTTTTCTATTTATAATATTAGTAAAGATTGATGACACGGTTGGTGCAGTGGCTGAACGATCGACTGCTGCATTGCGTGTCGCGAGTTCGATTCTCGCACGGAACAAATATTTTAATTTTTATTCCGGGTCTGGCTGTTTGTGAATGTGTCTAGTCAGGGAATAACAGATACATGTGCTTTCTGAGGTAAGATCTCTATATGTAATGGATAGTTCACGGACCGACATTAGCAAGCAAAATTAATAAAGTTTAAACCAAAACTCACTTACATTAGGCTGAGAATCCAGCATTAAAAAATTACATAAAACAGTCTCTGAAAGCGGCTAATCACCATTTCCGATTGCTTTTTTTACAGTCCTTACGACGGATTTTAACTTTTATTCCGTTATCATAGCGAGGACATTAAAAGCACGAAAGTAGTTACAATACCATCAGTAAATACAGCTGCCGTTTTTCATGATACAATCGCAATAGAAGTCAAAACCGATTGAACATACATAACATAACGTATTATTTGAATATGTCACCTTATTCTGTAGGCCTAGTATAAGTTTTCATTACGGAACTCGATCGTCGATATCGAGCGCGTTTGACTCATCGATTGGCCCGCTTCAAGTTTGTAAGAACTCTCAACCAATGAGAGCGCCAAACGCTCTCGATATCGACGATCGAATTTCGTAATGAAAACTCATACTAGGCCCACTGAGTGGATTTTAGATGTGTAACGATTCAAAAAAAAAAGAAAAAACAAATTATTTGCCTTATGTGTTGTGTAACACGCCTGCCTGGACGTGGAGGCCCCGGGTTCGATCCCCGGCCAGGACATGATGGAAAACGATCTTTTCTTGGCCTGGGTCTTGGATATTTATCTATATATGTATCTATTATAAATATAGTATCGTTGAGTTAGTATCCCATAACACAAGTCTTGGAACTTACTTTGGGGCTAGCTCAATCTGTGGTATTTGTCCGTATATATTTATATTTATTTATATTTTGGCCGCAGGTACTACCTTTATCATGTAGCCAAAAGCTCCTCTTCTACTACATATTATAGCGAGTATTTTACACGGCCATATTGTGAGTATCATAAAAGCTAATAAAAGTATATCGCTGAAGAGAGTGAACGCGATATCTATATGAGAGTATTTTTACGAGACACGTAGATCGTAAAACCCACTATGTAACATAAATATCATGACTTTATCAAATAATGATTACAATGTAACAACTGACTATTCTTGGAAAGGTCACCCAAAATTTGATTGGTATAATTGTACCTTTTAACATTCGTAAAATGATGTACGGACGACAGCAGGTAAGTCAGCCCAAACTGTCAGATATTTACAAGCAACCTTAAGCCTTAACTCTTTAGAGATAAAGTTGAAAATCCAATAAGCAAATTTGACAGATTGTAGTAGCTTGATGTGCTGTCGTTTGTACGTTATCTGTGCTCAGCTTCGTTGACGGATAAGAGACGACTATCCAAAAGGAACGCGCGTTATATATTCTAAAAGGAAGCTTCAAGAATCTAAAAGCTTCGGAATCAGCCTCTTTGGCCGGGCGGGAACGGTTCAGACGACCTGTCGTACGGCGAGTATCCATCCACTCTTACGTTGTTGGCACCACTACGATCCGGACGAAGCGTTTCACCTCGTCTTTATACCGCTTACATCGGGGGATTGGAACAATTTGCCATCGGTGGTGTTTCCCTCTGACTACAATTTAAGTGTCTTCAAGGCTAAAATGAATAGGCTCTTAATAAACTTGCGCGCTTTACCATCAACAAGTGCGTCACTGCTTACCATCAGGCGGGATTGCGGTCAAGCATTAGTTTATAATTATAAAAAAATAATAATAATCCGTAGTACACTGAAATGTTGGAGAAAGAAGAAGAGAACTGCTCAGGATCGAGCTTGTTGGCGTGCCATGAAAGAGGCCTATGTCCAGCAGTGGACGAGTAAAGGCTGATGATGATGATGATGATGATGATGACCATAGGCTGGTCTTGACTTAAAAAATAAGTGACAAAGTGTATGCGTATTATAGATACATCTCTGCCTAACACATAAGAGGTTCACGGGCGTGATGTTTTGTTAAATAACAACAGAAACCAAACTGGTGAACTTGTCCAGTATCGGGAATGACGAACCGTTTAATTTGAGGGGTCATGAGTGACCCATATCGTGGCCATTTAGTCCTAAGTACAAAACATTAGGGATTAGCCCCAGATGTTTTGTATGAGTAAGCGCATTATTTTGTACTTATATAATATAATGTTGTTTTAAATATAAAGGTCATTAATATAGTCTCAGGCAAGACGAGCTCCATAATCCTCTCAACTCTGTGAGATGCGAGTCTTTAAATTGTTGGTTGTAGGAGATGCCGGTTTCGTCACGATGTATACAACATTACCTACTTTTTGTTTATGCGAAACCCGAAACACGTGTCCAGTATATTTAAGTAAAGAATCTATGTACAAAATTTCAAAAAGATATCATGAAAAACCAGAAAGTTATGAGCTTGTTGTCTGACTAGGTTGTCCCAACAAAAATATGGTCAAGGCACCGCTCGCCCGCTCGCGCCTTCAGAGGTGCGGCTCGGCCCCTGTCTCACCGTGCTCTACCGTCTGCTGTGTAGTACGCTCGGTTTTTTTTTTTTTAATTATGATAAACTAGTGCTTGACTGTAATCCCGCCTGATGGTAAACAGTGGTGCAATCGTTGATGGTAAAACGCACTAGTTTATTAAGCCTATTCACTTAAAAAACTTAGGAATAGGAAGGAAGACGGCAGTTGAGCGAGGTGATGCAATGTTAAACCCAACAACACGACCAACGATGCTGCGCCAGAGGGAGATTGATCTGGAGACTCTCCACGACCAAACTTCCGACACAACAACATGTGGCGCATCGTACCCGGCACACATCGCAACACAAGTGCTCAGACCCGTCCTCCGTCCGGCTTCACCAGACATCATGCCGAAACACGACGAATCGCTTGGCGGCAAGACTTTGTCTGGTGGGTGGTAACTTCTGCCGGCAGCCGATGTTATGGCCTACCACCAGGAAACCACACTGTAACCGATACACCGGTACACCGGTAACCACACTGCAACAATTTCTAAATGTATTTGGGAAAAATATAACAAGGTGTACCTAACAATGATTGGAATTGATTCAGTTGTTTATTCTGAACAACAACAACATTCAGGCTGCGTAAAAAGTAAAAATAATGTTGTACACTTCGAAGTTTTGAAAGCGGTGGTGATGAAATAATTTACACAAAGCTCTGTGCTTATTTGATAAACCGTAAATCGCGCGTGTTACTATGCTACCACTGTTGGCACACTTAACTTAGTTTTGTTTTGTCAGCCGCGAAATAAGACTTAAAGTCTTCAACGAAACTATTTGCAAAATTGGTTTTTAACAAGCCTGTAGGCAAGTTTTGTTTTGTAGTTTCAAAGTTTACTAAAACACAAAAAGTAGGAAATAGTTGAGGGAACATGCGTCACATCCACGCAAAATGGCTGTCGCTCAGCATTATGCTGCGACCCTATGCAAAACAGAGCCCAGCGCAGGTTTTCAATGACAGGCGGAACTTAAAGACCTCGCCCAAGTCAAGATTAGTCAAGTGTAGTAGGTAGGTAGTTATGATATTACAAATTGTTGTCTGCAGCTTTGTCTGCGGTCCAGGATAAGAAATTTCCTATTCCCATATCCACGTCCCAGAGTACCTGCGCGTTAAATTTCACTGCGATTGGGTCAGTGGTTTAGCCATTAAGAGAGGACTCTGGTGGCTTTTGCTCCATGCAAACGTAATCCACCGTTTTCTTCGTGGATAACGCTTTTAGAGCAGTGTTTTAATTTCTACAATTTCAGACCTTAATTATACGCGCCCCCTATTATTTGATTTTTTCGAAAACTTAATTAAGAAAAGAAATATGATATTTCAAAATCCCGAAAAATAACCCATTTTTACCGCGATGTTCAGACGACTATAACACATATGTAATAAGTTTTTGACAAAAAATAATATACAACGTGGAACATAAAGGGTATATACATAACAAAGGCATGGCATCTTTACATGATATCAAACGATATTGGAAGGGTTTTTTAATCCTATCTCTTTATGTTAGGAAGTTATGAGGAAAAACACCGCCTGTGATAGGCTACTATCATACTAATCGCACAGAGATATTGAAGACATTTATCGGATTTTGGCATGTAACGTGACGGGTAACGAGTAGTTATTAACGTGTGTAGTGTGCTGCCACATTTGTTATGATTTTATTTTAAGAAACATACGAAACCGAAAATTTGGTACCAATTTTTTGAGTATTTTATTTTGAGTTGAAACCCTTCCGATATCGTTTGATATCATCTAAAGATGCCATGTCCTTGGTATGTATATACCCTTTTTGTTACACGTTGTATATGTATATAGGTATATATAATAATAGAGGCATAGATATACTCATCCTCTAAATTTTGATATAAAAATAATTGAGATCTGTGATGTTTTAAAAAAGAAAACAGCGGAATACGAAACATTATTCAACGTTTTTATAGCTAAAATCAGCCTGAGTTGCAACTGTCCCTGTCGCACTTTACGGGGACAAGGTTGAAAGCGACGCGACCGCAATAGTTTCTTCAAATACCTATTTCTAAAATTCCCCGGCACTAGAGTCCACTCTTAAATGGTAACTGATCTCTCCCGGGCTGCACCACAATAACTTCTCCTCCGATTTCCACATTCAGTCCGTTCTAGCGAACTCATTTAGGTTATCCTACATAATCAGCCTATAATGTTTCCACTCCTGAGATTCAGGCCCCTCTCGGTGAGAGGGAGAGAGCCGTAATCTACCAGGCGGGCTCAGTGCGGATTGGTAAATGTCACATGTCTTCGAAGATTTGCTTCTAAGACATGTGACAGGTCGGGCCTGCGGGCTGTGAGCAGTGGTCAGCTCGCCGCCCGGTAAGGACCAGGTCCAAATCGACGGCGCGTCGTGTTTCACGCGCACCTCAAGGAGATGTCAGCACATCTTGACGGGGTTCACGAAAACCGATGCCTGCTGGGTCAGGGTTGCGGGTTGGTGAAAAAAAAAACCGTAATCCTGGCGCATAGGCAAGTGAAGAAACACGGGTGGGTTTTAGTCAGTAAAAGTCTGACACACAGCCCTTCCACTCCGCCCAGAGCGGGAGAGGTCATTTGATGATTGCCCATGCCAAACAAAAAAAAAACATTTTACAGGGCGTCCGTCTAATTACGATCAAAAATAATACCAACCGGAGATCTTTAATCTATTTTAAAACTAAGTCTATTAACAAGATTAGTAAAGCATTAGTAAAAAGACAGATAACACGTGTTAACTGTAATACAATTTCAAAGGCAACTCGATGCAAGGCAATGACCTACACTGATTTACAAAAAATATACATTGACCTACGCTACAATACTGGAAGTGCTCCTGTGTTCAATAACGCTTTAAATATAGATAGAATAAAAGTGGCTATTATACTACCGGCTATAAAAATAGCATATTAAAATAGCCATGTGTTTATCGGATAAAAATAACTCATCACAGGGCAGATTCATTTTTCTTCGTTCATCTTTAGTCATATTAAAAACTAGCGGCCGCCAGCGACTTTGCTCGGGTGGTGTTTGTTATGCTCCGTTCCTATTCATCGCAGCGTGATGTTATATAGCGCAAGCCTTCCTGGCTTAATGAGCTATCCAAAACAGAATTTTTCAAATCAGACCAGCAGTTCCTGAGATTAGCGCGTTCAAACAAACAAACAACCTCTTCAGCTTTATATATAAAGTATAGATATAGCTTTATATGCTTTGACACATAAACTACTGAACGGGTTTGGATGAAATTTGGCACACCAGTGGTTTATAACCAGAAATAATACATATGATACCGTTTATTCCGATAGTCCCACGGAATCGAAACTTACTCGGGTTAAACCGCGGGCGCAGCTAGTATTTTCATACTTATCTTCTTTAATAACCTATTATAGCAACCTATTAGATAGTTAAGTGACAAACATATGTACAGAAGGCTTGTTTGTCACCTGACTTTTGGATAGTATGAAAACAAAATTGGGTAGCCCTATTTTTCGGTGTCCTGCTACGTCTGTCCGCTAGATGTAACAAAATAGTGAAAGAAAAAAAAAGAAAGAATCTTTGTCTGTTTGTCTGCCCTTGGAGGCCCCAGTGCGAGTTGATAGATGGTCACATACCATCTGCCAACTCGCACCGGAGGCCTCCCTCTCACATGAGGATGCCTATGTCCGAGCAATGGAAAGGTTATTAGCTGATGCTTTTTATATCTGCATGTATCCATCCGTGGAATCCGACCAGCCGTTTATTTACCTATACAGAACGGATTTATATTAAACTAGGTTTCCGGCCGCGGCTTTGCCCGCGTGGAATTGCAAGTGAAGAAATACGGGTGGGTTTAAGTCAGTAAAAGTCTGTCACTCCCTTCCGCTCCACCCAGAGCGGGAGAGGTCATTTGATGATTTCCCATCCCAAACAAAAAAAAATGACTTGTAAAACTAAAACCATTTACATTCTAATTGCACAAGAAAACATCTATCATTTTCCACATTCTCCATCAATACCGCACATAACACAATATGCACATAACATCACAGAAGCTCATAACTCGACTCATTATCTCGCAAGGGGAATTAGACGAACATCTTTATATGAACATTTTCCTCAAGATGACCTATAGAATTATCAGTAGGTAACAAATACCTTCAGTGATTCATCAGTAGGTAACAGATACCTTCAATGATTCATCAGTAGGTAACAAATACCTTCAATGATTCATCAGTAGGTAACAAATACCTTCAATGATTCATCAGTAGGTAACAAATACCTTCAATGATTCATCAGTAGGTAACAGATACCTTCAATGATTCATCAGTAGGTAACAAATACCTTCAATGATTCTGATTCAGTTGTTCACAAACTAAACTAATTTTAAGTTTAATGCATCTTTTTCTTTCCATTCCTTTAAGAAAAAGATAGAAGATAATATATCAGTTTAGTACTGTCATATCCACAGAAATTGTAATAATAAGTTATTACGATTTCTGTGGTCATATCCCACCCAATAAGTGGGTTGTGAAGAACAGTCCTGGTGGCCTAGTGGTTGAAACACCAGCCTCTTAGATATGAGTGCGCCGGTTCGATTCCAGGTCAGGCAAGTATCAATGTAACTTTTCTAAAAAGTATGTACATTCTAAGTATATCTTGGACACCAATGACTGAAGGTGAAGGAAAACATCTTGAGGAAACCTGGACTTTAAGTCTGAAATCACCAACCCGCATTGAGCAAGCGTGGTGATTACGCTCAATCCTTCTCTGTATGGACGATAAAAGGTTGATGATGATGATGACTGTCATATCAAGATACTCAATAGTCAGTTTAGACTCGATTAAAAACATGGCGAGTACATAAACGTGGCTTTACGTCAAGCGCGGACTAATTAGATTAACTAATTTACCTTCTGTCCTTTTCTTGGGTGTCATAGAACGAAAAATATTCACTGAACTAACAATTTTGCGAACAAGAGGATGTCGGCCAATGTTGTCAATTTTGTAGAATGCACTTTTTGCGAAGAGCCAACTCATCACTGGTTGGCTTCAAAGAAAGGTTCTTCTCCTGTTAGTTATTTGAGGAACACAATGTCAAGTTACTTTGTGATGAAACCAATAGACAGCCTCCGTGGGGAAGCTGTAGCGAACGCGGCCGCTGCGCAAGGCGGCGCGGTTTCGATCCCTGCACAGTGCAAATATTTGTATGCATGAATATGAATACTTGCACTTGTCTGGTCGTGCCTCGGACTTCTAAATTTACGTCTGCAAATTATCAAAGCAATCGGTTCAGTAGGTACCTATGGCGTGAAAGCGGAACAAACAAACAAACAAACTCACTTTCCGATTTATTAGTAAGGATTATTAGCAGACGAACAGATTAGGACGCGCATATCAAACTACTAAAATCTGTCAATTTTCTTTAATAGATTTTCAACTTTACGGTTAAAGCATTAAGTTTCTAAGTTGATTGGGAGAATTTTACAGATGCGGGTAAATTAACCTCTAGCCTCCGTAGATTTAAAAGTATCGTACACTAATCAGTTAATGGAATATGTGAGAATCATAAATGCATTTTAGGGGAGGGGTTCTCCCCTAAAATGCATTTATGATTGTAGCTACATAATTATGATAACACACTATGATCCCCTCTTCGATGTTATCTAAGAGATTAGGTCCATTTATTTGGTGGGTACTAACACTAGGTATAAGCTGTTTTTCTTTTTGATGTCACAAACACTCTATGGATTTTCTGGTCCGAAACAAAAATCATTTTATTTTATTTACTTACTATTTCTCCTCTCATACAGAGATGGATTGAGCGTAATCACCACGCTTGCTCAATGCGGGTTGCCTGTGCCCAGCAGTGGGACGATAAAAAGGTTGATGAAGATTTACTATTTATTAACGAATCAGCAATACTTATGGCTGAATAAAACTCCCGTGTAATATTTTTCAGGTTATAAACTCATCAATTTCAGAGCAGCTGTGGCCCAGTGTTAACGGCCGCGGTTTGCAAGTTGTAAGCTGTTGATTCAATACCAGACAGGCACTTTTATTTTTTTTTTAATTATTTCATCACCACTGCTCACAAAACGACGAGAAGAAAGCGATGTTTGGAACCATAAATTCGAAGACAAATGGTACTAACCCGCGTTGGACTCGACTAGTGGATTTCGGCCTCCCTCTCATTAAAAGGAGGCCTGTGTTATGAGCATGTGTTCTTTGTACAGTTGGAATATTATATGTAAAAAACTACAGATTCAAAAAAATTGCAAGTGAAATACCGTAGACAAAAAAAAAAAGACAACAAGAAAAAAGTATGAATAAGTACAGTTTTTTTGGTTAACGAGCGCTGGTAGTTTTGATACTTGAAGTAGGAGTTAAAAAAGTCTGTTCTTTTGCTTTATTTCGAGTTCGTCGACCTATCACATCTGCGAAGTTTACACATGAAACAACATGTATTTTTAGCTTATATTTGAGTAACTAACTAAGGTTAGCAATCCCGCCTTTTCCAAACTACGTTGGGGGTCAGCTTCCAGTCTTACCGAATTCACCTGAATACCAGTAAATTACACGGGGCGACAGCCTATTTTACCTCCACAATCCAGTTGCTGGGTAGACTGGTAAGACTGGTAGTCAGACTTTTGTGTTTCTGACTACCTGTACCGATTGTTAAAGAACGAATCGATTACAGCAGGAATGACAGCCTTTTTTTTTTCGGGATGGAAATCCTCATAAGATGTCCGCCGCCCTGGGTTGGGCGACGGGGTCTGTCAGACTTTTACGTACTAAAACCACCCCGGTGTCTCTTCTATCACGAGCAAACGCGTGAGGCCGCGGGAGTCTAAATTCTTTCACAGCCCCACACCCTCGTGCTGGCCCGGTCTGTCCGGGCCTCGTCTCCTGCACGGGGTAGTGGGGTGTTAAACTACCCCGTGCATCGCCTCAGCGGCGTGCGTCGACACTCGCGCGCGCCTCCGCCTCGGGGTCCAACTAATAGGGGGCGGGGACTTCCCCATGTCCCTCGCCCCTGGACCCATTCATGGGGGGCGGAAGAGGGCGTTATCCGCCCTTCTTCGGTGCCCGGTGCGTCTTCTGCGGCCCGGGAAGGGAGTTGAGACCTCCCTCTCCCGTTTCGCAGCTTCCTTCTGCGACATCACGTCCTCGCAGAAGGACACCACTGCGTCCCACGACTCTGCGCTACCGACCATCCTCCGCACTACTGCCGGCAGCGTCAGGTCGCCTCCTACTTCATTTGTGAGGACACGGCGCTGCTCCTCCCAGGCTACACACTCGGAGAGCGTGTGCTGCGCCGTGTCCTCCCCGCATTGGACGCAGTGGTGGCACCGAGCGTCCGGCTCCCTGCCTAAGCGACGCAGGTACTTGCCGAAGCAGCCATGCCCCGACAGCACCCGCGTCACCCTGAACGACAGGGAGCCGTGCCTTCTCCCGAGCCAGTCGTCGAGTACTGGCCGGATCGCCTCGACGGTAACGAGGCCGGCGGTAGGGCGCATAAGCCTCTGCCGCCAGTCCGCCACCAGGACCTGACGGAGCTCCTCTCGGTGCAGCCATCGGTACATGAATGACAGCCTGGACCAACACTTTAAAGTGCTTTCCGAGCCATAAAAAATCATCATATTAATTATATTTTTACCATGTTTGAATAATCTAGTAACTACTGCATTTCCGGAGTTTCGCAAGACAAAATACAATACTAGCTTTACGTCCGCGGCTTCACCCGCGTGGAATTCGGTTATATCGCCCTGGGGAATATCAAATTTTTCAATAAAAGGTAGCCTATGTCCTTTCTCAGGGTCTAAAGATTGTCTGTGCCAAATTTTATCAAAACCGGTTGAGAGGTTTAAGCGGGAAAGCGTAACAGACAGACAGAGTTACTTTCGCATTTATAATATTAGTATGGGTGTAAAGAAAACCCTGTCCGATCCGTGCAGGTATTACTAGGTTAGCTAGCTAACTAGGTAGTTATGTTAGCTAGATTAGCTAGCTAGCTAGTTAGGTAGCATAACTGATTCTACTAATGCTTACAAAGCAGGGCTAAACCTAAAAAAAACAATCCCCTAAAAAAATAAATATTATTTCGAAAAAGCGAGGTAACTTACTGCAATTGCGGTAGGCAACATGTTAGACATACATGCGCGGGTGAAGGGGGGCAGGGCAGGCGGCACGTAGTCGCATCGCTATTTGCTCCGTCACAAATAGTGTTGTCACGTTTTTAAAAATTACCAAATTTCGGGGAAGTTGGAATTAAATCGCGGGAAAAAAGATTGTTTCAAAATTCATTAGTATTGTTACTATGATGATTAGGTAAAATTTTATATTATATTTGGTCATGTGTATACCTAACCCCTATTATCCGTTTGGGTCGGACAGGATTTTCTTTACATATTGTATTTTTATCCTGTATATTAATTTAGTTCCTAAACGCTCAGTAAAGGAAGGTTTTTTCTTTTGTTACATTTTGTCAGAGTCGTGCCTTAGTAAAAACAAAAAACTCCAATTACGAACTCATCGAATAATTGCAAAATACCACTTCATCTCTCATGTTATAAAGTTCTAAATTCAATAACAACTTTTTAAATGACGAAATCCATCGACTTCCGTCGACTTAGAGATGTCACGGCGATTTTGTGACGTCAGACCGCGCTGTCAGTTCCACTAGCTCTACATCTGTGGGACACAGGATTTTTAAACTTTTTATTGGTTTTCTTTCCTGTTAAACAGGATGAGAGAAGGAGAAGATTAATTCTAATTACTTGTAGTCTGAGAAGTCTTTTGCCAATTGTGTTTTACTTTAGGCGGTTTATTACCCATCTGTCATTAGTTTTTGTAGTATTCCGCTCCCAAAGGGTAAAAGCGGGACCCTAGTATTAGTACTAGGGTCCCGCTTTTACCCTTTGGATTCGACTGTGTTCGTCTATCCCCGGGCTGTATCTCATGATCGGCTAGAGCTAGACTTTTAAATTTTTCTAGATGAAATGAGATGTAATGTACTACCGCGCGATCTGTTATCGCTATAACGCCAATACTAAAATTTTCTCTGGGGCACCACAACTCTCCGTTATAAAATAACTAGCTGCGCCCCGTGGTTTCACACACGTAAGTTCTAGTAGTAGTAATATGAAAATAGATAAAAACCTATTCTCATGCCTAAAGAATGTACGGACGACAGCAGATCAAAAATTCCCAATCAATAGCCTTAAGGGTGGACTCTAGTGGCGTTTTCTCCATACAAACGTATTCCGCTGTTTTCTTCGTGGATAACGCTTTTAGAGCAATGATTTTTTTTCTCCCATTTGACACCTTGATTATGACGCGTGCCTATTACTTGATTTTTTCGAAAACTTAATTAATAAAAGAAATATGATGTTTCAAATCCCGAAAAATAAAATAACCCATTTTTACAAAAAAGGAAATAATAGAGGCATAGGTAAACTCATCCTCTAAATTTTGATATAAAAATAATTGAGACCTGTCATGTTTTGAAAAAGAAAACATCGGAATACGAAACATCTTTTGGTCAACGTTTTTGTACGGGGAACGCACTTTACGGGGACAGGTTGAAAGCGGCGCGACGGCAATAGTTTCTTCAAATACCTATTTCTCAAATTCCTCGGCACTAGAGTCCACTCTTAAAGCTTATAGATAAGTTGAAAATTTAATAAAGAAATCTGACAGATTGTAGTAGCTTAATGTTCTGTGTCTATACATATGAAATTTCATTAAATTGGTCCAGCTGTTTTAGAGGAGTTCGAGGACAAACACTGTGACTGGAGAATTTTATAGAATGCGACAAATTCGCCAAAAACGTAAAAAAATAAAGGGTGTATCTGACATCGACGCACAAACGAGTACCATGGAACCAGTACATGATTCTGAACCCCCCAGTGGTCGAATTTTTTGTCGGCTTTTTCATGATTTAAAAAAATATATATGAAGTTTTTTTCACTTTAGACCGTTCAAAATTGCTATACTTTTATAACCCAATAAGCTTTTAAACTAAAAATTAATTAAATCGCTAATTACACAAAAAAGCGCAATAAAAACAAAACTCGAAAAACTATCTTATCAGCTGATTTGATTTTGTTTGCGTTAAAAATCTCTTTAAATTGCACAAAATAAGGTTCAGTTTTAGTTTCAACTTCAAATTTTATTAGATATTCAACAATACATCAATAGTCACTCTGAAATCAATTTCATTATCATTAAAATAAGATTGAAATTTGTTTAACTTGGAATACCAATAATTTGAAACAAATAACAGTTAATAACAGCTAAATCAATAAAATTAAACACCGGAAGCCCCAGATACATGTACGTCATCCGTTTCTTTTCTTTGTACATTTGTATACAACTTTTTATAAATGTTTTATTGCTTACCCTTCCTGTTAATTAAACAGACCGTTTTGTATGGCGACAAGTAATGAAGAAACAGTCTGTTTTATGAGGAACTGTTTTCATTTTAATTTGAGAGCTCTTTATGTGAATGGAGTTGGTTTAAATTGGAATCTTGTTATAATCTTGTTATTGTGTTGTTATTGTCATCGAGGGACTGGAACAATTTGCCCGCGGCGGTGTTTCCGTCGGACTACAATTTGAGTGTCTTCAAGGCTAGAGTGAATAGGCTCTTAATAAACTAGTGCGCTTTACCATCAACGATTGCGTCACTGCTTACCATCAGGCAGGATTGCGGTCAAGCGCTGGTTTATAATTTGTAAAAAAAAAAAAAAATTAGATACTTACATATTATTATGTATTGTTTCACGGGATATTGTACCAAGTTGGAAGACGTGAATGAATGAGTAATATTAAGATGATTAGATTGCCAGATAATTTCTTACTTATGACTAACTTCGCCTTCTCTTTCGGCGGTGTTTCCGTCGGACGACAATTTGAGTGTCTTCAAGGCTAGAGTAAATAGGCTCTTAATAAACTTGCGCGCTTTACCATCAACGATGGCGTCACTGCTTGCTATCAGGCGGGATTGCGGTTAAGCGCTAGTTTATAATTTATATTATATGTATAAAAAATAAACTCTTTTGACATAATATTTTTTATACACACAAAGTTATCTGACGATTGAAAATTCTGTAAATATAGTTTAGGTCGACACCTATATACGTTACCTAGTCAGCAACTTGACTTGCGGTATTCCTGTCAGTGTCACACACCTGTTAAACTACAAGTACCACTACAACAAGTACTCAATCCTTCTCTGTATGAGACCTGTTCCCAGTAACAGGGTAGCCCAATAGGCGTAGTATGAGTTTTCATTACGAGACTCGATCGTCGATATCGAGCGCGTTTGACTCATCAATTGGCCCGCTTTAAGGTTGTAAGAACGCTCAGCCAATGAGAGTGCCAAACGCACTCGATATCGACGATCGAGTCTCGTAATAAAAACTCATACTAGGCATACTGGTCGATAAAAGGTTGATGATGATGACGATTAAATCCACACAGGCTGACAGAGAATTTACAATTTGCAAGAAATATTTCAACACTGATTTGCCCTCGGTTAGGGCGGCGGTTTTTTAATACGGATCGCGGGTCAACTCCCCATTAATCGTAATTTAATTGGATTTTAGATAAGGGAAACCAGAATAAATGGAAGGGCATCTGGGACCAAACCACAGTACATGATGTATCAACAGCCTCTGCTGGAGGCGTTAGTATCAACACTTTCCTTAAATGCCAAGTGTACCAAATATAGCTTAATGAGCCTAATAATGTTCCAACTTTTTATTTACTTTTTTTTTTTTAATGCTTTTACTTTTACATCCTACTTCTTCTTCTTTTACTTTTTCTTTTTTATTACATCTTCTCAAACTTTTTCGTCTGTGTGTTGCATGTCGCGTGACGGTCGGCCGCGGAGTAGGGATAAAGTGAAAGGCGCTCGTCAGAGCAGCCGGGGCCAATATGTACAAGTCAAAATGTTTCACTTTTACCGTGGTTTCATAAAACGACCTAATCCTTTTTTAATAGGCGTACAAATAATTTTCCGACGTTTAACGTTGTCCTCAGTAAGAGGTTATGTTGAAATTTTCAGATGTAAAATGTGATATCGTAAGTTCGGACATCTGGTAAAACATACACTTACGTGCTTTCCGAGGCACGACCAAACCAGTGCAAATATTCATATTCATGCATACAAATATTTGCACTGTGCGGGGAACGAACCCGCGCCTCCTTGCGCAACGGCCGCGTTCGCTACCGCTACGCCACGGGGGCTGTCAAAGCCAGCGGTATGTGTATAAGCCAAATTATGCCATACAAATACCGGAAAACCAGATAAATATTGCAATCTAGCGCAATTGAGATTTCTTTGAGTAAAACGACAAAAAAAAACGGATGTTATAAAAAGCGTATTTACAAAACAAAAAAGAAATATAACTAAAGTATCAATAAAGGATTCCCATGCGAGTGACGAATGTTACCCAATTGCATGTAAATGTATGTCGGTAGGCGACATCCGGCCTCCTTTATTTGACGTGTAACGTGCCACAATTTGACGCTGTTTGCGTTCATATCATAGCACCATCGTTCACGCAATTGTGGTCTGGGGAAAGTGGTAGGAGGAAGCGAGGAAATTAATCACATTACATATTTCCTTTGCTAATAAATGTAATGCGAAAGGGTAACCTTAGACAAACTTAACTATACCGTTCATGCTACATAATTATTACCTACTAGCGGCCGTCAGCGACTTCGTTCGTATAGAGTTAGTAATGTTCCACTTCTATTGGTCGCAGCGTGATGTTATATAGCCTAAAGCCTTCCTGGATTAATGGGCTATCCAACGCAAAAGTAATTTTTCAAATCGGACCAGCAATTCCTGAGATTAGCGCGTTCAAACAAACAAACAAACAAACAAACAGCTTTTCCAGTGTACATCTGATCGATTCTTTAAAAATGGCACCTTGAAAACTGGCTTGAAAAGTGAGCTTAGAATGAGCTCAGGCAGAAGCTCAGGAAGAAGCCGTACGGAGGACGGGTCTGAACAGTAGTGTTGCGATGTGTGGCGGGTTCTATGCGCCAAATGTTGTTGTGTTGGGAGTTTGGTCGTGGAGAGTCTCCAGATCAATCTCCCTCTAGCGCAGCATTGTTTGGTCGTGTTGGTCTTGGGTTTAACATTGCATCACCTCGCTCAACTGCCGTCATCCTTCCTATTCCTTAGTTTTTAAGTGAATAGGCTTAATAAACTAGCGAGTTTCCAACGAGTTTCCACCCTTACGTTGTTAACACCACTGCGGTCCGGACGAAGCGTTTCGCCTCGTCTTTTATATCGAGCAGATAGAGGGACTGGAACAATATGCCAGCGGCGGTGTTACCGTCGGACTACAATTTGACTGTCTTCAAAGCTAGAGCGAATAGGCTCTTAATAAAAGCGCGCTTTGCCATCAACGATTGCATCACTGCTTACCATCAGGCGGGATTGCAGTCAAGCACTAGTTTAAAATTATTAAAAAAAAATAAAAAATAATTGTTATTGAAATAAGTACATATTTGTTTCACTGGAAACAAGGCGGGGTATGCTGCTGCATACCGTGCTGCATTTGTTCGCTATTTCTCGTACCTTGAACCACAACCAAGCTAACTCCCAATTTTTTCGTCCAAAACATATATCACGGATTAAATATCGGCACAACGGTTTATTTATGCGAAACATGGAGATTTGTTTTCGTTTTGTACATAGATATGGTCAAACGTTTCAGTAAACGGTTTGAGGTACCTATACATACCATTTTCGTTCAGTTGTAGGATTCTAGATCCCTTTTCTATGCTTCATTTGCCTGTAGTCCAGGACCACGGTTTCTTTTTTAACCCACCCGCAACCCTGACCCAGGAGGGACTAGTCTTCTGGACCCCGTCACGGTGTGCTGACAGAACATTAAAGAGAAAAAAGTCCTTATAAAGTTACTTCGTTGTCCGTCTGTCAGTCTATGAGCCGAGAACCTTATTCTTAGCAACGCGTGTAGTAATCAAATTGAAATTAATGCAATCTCTTGAAGTCCTCACAGTAGTGCAAAAGTCGAATTTCTAAGTCAACGCAATTAAAAGGTAACAGTGTTTATGTTCCGTTGTTTAAAACCGAAATTTTGTAACTAAAAAATACGGTTTTCGGATATTTCCTTTACTTGTACGGGACCGTCGGTGCGCGAGTCCGACTCACACTTGACCGATTTATTTTTTTTTTTGTTTCAGGTAGGTTGGCGGATACTTATCTCAGTCCAACGAGTTTTCGAAGTATATATAAATAAATAAATATATAAATTATTTATAGTCAGGGAAATTAATTGGGTATCAAATTAGTACACTAAGTAAATCTGTGTTATTCCAGCGCTGAGACATTATTTTTTTAAATATCATAGGGTCAGGTAGGATTCAGCTCAGTATAGGTTTTTTGATTTTTTGTTAATTTTTTACATAATTTCTATTTTATTTTTCATTGGGTTTAGTTTTATGATCTTCTTTTACAGCTCACAAAAAATATTTTTTCTTTCTTGTCCTTTTCTTCTTCTATAAAGATGTTCCATAAAACCAACAGGCGTGGTTAGAATATGCTAACAGCTAATATGGTAATCAATATAATAATTAATTAGTCAAAGAATTTGCATTGCCATTTAACATGACATTAATACTGCTAGTCTTCTGGGCACGTTTCCAGGAAGACTACATCGATGCAGAAGTGACCAAAAAGAAAAAACAAAATATTTATAATCAGTAATTACAAAAGGTGGTTTTTGATCAAATTTCAATTTATCTATATATTCGTTACTCAATCATCCCACTGGTAACTAAATTAGTTCTTAAACTTACTAAGTAATGCTTATCTGGGATTACAGCCAATGTGTTTTTCGCATTTACCTGAAACAAAAATAAAGTTTAAATTAATATCAAAAGGAATTAAAAGGGCTGTTGGTGATTTACCCAATTTCGATCCATCAACAAGGTGGACCGATGACCTGGTGAAGGTCACGGGAAGCCGATGGATGCGGGCAACACAAGACCGGCCAGCGTGGAAAGCCTTGGGGGAGGCCTTTGTCCAGCAGTGGACATCTATAGGCTGAGGAAGAAGAAGAGTCTCTCATCCTAGTTACACAGGTCTACATAGAAAACTATAAATAGACTTCGTACCCATACAGGCCGCAGCAAGAAGGAGTTCATAGAAGAGATATAGCTCCGCTATAAAACGTTGTTTTTTCTTTTTTACAATATCCGAATATATTTTGTTCAGTATAAGCAACTGAATTTTTTCTAATCATTTTTACACCATGTTATATTTTTTTCCAAATACATTTAGAAATCGTTGCAGCGTGGTTACCGAACGCATAACACAGCTGGCGGTAAATCTTGAATATTGAACAGCAAATGTTGAATATTGAGCTAGACACACTGAGATACATTTTCTCGTGATGTTTTTAACCAAATTTAATGTTTATACAATTTTTCTTTTATTGTAGGGTACAAACGCTAGGGTGTGAATTATATTAAAGAATATGAATGATCAAAACCCGTTGCATGAATATTATGATCACTCAGACAGATGAAAATGACATGCATTTCATTCAGATTCATATTATTTTTGTCATATATCATTATGTGCAGATGTAAGTATAGTATAGTCTATTCCGAATCTATCTGATGAAAATGTAAACACACACTGGCCCCAATTCAATTGTTCATAAACTAAACTAAATTTAAATTTAGTACATATGTTTCTTTATATTTAATTAAGAAAAGGACAGAAGATAATAATTATGTTAGTTCAGATCTGTCATTTCACTTCTGAGTCATGTCTATAATTTGTTTACGAGATTCCTCACGAATCGTCTTGCCTGCAGGTTCGACGACTTCCAGCCTCCCGAACAAGCAGGTTTCCGAAAGGGCTTCAGCACAGTAGACCAAATACATGTGCTGCGGCAGGTTATACAAAAGGCCGAGGAGTATAACCTACCCCTTTGCTGGGCGTTTGTGGACTACGAAAAAGCCTTTGATACTATCGATACCTGGGCTGTACTGCAGTCTCTCCAGCGGTGCCAAGTAGACTATCGGTATAATGAAGCGCTGCAAGGTTTGTACGAAAACGCCACCATGTCAGTCCGAATACAGGATTAGACCTCAAAACCAATATCTTTGCAACGTGGTGTCAGACAGGGAGATGTTATCTCCCCGAAACTGGAAAGGACTGGGCATCAACATCAATGGCGAGTACATTACACACCTACGGTTTGCTATTAATATCGTAGTCATGTCTGAGACCGCGAAGGACCTGAGTAAAATGCTTGAAGAACTCAGTAAAGCCTCCGAGCGAGTCGGTCTTAATATGAACATGGACAAGAAAACGAAAGTCATGTCTCTTGCCCATGTTGAACAGACTCCTATAAAGATTGGAGACTAGACAAACTATCCAGTTAGGAAGGTCCAACTTCGAGAAAGACGTCAACCGTCGATTCCAACTCAGCTGGGCTGCTTTCGGGAAGCTTAGTAGAATCTTCTCGTCCGAAATACCGCAGTGTCTTAAGATAAAAGTTTTCGACCAGTGTGTGTTGCCAGTGATGATTTATGGAATTGAGACGTGGTCGCTAACAATGGGCCTTATAAGAAGGGTCAAGGTCACTCAAGGGGCAATGAAGAGGGCTATGCTTGGGGTTTCACTGCGCGATCGAACCAGGAATGAGCAATCCGCAGAAGAACGAGAATAACCGACATAGAAGAATTGCAACACTAAAGTGGCAGTGGGCCGGGCACATTGAACCGGCTGCTGGCTAAAGTTACCACCCACGAGACAAAGTCTTGCCGCCAAGCGATTCGTCGTGTTTCGACATAATGTCTTGTGATGCCGTACGGAGGACGGGTCTGAGCAGTGTTGTGTTGCGATGTGTGCCGACTACGTGTGCCAAATGTTGTAGTGTCAGGAGTTTGGTCGTGAAGGGTCTCCAGGTCGATCTCCCTCTGGCGCAGCATCGTTGGTGGTGTTGTTGGGTTTAATATTGCATCACCTCGGTCAACTGCCGTCTTCCTTCCTGTTCACACAGGTTTTTTTTTTGAGTGAATAGGCTGTTAATAAACTAGCGCGCTTTACCAGCAAGCACTAGTTTATACTTGTAAAAAAGACGCCACTGTTTGTATAGCTCAAAACATAATATTGCTTCAGTAGATAAACTCCGGAAGGATCAACAGTTACCAGGTTCTCCGGATCCTGTTGTTCTTTTAAAATTGCTTCAGCCATTAACTATTATGGAAATATTTACTTTAATCATGTTCCTTGTTTCCTACATTATCTGGAGTGAAGATGCAGGTAGAGGCTTTAGGAATAATGAATAAATCTGTTGGTGTTGTAACACGTGTGCAACAATGTACGGAGTAATAATCTATACTAATATATAAAGCTGAAGAGTTTTTATGTTTGTTTGTTTGTTCGCGCTAATCTCGGGAACTACTAGTCCGATTTGAAAAATTCTTTTTGCGTTGGATAGCCCATTCATCCAGGAAGGCTTTAGGCTATATAACATCACGCTGCGACCAATAGGAGCGGAGCATAATTAATTCCACGCGAACGAAGTCGCTGGCGGCTGCTAGTCATACATACGCGTAAGTTTCGGGATAGAAGAATTCTATGTGCTGTTCCTGGTTAAAAACTGTATGCCAAACAAAGAATAAAACATTCATACATAAATACATACACACATCCTCAAAAACTTTTTCACAAATATTAGTATGACAGTATAATATGGCATTCAGTGAAAATAACCAAAAGAAAAGACCGGATACAAGTTTAAATTACCGACTAAATTAAAGTTGTTAATTTATATGGCCGCAAACTCCCGGAAGGAAAGATGAAAGAAATTACCTAATACTTAATTAAGAAAACACCGTCTGAACATTTTTGTGAAAATCGTAAAATGTAATCATTCGGAAGAGTCCAAGTAAAAAGGTTGGTTCGGAAGGTAGGAATTGAATAATGCTGAAGAAAAAGAGGGGGAGCAAAAATTAATTAAAAGGGATAGACAGGAAGTGCGGGAATTATAAAAAGAAGCCAGAAATGTATTAATAAAGATATCATTTCGTTTATTTTTTTAGGTACTTGTACATTTTTTATTACGAAATTAATACGTTTTACTTGATAAGATTTGGGGGTACTTTCATTCGATTGTTTAGATTAAATTAAGTTACTGCTAAAGTTTTTTAGGGTTCTGTACTTTACATTTCGGATCCCTTATAATGTCGTCACTCCGTCGGTCCGTCCTCTGCTTACCTTCCAAACAGTTAGAGCAAAGGCGTAAAGTAGCCAGCCCTTCGGTGTTCTATAGGATGCATTTTGGGGAGTGTGCGAGGGAATTGCATGATTTAATTCCCCCATCTCCGTTCCACCATCGGACGACCCGTCGTACGGCTAGTTTGCACCCTTACGTTGTTAACACCACTACGATCCGAACGAAGCGTTTCGCCTCCTCCTTTATACCGCGTACATCGAGGGACTGGAACAATTTGCCAGCGGCGGTGTTTGCGTCGGACTACAGTTTGAGTGTCTTCAAGGATAGAGTGAATAGGCTCTTAATAAACTAGTGCGCTTTACCATCAACAATTGCGTCACTGCTTCCCATCAGGCAGGATTGCGGTCAAGCGCTAGTTTATAATGTATAAAAAAAAGTTAGTTTGCGTTGTGCGTGGATGTGACGCATGTTTCCTCAACTATTTCTTATTTTTTGTGTTTTTGTAAACTTTTGCGTCATGTTTACCGCAAATAAACGTGTTGTCTTTCTTTCTTTTCTTTAGTGCCAAAAAGTTTATTCATGTAAACTTTTTGGCACTAAAGAAAAGAAAGAGTATATTTGATATATATATAGTAGTATTTAAATTCACGAACATAGTCACGAAAATTACTTTTTTTGGGGAACACGTAATGTGTAGTTGATATTTTCTTTAGCGTGTCTTCCATTGTGCGGCAGTGAGAGGTTTCCAATACGATTTATTGATTTAGGTATCACTTTGCTAGATTTAGTATTTTGTGTTTTGAGATATATCGACGTGAAACCTGTTATGATAAATGAATTATTTTCTGTAACATCACATCTGCGTTCATGGATTCGCAGAAGAGTTCAGCATTATGTATTGTGATGTTAACATTTTCGTCAGTTAAACAAACTGTAGAATATTTGTGATAAATTCATTGTAACAATTTACGCTTCGATGCACGCATTTTTTTTATTTTGTGTAGAGGTAGGAACCCCTGATCCGTGTGGTACCGGGCGTAGAATAGTACCATCCCATATCTACCCGTGGGTGCCGTAAGAGGCGACTAAGGGAATTCTCATCAGGGAAGCGGGCAGCAGCGCTTCTCCTGTGGAATATCAAACTACTGCGATCCCCAACCCGCTTGCCTAGCGTGGGGATTATGGCAAACCTCCCGATGTAATGAGAGCCTTGGGGGAAGCCTTTGTATAGCAGTGGACCTCTATAGGCCGAAGAAGAAGAAGGAACACCTACACAAAATAAAAAAATACGTGCCAAGTGCGGGGTGCACTAGGGATGATCACTGAAATACTATTATAATTCGGTGTTAATCTAATGTTCGGGCACTCTATTTAATATAATTGTAAGAAGATATATACAAATTTATAAAACTAAATAAATACAAATTACTAAATAAAACTATTACCCTAATTAAAACTATTAATAAATTACAATACAGCATCAGCATTTTTCTCGTTAGTAGGCAACAACATCAGCTGCCGGCATAAGTTACCACCCACCAGACAAAGTCTTGCCGCCAAGCGATTCGTCGTGTTCCGGCATGATGTCTGGTGAAGCCGTACGGAGGACAGGTCTGAGCAGTTGTGTTGCGATGTGTACCGGGTACGATGTGCCTAATGTTGTTGTGTCGGGAGTTTGGTCGTGGAGGGTCTCCAGATCATCCTCTGGCGCAGCATCGTTGGTCGTGTTGTTGGGTTAAACATTGCATCACCTCGCTCAACTGCCGTCTTCCTTCCTATTCACTCAGTTTTTTTAAGTGAATAGGCTTAATAAGCTAGTGCGTTTTACCATCAACGATTGCATCACTGCTTACCATCAGGCGGGATTGCAGTCAAGCACTAGTTTATACCTATAATAAAAAAAAAAAATCTTCGTCGTCGCTGTTGACTGGTAATATACCCAAGAAACTGGCAGCATTGCCGCGTTGAATGGCAATACTTAGCCTCTGGCCAAGGTAAAAGCCAGCCCTTGGGTCGCGGGAAGTGTCAATAAGCCATTTGAACAGTTCATTAATTTTCATTAATTTTCATAAATTTCTCCCCTCGGACCGCAGTATCGTTAAGACGTGTCCACTCGTTAAACTCTTTATTAAAATACTTATTTTTTCGCTAATTATTGAATAATAAATATCGGACGAGTACTAGACGCTCAGAACACAGTGAAAGGTGGAAGCGGAGGGACTCAACGGGCAGAGCTGGACAACAACACCTGCGACGGCGACAACACTCTCAGCCCTCTTTCGTGTCACTTACGCCGCAATCCATAAGCGACGGCGTTTTAGTGAGTAAATACTTCTTTATCATCCTAGAAGAACTAATTTATATGAAATGTCTGTTAAACGAACGCCACCGAAAAGTAATGCTAAACTCGGCAGCCCTATACATTATGGTTCCGATTCTATGATTTATAATAATCCCAATAATCAGCAACCCTCAGATCTCAATATAAAAAAAACGATCAAAACGTCGACTAGACGAATCCCAAAATGCTACTGATGTCACTTTGTCTGACTTACTGACCAAAATGGATGAGTTAAAAACCCAGCAAGATGCCAAATTTGCTTCACTAGAAGCACACATAAAAGAGCTTACAAGTCAAAATACTGACATAAAAGATTCCATGGCTCTCCTGTCGGCAAAATATGATGACATCCTTATCAATATGAAAATCATACAACAGGAAAATCTCCACTTCAAAAATCAAATTAAAACCCTAGAAGCAAAAGTAGAACAATTAGAAGTCAATGCAAAATCCACCACAATTGAAATTAGAAACATCCCAGCCGGCAAGTTAGAAGATAAGGACAACTTGATCGACATTGCTAAAAAAATTGGTGAAGTGGTTAATGTTCCCATCATTCATTCAGATATAAGAGATGTGTTTCGATTAAAAATTAAAAACAAAGAAAACGGTCCAGTAATTTTAGATTTTACCTCGACCTTAAAGCGAGAGAAGTTTATAAGAGCCACAAGAACATACAACAAAGAAAACCATGAGAAGCGCCTGACCACTGCCAGTATAAATATGATGGGACCAGTTGAGCCCATATATGTAGCTGAATCTCTCACGTCATCGATTAGGCGCTTGCACTATCTCACTAGAATGTTCGCAAGAAAACACAACTTTGGCCATTGTTGGACTTCCTTCGGCAAAGTGTACCTAAAACGCAACGACAACGAACCTCGCCTTCGTATCACCTGTGCAGGAGATCTAGAAAAACTGGAAAAAAACATCTGACTGGGTTTTTTGTCTATATTCTACAGTAATACTTTTAATACATGTTTTTTGTTTAAGTTTTCACGTTTCAGCTTCAATAGCGCCTATGAAACCACTTTTACAAATAAATTATGTAACTCAAACGTGTATGCACGCAATTCACACAAAACTCACACACACACCCATACACTTCTTCTGAATAATACACACACACACTTTTCACCACATAGTCGCATAAACAGTCGCATAAACATAACACATTCACAGATTCGAATTTTTAATGCACCTATTGAGCCAAAACAACAAATCAACTGCCGAAACCCAAAAAATCTAAATATTAATATTTGGAAAAGTTATTTACATTCTAATGATGAATTGCTGATGAAATCAATAATGAATATGTCCATTGAATATTATCCTTATTATAAAATCTATTTTACACAAATTCGATGAATTAATTGATATCCAAAATGAAATCGACACCTTTAAAGTTGCCGATGTAGCTGTATGCGATGTTGATGACTGCACGTCTTTCCTGACTGCATCAAATAAAAGCCTCAAAATATTTCACCAAAACATTCGCAGTTTGAAATGTAATATGACTGGACTACTACCCATCTTGGCTGCTACAAAAGTAGAGTGGGACTGCATCGTCCTCACTGAGTGTTGGCTACCTTCTTCTTCATACATACCTAGTTTGGATGGATACGACAACTTCGCTTCAGCGATCAACCTTACCCAAAATGAAGGAGTTGTGGTATACTATAAAAGCAACTTGTTTTTCACTGTGGAAGAATACGATTTAGAGGACGCGAACTGCTTAGTCATTGTTCCTAATAAAGATACAATCGCGTTTGCTATTTACAGGCCTCCAGGTTACAAAAATCTTGAGAACTTTTTCAGGTCTCTTAATTGTATGCTATCAAAATATTCATCAACCCAAAATCTGATACTATTGGGAGACATCAATATTAATATAGCTGATCATTCTACAGATAACAATTACTCAGCTTACCTGGACCTACTCAGATTCCACGGCATGCTTACTGCATATTCTCTACCAACACATAATAAGACTTGCCTAGACCATGTATTCCTTAGGACTAAACTTTCAGCTCTTTGCCTCATTCTGAACACTACACTTACCGATCATAATAGTGTAGCGTTATTCATAACTACTCTGCCTAGACTAAAGTCCCCTAAACTTGTTAAACGAATAGATTACTGTCACATAAACCTGGAACTGAAAAATATTGACTTCAACCCTATGTATACGATGTCCGACGCTAATCAAGCGGCTGATTTTCTTCATGAAAAACTAACTGAGGCTATTAATAAATGTTCTAAAAATAGCAAAATTTCTAACCGTAAAAAGATCTTAAATCCCTGGATTACCCCGGGTATATTAAAATGCATAAAAAATCGTGATAACCTATACAAGAAACTTAAGAAAGACCCTACTAACGAGATTCTACACTCTACATACAAAAGGTATCGAAATTTTTGTACTGGGCTAATAAAAAAACTAAAAAGAAATTTTGATAAATTACAGTTTCAGAAACCAGGAAAAAACTCAAAAAAAAAAAATTGGCAGCTTGTAAAAGAAATAACATTTTCTAAAAAACCTAAAGATAATTGGAACACACGAACACTGGAATTATTATGCTCAAATAATCCACGAAAGTCAGCAAACGATGCAAATCACTACTTCGCAAGCGTAGGTAAAATACTGGCTGAGAACATCACTTTGATACATCCACAAACAACGCCACAATCTTTAACACGGTATTGTCATTCTTTTGGTCTTCTGCTCACCGATGAGGAGGAGGTTAGGTCACTTATCTCAGGGCTAAAAAGTGAGTGCTCCACCGGTCTAGATGGAATACCTACTTAAGTCATAAAAGAAAATGCTGATATTCTGAGCCCGCCGATAACATTCGTCTGTAATCTTTGTTTTTCTACTGGTGGCTTTCCCAGGATATATAAAAAATCACGAATACATCCTATCTACAAGGGTGGTGCCAGGGACTGTGTCAAAAATTATAGACCCATTGCCATTCTACCAAGTTTATCAAAAATCCTCGAACGTCTAATTAACAGAAGACTCATAAGATATCTTGAAGATAAAAACCTGTTATCCGATGCACAGTTCGGATTTAGAGCGAACAAATCCTCGTCGGACGCGGTGTTGGAATTGATAAATTACATAATCGGCAACCTAGACAAGAAAAATAAAACTATTGGAATTTTCTTGGATTTGGCAAAGGCTTTTGACACGGTCTCTGTGCCCATACTACTGATGAAGCTAGAATGCTTGGGAATCAGAGGTTTACAACTGCAACTGTTAAAAGACTACCTAACGGATAGAATTCAATGTGTCCAGATAGGAAATACGGCCAGTGAAGAGGTCCCTGTGACCTTCGGAGTCCCTCAAGGAAGTATCTTGGGTCCAACACTGTTTCTCTGCTACATTAACGATCTTTGCCAAATTCAGATTCCCAACTCAAAAATTATCGCATTTGCAGATGACACAGCTCTACTGTTTAGTGCTAACTCTTGGCCAGAAGTATTTAAGAATGCACGGCAGGGTTTCAATTTGGTATCTCAGTGGCTAAACAAAAACCTTCTCACACTAAATATTGATAAAACTCACTATGTCGCTTTCTCAACTAGGTCCAACAATAAGCCAGATCCGTCACTTCAAATAACATCACATATATGCCCTAACTTTAATAGTACTAACTGTCTGTGCCCTACTCTAAAAGCCCAGTCATGTGTCAAATATCTAGGAGTAATGATAGATAGTAATTTGAAATTTCATGCCCACATAGACCTTATTTCGGCACGTGTTCGCAAACTTAAGATGATATTTAAGTCTCTAAGACACGTGACTGAACCGAACGTAATTAAATCTGTTTATTACGCACTGTGTCAATCGCAACTGAGCTACTGCATTACCTCCTGGGGTGGTGCATACAAAACATATTTCCTAAACATTGAAAGGGCACAGCGTGCACTTCTGAAAGTAAGTCTGTCCCTACCATTTGATTTCCCGACTAAGGAACTCTACGAGAAAAGTGGAGTTTTAACTGTCAGCAACATGACTCGGTTAAATATGAACCGGCTAAATTTCAAAACCGACATCGCAAAGATAAAATTTGCCTCGTTCCCTTATTTAAAACGAATCTAGCCCAAAGGTTTTTCAGTTACCAAGGACCTAACTTATATAATAAATTAAATCGTAGCTTATCATTCTATTCCCTACCAAAAAGGAAATGCAAAGTGGTGGTTAGAAATGGGTTACAGAAGCTGAACTATTCACACACAGAAAGCCTCCTTCATAATAATTCAATCTCATTTTGATTTAATACATCTACAACTTACAACACTCACCCACACCTTCAGACATACCCCTTCATACACGCACATACACATTTCTCACCCTCATACACATAATTTACACTTTGCAACTAGATACATCAAACACACATATACATAAGCGCAGTGAACACAAATTAAAAACACTAAGTTATAACACCGCGCCGCTTTCGAACGAAATCCGCTCCGCTTATTAAACTTAGACCGCACTGTATCACAGCTACAAAACTATAACTAGACAACTGCGCCTGCGGCGAGCGGCGGATCATCCGTCTACCCGCAGTCATGCCATATGCACGTAATCCCGCGCGACGATTCTTTCCGAATGACGGTATGTAAGCTTGTATGACGAGCCAGTGCGTAAGGAAATAAAAATTGCGGGTGACTTAGTTGATATTTTGTTCATGTTGTATTGTGTGCACTGCGCTCTCACAATTACTCATAGGTAATTATAGGCGTAACAAATTTTTTTCTGTATTTAAATCGTTGTTTAGTCTAGTGAATCAGTCCAGAATTGTACACATACTTAGTTTTGAGTTCAATCTTTATTCATTTTTTTTTGTTCTATATTGTATAAGTACCTTCACGCTTTATATAAAACTAGCTTTCCGCCCGCGGCTTCGCCCGCGTGGAGTTCGGTTATATCGCGCTTTTAGATTTCCCTCGGGAACATCAAATTTTTCCGGGATAAAAGGTAGCCTATGTTCTTTCTCAGGGTCTAAAGATTGTCTGTGCCAAATTTCATCGAAATCGGTTGAGAGGTTTAAGCGGGAAAGCGTAACAGACAGACAGACAGACAGACAGACAGACAGAGTTACTTTCGCATTTATAATATTAGTATGGATGTACCCAGTCAAAATTGAATCTACATGTCCGACGGGTGGGGCACTGGTGATCTGTAACACAGGCATCTCACGCCTTTCACAGACACCAGCTCCTCACATATGTAACACATACTAGACTGAGTAGTTGTACCATTATAGCTATAAACAAAACATTGTGAGGAGAAATAAATAAATAATAATTATTATTATTATTAAAAAGGCAATGAGCACTCGGACCCCACGGCCCAAGGGTTTCAACCCCAAACGGCTCGAAAATATAATTTCTAGTTGTTATATTTTCACCGTTTGAGGTTTTCTGCACCCGCAACGCCAGCACAGCACGTCGATCCAGGAAGATGGGATGGCGCAAGAGTATCGACGCAAGTTGCATCCCACACTTAAGGCCTACCCATCTTCCGAGGAAATAAGGACATGCCGTCCGGTCTCCTGCCATCATCGCGCACCAAGCCATTAGGTTCTAATACAGCTGGAACGCCGACAGTGACAAGAGCTCGTCGAATGATGACGTTAATGTTTGCGTGCTGAGCTAAGTTATAATAATTATGTTGATATACGAAAAAAATCGTAATATCGATGTTAACGGTATCAAACATCGATATTAACTTACGGCCTCACGCACGACGAAACAATTACCCGTAATTAAAAAACAGTGGTCAAAAATTAAGTCAGTGGAGCCTTTGTATCAGGAACCCATTTTTTTCTTTTTTAATTTAGATTACTGTAACAGAAAAACAATTGACAATCATTTTTAAAGAAATGAGAAGAAAATCACTCAGTACTAAACAAAAATTAACAAGGTGCCATAAGCTTTAAGAAGGTCAGCAAATAAATCTTTCAAGTCTTAAAAATACTGTCAAACAACGTTACTTTCGCTGGCACGTCTGAAAGACCTCGTCCGATACAAAAGAATCTTTACGGATACAAAAGGTTTTGTTGCCTAGCACAAAAGTTAAGCTTCCGTCACCGTCAAATGACAGAATACCTACCTACAAAGCGACGCCATTGTCGATATAGTGCTATATTATAATTAACAACGTTTTGTCATTTATGAAGCACAGCAAAATACAAACGCAGAAGGAATGTTCATATGTTTTTTTGGTATACCTCGTGTAACATAAAGGGTATATACATAACAAGGGCACGGCACCTTTACGTAGTATCAAACGATATTGGAAGGGTTTTTTAATCCTATTTCTTTGTGTTAGGAAATTATGAGGAAAAACACCGCCTGTAATAGGCTAGTACCATACTAGGCGCACAGAATTATTGAAGACATTTATCGGATTTTGGCAAGTAACGTGACGGGTAACGAATAGTTATTAACGTATGTAGTGTGGTGCCACGTTTGTTATGATTTGATTTTAAAAAACACACGAAACCGAAAATTTGGTATACATTTTTATATTATTGGTATGTATTTTATTTTGAGTTGAAACCCTTCCGATATTGTTTGATATCATATAAAGATGCCATGCCCTTGGTATGTATATACCCTTTATGTTACACGTTGTATAGGCAATGGCCCTGATTCGCTTGTTCACAAACTAAATAAAATTTAAGTTCAGTCCATCTTTTTCTTCCTATTTCATTAAGAAAAGGACAAAACATAAAATGTCAGTTTTGACCTGTCAAATTAGTGCGCTCTTGACGTAAGCTGGCGTATTTTTAGTCGCCATGTTTATAATCGCGTCTAAACAGTCTATGGAGTATCTTAATTTGGCAGGATTAAACTAAAATGTTATCTTCTATCCTTTTCTTAACGAAATTGAAAGAAAAAGATGCACATAACTTAATGGCGCAATTTCATTGGTCGTTAACTCGTTCGGTATACAGCATACGGGGAGTCCCCGCAGGCGAGATAACAACCAATGAAAGTTACAAGTCGATACACCGCCTGCGGGGATACCCGGCTTGCTTAATGGCGCAATTTCATTGGTCGTTAACTCGTTCAGTATACAGCTCTCGACTAATGAAAACCGTTCCCCGAATGCGAGCCCTGTGGCATGCGTTCCAGAAATCTCTCGCACTCCGCATGCGGGCCCTATCGACTAATGAAATTGCGCCATAAAATTAGTTTAGTTTGTGAACAGAATCGGCGCCACTGTCTCACTCTCTCGTTTGTTATCTATCTCTTTATTTTTACGATTATGGTTAGTTCGGTTTAGAAAGGGACCTTATTAGGACTTTATTTCTTTTTTTAACTTATCGCTACACTAGAAACTACTTCTGTACCGTGGGTACATTAACAAAGATTTAAAAATAGCATACACAGATAGCCAAACCTATAGGCAATATAAATATTTGTTCCGTGCGTCTCAATTCATCTCATCCAACCGTTTCCATATAAAATAAATTAAGTTAAAAAGTAACCTAAAAGAAAGAAACAACAAACTAAAAACAAGTTTTATATTAATAAACTAATGCTTGACCGCAATCCCACCTGATGGCAAGCAGTGAAGCAATCGTTGATGGTAAAGCGCGCTAGTTTATTAAGAGCGTATTCACTAAGAAAAAAAACTGAGTGAATAGAAAGGAAGACGGCAGTTGAGGGAGGTAAACGCGACCAACGATGCTACGCCAGAGGGTATATCTCATCTCATGATCTGATATTCCTCCACGACCAAACTCCCGACAGAACAACATTTGTAACACCACATCAAGACATCGTACCAGGCACACATCGCAACACAACTGCTCAGACCCGTCCTCCGTACGGTTTCACCAGACATCATGCCGGAACACGACGAATCTCTTGGCGGCAAGACTTTGCTCTTTATCTTCGCAGCAGTGTGGCTTGTTCCAATTTGATTTTCTGCCACTTAGTTTGATGTGGCAGCTTTTATTAACATGAACACTAGGTACTTATAGTGTGAAGATTATATTTATTAATGTTCGTAATTCTGATTAAAGGGAGGAACGATATTGTCTACAACAGCCTTCTAGTAGACACAATGATATCTAGATTTTATCAGGTTCTGTTTTATTCTTGTGGCTTTGTTCTCTATTCCTCATATTCGTCTTAAATATTTAGGTAACGTATAGGATTTCTCAGCTCTAGATCGAAGGAGCTGGGAGTCATAGGGAAAAACCTTTGACCATCAGTCGAACGAAGCAGGCTAACCGTAACCGTTTAGGAACACAAGTCACCTTCTTTTTTCAACGTGAGATTAAACCTCAACTCATGATCTTCTCATGGACTTTTCTGTTATGTGACCCTTGATGAAATCAACAAAAAGTCAAAGGTCTTCGAGTACACAACAATGACTAAAAGATTCATCATCATCATCATCATCATCAACCTCTTTTTTTTATCGTCCCACTGCTGGGCACAGGTCTCCTCTCATACAGAGAAGGATTGAGCGTAATCACCACGCTTGCTCAATGCGGGTTGGTGATTTCAAGATTATTCAATGCAAAAAATAATTCTGTTTTCAAACGAATCATTCTTAACAAAACATTATCTGATATGGGAATAAATCAGTTTCTAACCCATTTCAACAAAATATTCCAAAATGCTTATCCTAAAAAATCAATTAGAGTAAAGTCAAAAAATAACAATAAAATAAAGTGGGTTACAAAAGGTATTAGAGTGTCAAGTAAAATGAAAAGAGTCCTGTGCTCTGGAACATTAAATAATGTCAGCATTAAAGATTATAAAGTAAAGTACGTTCGAATTCATAGAAGAGTAATCAGACAAGCCAAAAAGCAAGCTATATCACATTATTTAAACAAAGCAAAAAATATTGTGTAAGAAACGTGGAAAATAGTGAATGAATATACTAAAAAGAAGAAAAACAAGCAACGTAAAAATCTTATCTTAAATGTAGAAAATAAAGTGATCACTGATCCTCAGGATATTGCAAATACATTTATTGACAGTTTCATATTTAAATCTTCAATGGCAAGTAAAGATAAAGATGAAGCAATGTCTTTTCTGGTGGATTCGACAAAAAGAGTTGAAAGTGATATCTTTTTCAAAGCAACTACAACAAATGAAATTACAATGTTGCTTAGTAAAATGGCTAATAAACATTCTTGCGGCTTCGACGACGTGCCGATTTCTATTATAAAGGAGAATATAGATATATTAGCTTTTCCTCTTTCTGAATTCTACAATAAATGTATGGAAGTCGCAATCTTTCCTGACCAGCTGAAATTGGCCAAAGTGATTCCGATACACAAAAAGGGCATTAAGACCGATCCGAAAAATTATCGCCCCATATCTTTATTACCCACCCTATCCTAATGTTACATTTAGGTAGTAACAAAATTATTAATCTAAGACAATTTGGGTATCAAAAAGGCGTTGGTACCTCGGATGCTATGAACACTTTAACAAGTGACATCCTTAGTAAATTGAATGAAAAAATGAAAGTAGCAGGATTATGTATTTGTTGACCTCAGTTCCGCTTTTGACACTATAGATTATGAACTCCTACTTACTAAACTCGAACATTATGGTATAAGAGGTAAGCCATTACAACTTATGACATCTTACTTACAAAATAGACGAATGTATGTTGAAATCAAAAGCTTAGATGAGAACAATCACGAGGTGATATGTAACAAGTCTAAAATGGTATATTCAAAACGTGGTGTACCCCAGGGTTCAATTTTAGGATCTATATTATATATAATTTTTACAAATGACTTACTCAACTTCATGAATAAAACTCAGCCGAACGACAAACTTGTTGTTTTCGCAGATGACACAAACATAATAGTTGGTGCTAAAGACATAGAAAAATTGACATTAAATACTAATATAATTATAGAAAAACTTTGCAAATGGTTTACAGCCAACAAATTATTGCTAAATACGGATAAGACGAACCTCATATCATTTAAGACCACGACTCGTCATAATGACAACTTAGATGTAAACATAAATGGAGACAAGATTAAAGTAGTGGATAATGTTAAATTCTTACGGATTAATATAGATTCCCTTTTAAATTGGAAACCGGAGCTTGCTGTTATTGAATCATCCATATCGTCCGCATGTTACGCACTCAGGAGCCTTAGGGATGATTTAAATTTTGTACAGTTAAAGGTTATATATTATGCGCTGGTAGAGTCTAGGATAAGGTATAGCATCACGCTCTGGGGAAACAGCTACAGTTACAACTGGCAAAGAGCGTTTATTCTACAGAAACGAGCCATAAGAACAATAGTTAAAATTTCACAGCATGTCTCATGCAGGGACTATTTTAAAAATTTGGGTATTTTAACGGTACCTAGCTTATATGTACTGGTTCTCTTAAGTTATTTTACAAAATATCTACATGAGTTTGAATCACTAGGAGAACGTATTATTAGAGAGAGCACGCGAAGAAAAACTTTCAAACAACAAATAGCACCAAAATTTAATATAGTAGAGAATTGCTGGAAGTATCAATCTGTAGAAATATTTAATGCCTTGCCTTCTGAGCTAAAGATCCTGATTTATAACACTCGAGGCATTCCACGAAGCACAGCTAGAGGAAGCGCATCTGACGTATTCCACTAAGCACACCCGTAGCTGGGCTTCAAATAATAATATTAAAATTATTAATTTTCTATTCCACGAAGCACACCTATGAAATATCACTCGCATAGTGCGAGGACAATGAAATAAAAATATCGATAGAAGAAAATATTTATTATTTAAAAGACGAACTTAAAGGAGACGGGCGAATTTGGGCCTGAACTGTACACAAATGAATTATTTGTCAATAATTTTCATTTATTTTTTTTGTTTTCAATCATTTATTACTAATTCTGAATTCGTCAGAATAAAAAAGATAATATTTAATGAATTAATACTGACTTTCTTTACTTTCACTTTTCAACAATGTTACCAGATGAAATGCGAATCATTTATAAGTTATAATCGATAAATCAAATTGTTAAAAAAAAATAAAAAATAAAAGTGAATCAGTACATTTCTACAGATTCGGTTTAGAAAATCTTTTAATATAAGGTCTTAATTATATTATATATTATTAACTTAATTACAAAAACATCTTAAAACAAATTGATCAACAAATCGATTTGATAATCGATCAATCATACTTTTTTATTATACAGGCAACATAGTAAAACTCGTGACAACGTGACGTTAAACGTCAAAAATTATTCCCTTCCGGGTTTGAACTTGCCGTAGTGGATATTGTATTTTGTTGTATTTTCGTGTAGTTTTATATTATTTTGCGTCTTTGGCAACGTATCTAGGATTCTAACGGTTATTATTTTGTCGGATGATCCACGCATTTCTCACAACGGACTTTGATATCTTCCTTACTCGACTTATTTCGAAACAACATACAATGAGTGACCGTCTTCATTGTATCTTAACGAGTTACGACAAATAGAAGCGGAAAGCATTCTTTCAGATAAAGAGCAATGGATTGCACCTCAAGTGGTAAGTATTTATTTAAAACGTATGTATTTAATTAAAACTTCACGTTGTGATATTTTTCGAGTAGAGTAGGATACCTTTAGATATGTATAATAATGAAGTAAGTTTCAATAATAATATTCCAATTTCAATATATATATCTCACTATAATGCACTTGATTTATTTGAATTCCAAGTAAGATTTACAGTTTGATTATCAATTACGGAAGATAGTTCTTTTTATATAGCTTGTAAGAATTCAACAAAATCAATGAAACAATACTAAAATTGAATGACCTTATATGAAAACATCAATATAGGTACTATAATCCTAGTATCAGCATGATCTCAGTAAGAAGTGATGCAATTCTGAAAGATACAGTTTTATCACTGTTTCTATTTTGTGCAAAGAATATAAACAATGTTCTGCATCATAATTATGTAATTATTATTTGTGGAAGCTGTAAATAATAATCTAATATTGTTGTAGGTTAATAGATCTTATCACATTTACCAAGGATGCAGAGATTTAGCTGTGAATGCCTTGGGCATAGATGAGCAACTTCCATCTCCAATGACTGGACATCTCCAAGTGACTAACACTCAACGTGAAAGAAGAATTCATGCAGTCATTTCTGAATGGATATTGCCTCGGACTGTAAGTTTTTATTAGGTTTAGTTGTTTTGTATTTTATACTACCACAGGGTAATCTATGTATACTACAGTTTTTTTTTTTCACACTAATCTCTGAAATGTAAATTAGTGTCACATTCATGAGAAAAAATTATATGGAAAAGTTAGTGTAATATATCTAGGCATTGTAAAAAAACACAACTAATTATATTGCAGCCTGTATTTCCCGAAGGTGTAGATTAGAAGAGATTTGCGTTATTATTATTATTTATTTTCTTAACCTAGTGCACAATACATTGAGATAAAAGCACAAAACCATTTTCATAGTTTGTCTGTAGGAACGGAACAAACAGTGTATCAACAATAATTAATTATTACTAGCACGGACATTTAAATTAGTATCTAAAAAAGAAGTTAGGTCTTACAGAATTTCTTACGACTACTGAGTGATGTATTACTTTTTTTAGAAAGAGACTCATGATATAATTTTTTTTTCCAGATTTCAAGAGCTCGAGCTCTCATATGTCATCATTGCTGGGTGACAGCTGATAGAAATGCTCATCATTTTATGACTGGATCATCTGGATCTTCAGCAGCAGTAGATTTCACAAGTGAATATGATGGTACAACTTTGCAGTCAACTTCACAGTCTACCACCAACGTAGCTGTGTCACAGGCCACTCAACAGTTTACCCCCAGGATAAATAAATTTATAATACTAGGTTATAGAACTTACCTACCATCATCATTGCCGGAGGGTGAATGGCAGCATTCCTGATTAGAAGCTAATAAATCAAGGGCCGTCACCATATGTGTATGGGTTGTTGAAGTGGTGAACAGAAGGCATAGGAGAGCTTTTAAATTATTTAGACAAGATTATTTTAATACTGCTTCAAAACAATTAATGACTGATTTTAAGGCTGCCTTACTATTAAATGCTTTTCAGTCTCCCATTACAAATCGTGTTGATGCTGAAGATATTTTATAAATAATCAATGACAATATGAACAGAGAAAAAGATTTAGGTTATTATGTCATTCAAAATAATATAAACCGATGTAGGGCTGATTTTTCAAGAATAAATGTTCAAAATGATAACTTAAATGATTTTCCACAGCTCACACAGTGATTTAATAAAAGTATCTTTAGGTATTTACCAAATTAAACAGCCTAGGTTATATTATGATGAGCAGTGCTCACCATAATATGACCTAGCCGTGTGTGTGTGCTCACTGAGCATATACGAGAAGATGGTAGATCTGAAACAGAAGTGTGTCGAAATATGGACAGTAACCTACTAAGAGAACTGTCAACATACACTCATTCTTGCTGGCTATTGAGAGGTCGAATTAAATCAAAACATGTTAGTTCAAAAACATATTTTACTTATATTTTAGTTGACAGTTCTTTTAATGGAGAGAGGCTATAAAACAATATTACTGTAATTTCTCGGTCTAAGGTAAACGGATTGGTATTTTGGCGTAACTACTGGTATATAATAAATAATTTCATTGTTGTTGTGTTTTCTTGTCTTCATTTACTATACCTACCTACATAGTATTGTATAAAGTCAAGTTTTTTTTTAAATGAACAGACAGCTGTGTTGCTGGGGAGTTTGTTCCGCTGCTTCTGTCCAGCGAAAGCACTAGGAAGTGTCGATGGGTGGGCGTTTTGGGGGACTGTCTTATGTAATAACGATGTTCAAAAAGTGCTGATGCTCAGGCTATTTTAAATAAATTATTTTTTGATTCTTTTTTTTGTTTAACCCGCATACCAGCGCCTATGATGGCCGGGAGTTCGATATTGTCTCCCGACCAGGGCGTCTTTTGCTTCGGCTAGAGGCGTGAGGGCGCTCGGAGTCCTGCTCTCTCACGAGCTTCGCTTCCTTTGCCAGCATTAATTGTATATGATGAATTGGATGATTAATAAGTCGATATAAGATAAATGTGATTTTTATTCTTGCTTACTCTTTTCTATAATTAGATTGTAAATGGTTTTCCTAATTCTTTTTAACCTTTGTAACATTTAATATGCAGTTAAGCGCCGCCAGCCCTTTGGAAACCACACTCATGATTTGTTAATGTCATAAAAATACATTCTGATAAAATCTAGTCTACAAAAAAGTCTGAATAAGTACTGTCAGCGCTCTTAAGGTATATTTAATACCTACCTTAAGAGCGCTGACAGCTTGTAGAAAACTTATAAAAAAGCAAATGAGGTTAGTTTTGTGCAAGGTAATAATACCCTATTTCTTTTTTCTCCGCTTCTGCCATTCTAAATAAAGTTTTATTTTTTAAATAGTAATAATATTGTAATGATTTAATGCAATAATCGTGGCTGTCCAATCAGGCCCAACTTTGTATGAACTTTCGCCCGTCTCCTTTCTAACATCTTTCAGTTTCATTATAATAATGTGTGTGTGTGTGTGTGCGTGTGCGTGTGTGTGCGTGTGCGTGTGCGCGCGCGCGTGTGTGTGTGTGTGTGTGTGTGTGCGTGTGTGTGTGCGTGCGGTAAAACAAACTGTGATTTTGAATGTTAAAGTAGAGTATTTTTATTATTCATTAATAGGTAGTTATAAGAAATTTTCAACATACATCTCTATGTAAAACAATATTTAAAATGTTTTTGATATTTTTCCAAGTTTTTATTGAAATTAGGAAACAATCTGTGATTTTAAATAGTAAGAATGTCAATATGACCACACACACACACAAATAACACACACACACACACACCCACACACACACACACACACACACACACACCCCCACACCCACACACACACCCACACACACACACACACACACACACACACACACACACACACACACACACACACACACACACACACACACAAATCCTCAATCCTCATTTTCATTAAATTAAATGAATTTTCATAAAAAATACTCTACTTTAACATTAAAAATCACAGTTTGTTTTACCGCACACACACACACACACACACACACAAACACATACGCACACGCACACGCACACACATGCACACACACACACACACACACACACACACACACACAAACACACATTATTATAATGAAACTGAAAGATGTTAGAAATTTAAGTTCGTCTTTTAAATAATAAATATTTTCTCCTATCGATATTTTTATTTCATTGTCCTCGCACTATGCGAGTGATATTTCATAGGTGTGCTTCGTGGAATAGAAAATTAATAATTTTAATATTATTATTTGAAGCCCAGCTACGGGTGTGCTTAGTGGAATACGTTAGATGCGCTTCCTCTAGCTGTGCTTCGTTTGGCTGTGCTTCGTGGAATGCCTCTAACACTCACTTGTTTAAATTAAAATTAAAAGCCTTTTTAATAGAAAAATGTTTGTACAATATATCGGAACTAATGTCACAAAATAATAAATGAATAATTTTTTTTTCTGATGCTACAATCTTTTGACATTAATTGTTTGACATTATATTGTAAATTGTTTTGACATTAAATATAAAACTATTTGACATTATATTTAGACATTAGGACTTATGATATTTGCAATTAGTAATTGTTTTTGACTTGTATAATTGTATTTGATTTTGGTTGACATTAATTATATTTAAAACTGTTTGGCACCATATATAAATTTCGCTTATAATGTATAAAATGAATAATTCTCAGTTTCTTATATTTGTGTGTAGGTCGTATGTAGACATTCAACACAATGTAAATTGTTTTTGAATGAAATAAATGAAATGAAATGATCAATGGCCCCTGTGGAATATGTAGCACAATGTTGCCAATAACACATGTAACAAACTATAGAAAATCTTTGATAATTTTATTTCACAATAATGGCGGATATCGCCAATGACAGTTGAAAAAGACGGCCGCGTGAACCGTCTATGAGGAAGGTTTGATGCAAAGTCATGATGTGCATGTGGCCACTATGCTGCGATATTTCAATGTTCTTTATAAATTAATTTACCGTATGCACTTTTCACTACATAAATCACGCGCTTTTATTTAGTAAACGACACTATAAAAAATTTTAAAAGTCCAATATTAAATGCGCGTGACACTCAGCTTTCCCGTCTAAACTCCGGAACACAAGTCATCGTTACCTGTTATATACCTATATTGAGAGAGGCCTACCAAGGAAATTTTAAGAGGCCACGTACAAATTTTGCGTTTGAGAAGCGATTGTGGTCGGCGAGCAGTGGGCAGCTCGCAGCCCGGTATGGACCAGACCCAGGGCGATGGGCGCGTTTTGTTTCACACGCGCCTCAAAAAGCCGCGTGACAAGTTACCGTCAGCACATCGTGACGGGGTCCACGCACACCGATGCAACCTGTGTCAGGGTTGCGGGTTGGTTAAAAATGAAACCGTGTCCCTGGCGCACTGGCAAGTGAAGGATCACGTGTGAGTTTTAGTCAGTAAAAGTCTGACACGTCCTTCCGCTCCCCGCCCGAGCGGGAGAAATCATTTGATGATTTCCCATCCAGAACATAAAAAAGGTGCAATTGGTCTCGATATATGGTTCGATATACAAAAAGAATTCTCCGTCCAAGATAATCCATACTAATATTATAAATGCGAAAGTATCTCTGTCTGTCTGGCCGGCTTTCACGCCAAAACTACTGAACCGATTGTAATGAAATTTGGTACACAGATAGTCTAGAGCCTGAGAAAGGACTTCGGCTACCTTTTATCCCGGAAAAAATTGATGTTCCCGAAGGAAATCTAAAAAGCGCGATATAACCGAACTACACGCGGGCGAAGCCGCGGGCGGATAGCTAGTATTTTTATAATTAAGCCTGTTTATTATCATATCTTAGGTATCTGTTATCTACGTTCATGGCAGGTGCTCTTTTAAATATTATACATATCGTTTACTTTACTGAGAATTTTTCTAAAAACATATACAATTTATTCCTTTGTTTCGGGATTCCGGGAACATCATAATTTAGGTGAGTTTCGAACAGTTAGAAAAAAAAAACAAGGATATATTGATATAGTTATAACAGCAGATGTTTCTTCTCATGTGATTAATAACTTTACTTCTAGAGCTTATATTTAGTGTGTATTTCTTCATTTGTTGTTTTTTTCTTTTGACTTTATTGTATAGATTCTAGAAGCAACTTTATTCTATACAGTGTGAATTTGCTTATATACATACATATATTTATATATGTATTGTATTTATTTATTTTATTTCTCCAAGGGTCTGAAACCGTTTTCTCCCTTTTTCTCTCTTTCAATCGAACCAATCTGAACGCCCGACCCACCAATCGACAGATATTCGTCCCTGGTACCATGGAATACTATTTTATATAGTGCGAATTTTTCGCACGGGTCAGCTAGTATTTAATATTATTACTTTTATACTTATCATATTTATATCTCCCTTGTTCTTACACGGTACTGCACTGTATGCTCCTTTCGCAGGTCTGCTGAAAGAAATACCTTAAGAAATAAGCAGCACCTTTGTACTGAGATCTTAATTTTATCATATCCTTATGTATTTCATTGTGTGTACATAAATAATAAAATAATGTACGGACGACAGCAGGTCAAGTTACCCGAAACTGTCAAATATTCCCAATAAACCTTAAGCCTTAATGCTTTAGACAAAAAGTTGAAAATCGAGTAAAGAATTATTTGACAGACTGTGGTAGCTTAATGTGCTGTCGTTTGTACCAATAAGTTGGTAATACATATACATATAAGCATGCATTGATTTAGAAGAGTTTCTTTTTCAGAATTTGATCAGTACGTACTACAGTAACTACAGTAGAGCAGAGTAGGTAATACAGTTTTTTTTTACTTCGGCTACCGGCAGATGTTACCATCCACCCGACAAAGTTTTGCCGCCAAGCGATTTGTCGTGTTCCGGCATGATGTCTGGTGAAGCCATACGGAGGACAGGTCTGAGCAGCTGTTTTGCGATGTGTGCCGGGTACGATGCGCCAAATGATGTTATGTCGGGAGTTTGGTAGTTGAGGGTCTCCAGAGCAATCTACCCCAGGCGCAGTATCGTTGGTCGTGTTATTAGCTTTAATATTGCATCACCTCACTCAACTGGCGTCTTGCTTCCTATTCACTAAGTTTTTTTGAGTGAATAGGTTCTTAATAAACTAACACACTATACCATCAACGATTGCATCACTGCTTACCATTGGGCGGCATTGCAATCAAGCTATTGTTTAACTAGCTTTAACTTTCGGCGGCGGTGTTTCCGTCGGACTACAATTTGAGTGTCTTCAAGGCTAGAGTGAATAGGCTCTTAATAAACTAGCGCGCTTTACCATCAACGATCGCATCGCTGCTTACCATCAGGCGGGATTGCAGTCAAGCGCTGGTTTATAATTTAAAAAAAATAAAAAATTCTGATATTAATGAATCAATAGTACTGGCTGATAATTTAATTTTGACAATTCAAAAGTTTAACTGAAATACATACTTCTTTATGTAAGTTTAAATTAAATAAATTTATTGCATATTATTTTGGCTTAATTGTTAAAAATACACGAAATTCTTTAATTAAAATTGTCTTTCTATCACTTTAAAACGATAAATCGATATTAGCAATTAGCCTTTCTACTAGCAAACCGCGTGGTAGATTATGGCCCACCCCAGCTTATAGAGACAAGGCCTTTGTCCCAGCAGTGGGTATGTTATGTACTGATTATGTTAAAATACGGACATTATATCGAAGACATGTGACATCTACCAACCCGCACTAGACCAGCGTGGTAGATTACGGCCTACTCCGTCTCACCGAGAGGAGGCCTGTGTCCCATCAGTGAGAACATGTAGGTTGATTATGTTATGTATGTTTAATTAAACTGTCCAGTTTTACTAAAAATATATTAATAACGTCAATCTAAAATCTAGACACAACTTTATCGTACAAAAATTGAATGTGTGTGCAAACGTGCAACTACACGACACGATTAAAGCATAATATTTTACTACCCTCTTCAGAAATAACAACACAGTCCGCGATAAGGGCGGGGGACGTTCATAAATATAGATAGGAAAGGGAAAAACAGAGATATGCATATGAGGGTGAATACGAATCAGTTTGGGATTAAATGATTTATTTTCTGTAAGTAGGTTTGTACAATATTTTAAAAAAAGCATATTTTTGAAGTGGCAACTTGTAGAGCAACGTTGAGCACTTTTGTTAGATGGGGAAAAATCATTAAATTGAAGTAAGCGTGACCGACCGACCGTGATCGCTACAGCGAGGAATACATAATTATGTATCATCATTTCTGCCGAAAGAGGTACACTGCTCGACATAGGCTTCCCCCAAGGATCTCCACGACGACCGGTCCCGCGCCTCCCGCATCCAGCGGTTTCCCGCGACCTTCACCAGGTTATCGGTCCACCTTGTCGGGGACCTACCCACTCTGTGTTTTCCGGTGCGTAGTCGCCATTCGAGAACCCGTCGGCGCCATCGGGCATCGGTCCTACGGGTAATCTACCCGGCCCACTGCCAGTAAATGTTGCAATTCCTCGGGCTATGTCGGTTACTCTCGTTCTACTGCGGATCTCCTCATTCCTGATTCGATCGCACAGTGAAACCCAAGCATAGCCCTCTCCAATACCCTTTCAGTGACCTTTAGCTTTCTTATAAGGCCCATTGCGTATACTGTATACAGAGTGGTGCTGACAATACGACAATAAATAAAAACATGAACAATGCTGATTCATAGGAATAATTCTAAACCATAGTAAATAGGCTTTTTCTCGTCTTCAGCAACAAAAATAAAAAAAATAAAAAATCACACAAACTAAATCTCATAAAATTGGCTTCCTTTTAAAATATTGGTTCACTGACCTCCGATCAGCGACAGCCCGAACCTGTATAGACTTGCTTTTTTCGCGCCATTATTATTAAAGTTTAGTACCGCAGGATGCAGCGGTCATTAACCTGTACATCAACATGTACATCATGTATAAAATGTGAAAAATGAAAAATAATTTCTTGTGACTAAACTAATGGACATACCTATATGAATTTTTATGGGTAGACTGAGAATGTGTTGAGGTACTCGATGTTTAATTTATTGTCGTATTCTCAGCACCACTCTGTATGTAAAGTGTATACAATGGCATAGATTGATAGAATGGTAATAAATGCATAATAATGATTTCAGTTTTCATTTTTGTCGATCAGTCCCAGGATTCGTGTTTTTTTTTTTTTTTTTTTGTTTATTACATGAGTTCAGCGTTTCCTTTCTACGTTCTCTGAGATGAAAGCTTGAAACAAACTCTCGAGGTCACATTCTTTTTCAAAGAATTTCTCCCAACCATAATCTTGCTCATTAAAATACTATAGTGAATAAGGCTGTTGGTTTAGGCTTGATGACATGAATCTCTGAAATATTTATGAAGCTTGCGTCAAAGCGTGGAAATGTTCTCGAGTTAAAAATATTGATGTCGAAAACATGAATTATAAACAGGATGGTAGGAGAGAGAAACCGTGGGCCCTGGGATACAGGCAGATGAGGGATCACTGATGCGTTTTAGCCAGTAAAAAACTGACACGCAATTCTGCTCCGTCTACAATGCAAAAATGGAGTAAACGAGCAAATGTAACTATGAATTAGGCACATGATATCTATACATACATTGCGACACATTCGGCAACAATATAAAGTTGAGTTTATGGAAAAATAACTTTCATTTCTTTCACAATAAGGTTTAGTTTACGCTGTAACATTAACAATTTTTATAATAATATTGCTAGTCACTCTAATCATTCTAATTGTCATTGAAATAAAGTTCATATTTTTTTCTCATGGCGTAATGATGATGAGGCAAATGTAGTAATGGAACTCATTTGCGAATTGAAAGAATGAAAGCTATGGCAATTGTGTTGATGCAGGTGCCTGGAGGACTATACCTAGAGGACGAGGAAACTAGTGCTTGTCCGCAATGCCGCCTGATGGTAAGCAGTGATGCAATCGTTGATAGAAAAGCGCGCTAGTTTACTAAGAGCCTAATTCACTCTAGACTTGAAGTCACTCAAATTGTAGTCCGACGGAAACACCGCCGCTGGCAAATTGTTCCACTCCCTCTGTGTACGCGATAAAAAAGAGGAAGCGGAACGCTTCGTACGGATCGTAGTAAACCTGTATCGACAATGGACGAAACGGGTTCAAAGTGAAAGAAAGTCGATATTTGCTTTGACTTTGAACACTAGTTCCGTTTCCCTTTAAGTCCTAAAAAGATTACCTATACTAAGAAAGTTTGAAGGTAGGTAGCCAGCATACAGCAACAATTTCTAACTAATATTCAAAATCGTTTTATTTTTATGCTAACCCCACATTATATTCCACAGCTGGGCAAAAACCACCCCTTTCGCCTTCTAATCTCTCCCCGTAAACTTGATTAGATCGTTACACCACCTGCCCCATTCTTTAACTCGACCGCGATGTCTTCCTTCAGGCAATTTGATTTCGGAATTTGAAGTGGCCAGAAAATTCTCACTTTAGCGTAGTAATTATTTTCTTTAACATTAAATCCTATAAATAGAACAAAGTAATTGTTAGTACTACAAGGTTCTAACTTAGCTAAGCAAACTAATGCCATAATAGCATTAATTATAGTCAGTCATACTATCAAAGTCTACAAATATCTGTTACTTAATAAGTAGACAATACTCTTTGTAAACACAAGTAGTGGTAGGCGAAAATATATTGTTCATTATTGATATCACTATGGAGATAAATTAAGAAGGTTCACTTAAATACTTTAAGACTTTTTGATCCCCAATAGGGATGGCCTCATACGAAGGCTCAGAGGCACATAAAGGGCAATGAAAAGAGCTATGCTCGAAGTTTCTATGCGTGATCGAATCAGAAATGAGGAGATCTGCAGAAAAACCAGTCACCGACATAGCTCTGCGAGTCGCTAAACTTAAGTGGCAGTGGGCAGGGCACATTGCTCGTAGAACTGATGGCCGATGGGGCAGTAAGATTCTGAAGTGGCAGCCACGTACTGGAAGACGCAGCGTAGGGAGGCCCCCGACAAGGTGGACCGATGACCTGGTGAAGGTCGCGGGAAGCCGATGGATGCGGGTAGCACAAGACCGGTCAGTTTGGAAAGCCTTGGGGGAGGCCTTTGTCCAGTAGTGGACATCTATAGGCTGAAGAAGAAGAAGAGATGTATCCAAGGTACGAAAATCAAAAAAATAATTAGTTCGTCTTATAATAAAAGATATATAATAAAGATAATAAAAAACTTAAGATCCGTATTTTTTATTTGGTCGAAAACCAAAAACTACTGAGATATAGCGTATTAAAGTTACGGAGTGGGGGCCAATTACGTCACGCCGTGGTATATTTTGTGCCACGACGTGACGTCATGCGAATTCAAATCAATACATCTTCGTAAGTATTTGAATGAAAGAAAAAATAAAAAATAAGTTGTCGAAGTAAAAATACGTTGTTGTAGTAGTCGTTGTCGAATAAGTTGTCGTTGTCGGTCGAAGTCGCTACAATACAACAATGACAACAAGGGATTGTCCAACTATTGACGTCCCAACGATTGATGACTTTCCGCGAAAGAGTGCACATAAATCATACCAGTGTCAAACAAGGATCTTGGAAGACAAAGCGCGTGGGTCCTGACCGCCTCAGCGAGGGTGCCGCACATCTGTTAACCCATTGTGCGCGGGAGAAAGCGCGGCGGACAATATCGAACCGCTTTGCGTGTGGACCGAAGTGCCGCACATCTGTTAACCCATTGTGCGCGGGAGAAAGCGCGGCGGACAATATCGAACCGCCTTGCGTGTGGACCGAATTCGCGGGCACTGTCCACCGGCCAATCGTGCGGCACGTCCTCCCATGATCAACGAATGCTATTAACAAGAAAATAAAGAATGCTAATATCAAGAACGCCCGATCGGTCAGCCCCACTCCGGTTTAGAGATAGCTGTATTATTGTTTAGTATTTAAGCTTGTGCATAGCTCGTAAGACATCATATTCATATTATCATATTCATTCATTCATGTTATCATTATTATCGCCACACATTTTACATTGTACATTTTACGCATCCGCTGTACATTCTGTAGTAACATAGTCGCGTCTCTCCTCTTGTAATTAGGTAGCTTATAGCATACATTGTACTCTAGACTTACGTGCAATATACAACGTTCTATCTATTCGCGTTTTAATTACATAACACGCCCTACGCGCTAAAACGTGTTCAATATTTTATATATATCCATCTGATGGAAATTAAATATTTTTTTAGGATACAACCCAATTGTAACAGAAGTCAAGCTTGTCTAACCACATAAAGGAAACAGGACAAATATCAGGAGTCGGTTTGATTGTTTATAGCATCCTCATCATCATTCTCCTGTCCTTATGCCAATTTATTTGGGGTCGGCGCAACATGTCTTTTTCTTCCATACATCCCTTTCAGAAGCCATCTCGGCAGTCACCCCCTTCTTAGCCATATCATCCTTCACACATTCCATCCATCGTTTCTTTGGTCTTCCCCTACTCTTATAGCCATCAACATTCATAATTAAAACTCTCCTCACGATGTTTAAATATTTAAAATTTGGAACCGCGGGGCATAGCTAGAAAGCTGTTTATAAACTACGTCTTAACTACAAAAATGTATCAATAACTTTTTGTTTTAATAAATTATAAACTAGTGCTTGACCGCAATCCCGCCTGATGGTAAGCAGTGACGCAATCGTTGATGGTAAAGCGACTAATACTCAGCAGTGGGTGGAACAAGGCTGCTAAAACATTACACAGAATAGTCACGAGCAAAAGTATGTCATAGACTCTACTTAATTAAAAAACGATGTATCGCTTTATTTTTGAATTCAATTTTATGTTGTTACGAATATAACATATCGCTCCCATCGATCCCTTAACTCTTATCAAAAATGGCGACAAGTATTAAGCAGTCAAAATTAGTCAAAATAAATATACATTAATTTAAAATCAGCCTTAAGTGCAGTGTATAAAGTTCTTATCACAAAGCGGTGTACAAAAAGCCATTATTTTTTACGACCGAGTCTGTGGTACATCAAACATCAAACTAAATTCAACCTTACACGTATGCATTAAAGTCACAATTATATAGTAGGTAAGTACTAAATGAAAGAAGCACCCAAGTGCTGCGTTGTGCGCTTGTTCAGTTCAACCATTTTTTTACGCTGATTGTGAATCTAGTGTATAAGTGATCGTTGTCGCACCCATAGATTTTTTATGTAATGTGTCGTATTTCGATGACGCATTAATTCATGAAGAAATTGCAATTAAAAGTTGCCAAGTGTTGACATAAATATAGTTGCTCGCCTTGATTGTACGGACGACAGCAGGTCAAGCTACCTGAAACTGCCCAATATTTTCAATCAACCTTGAGCCTTAATGCTTTAGAAACAAAGTTGAAAATCTAATAAACAAATCTGACAGATTGTAGTAGTTCGATATGCTGTGGTCACAAAGTTTACGTTTTGTCCCAGTTCGTACAAGCACAAATCATCTCCATAATAGCTTATAAAGAAATTGGATCATACAATATTATTCAGCTCGATCAAACATCGATTAACGAGTAAGTAATCAAGTACGCGTATTATCTGTACATAATTGGAATGATACGCCGATACGCCAAGACGCCTTATAAGGAAGCGTAACACGTAGGCCTGGCTTTTGTCCGTGCTTTTACCCGCGTCGACGGTGGAAATATCCTACGAGAACATAATACCAATCCATTTAATCCCTATACTATATACCTGGTAGTATAAAAGTAGTATATATTATATACATATAAAGATCCTATATAAAGATACTTTTTCTGACATCTTCAGCAATGATCGTTATATTTCAGCGAAGTTAAACCAAACCTTTATCTTATACACCAAAATCTTGCTCATGGATCTCCCCGTCCATTGGTGAAAACCACTTGACAAGGAGTTCAGGATTTTTTTGAGTTTACTTCGTTCAAATGGACAGATAGGGGAGAGGGGAGATTGGGGAGAACTTTGTTTTATAAAATGTAGTGACGAAATGATAGCGACAACCGCCTTGGGGTAGATATGAAGCCACACAATATTGATCGTGTGGAAAATAGCACAAGATGTATATTAAGGGAAACAAAGCCGATATTTCTAGCGTAAATTGGTCCTTTGGTAGGAAAATTTAATATTTGCGAACATTCTCGAAATCTTCAACAATCAAATCAAAAGTCATTTATTCAAATTGTGTCTGAAATTAGCACTTATTGAATGTCAAATTTACGTGAGACTGTTCAGAACACTGGACATAGGCTGGTGACAGCCTCAGTGGCATAGTGGTACCGAAAGCGGGCGCTGTGCAAGGGGGCGCGTGTTCGATCCCCGTGCAGTGCAAATATTTGTATTCATGAATTTGAATATTTGCACTGGTCTGGTCGTGCCTCGGAAAGCACGTTAAGCCGTTGGCCCCAGTTGCCATACGAACACCTAATGGCAGTCGTTACGGGTTCTTGGAGCCCTCAAAAGTCCAACAATTGGTTTAGCTGCAATGCTTAGATATCGCCTTCCGGTTGTGGAGGTCAGACGCCAAACGGCAGTCGCTTCACGGAAAATATCGAAGTTTAGCCAAAATCAGCAGTTAGACTGATAAAGCGGACCCCAGACTCCAAAGCTGAAAAGTTTCGGATGCGACTGGGATTAACGCTGAGATGATGATGATGATGGTATTCAGAACGCTGGACCTTTACCACTTTCTAGAGCTTTTAGAGGGCAGTTTGAACTATGCTTGCCGAGGTAATGTTCACAGCTCAACTTCAGCCCTTGCTGGCCACAGGCTTCTCTTTACTTGTGACAGACTCCAGTCTGTGTGTCTGTCTGCCTGAGTGTCTGTGTGCCTGTGTGTCTGTCGTTGTGTCTGTGTCTGATGCGTGCGTGCGTGCGTTCGTGCGTGCCTACGTGCGTGCGTGCTTGCGTACGTGCGTGTGTGCGTACGTGTGTGCGTGCGTGAGTGTGTCTCGATATTCAATCTAAATGGAAACCTATTCGGGTGAAGCCGCGGGGCGCTGCTAGTGGTTATATATTTTAATGGATGTTGGCTGTAACCTGAACTAATAGTACAAACGTTATGTTCTACCTATATATTCCACAAAATCAATACACAATATTGTCATGTCTCGTCAGTGCCGAAATCCTATTATTTATGTCCTTTTTCATCGTAATTTGTCACTTTCAGATATCTCCTATCAAGCCCCATAGGGTCGGATAAGGATAGAAATGTCGCTTCCATTATATCAATTTGATATCCCAGAATGGCCACCTGATAAAGGTCGAGAATTTTATGTTTTTAAAGTAGAAAGGGATTTGTAAGTGGATTTGTGAGGTCACTTATTTATTTAGTCAGAAAAGGTAGAAATGAGGAAGTTGTGGCTAAATGATAACCTGCACGAGTCGTTGGAATGTTTGAATCGAATGTCGAATAAATCGAATCGAATAATAATTGTTGTAATTGTAATGGATCGAATGTTTAGTATATAAATGTATTTTAATATAATTATGTATAATTTTGGATATGTATGCATCTGTAAAATATAGTCGTGGTGGCCTAGTGATTAAAACACCATCCTCTCAAGTATGAGTGTGCAGGTTCGATTCCAAGTCAGACAAGTACCAATGTAACTTATCTCATTATATAATTGGACACCAATGACTGATTACAAGGTGAAGGAAAACATCTTGAGGAAACTTGGACTTTCAAGTCTGAAATCGCCAACCCGCATTGGCCATGGTGGTGATTACGCTCAATCCTTATCTGTATGAGAGGAGGCCTGTGTCCAGCAGTGGGACGAAAAAAAGGTTGTTAATGATGATGAAGATGAAGGTTAGTATACAATATGTAAAGAAAACCCTGTCCGACCGATAAGGATAATAAAGGTTAGGTAAACACATGACCAAATATAATATAAAATTTTACGTAATCATCATAGTAACAATACTAATGAATTTTAAAATAATCTTTTTTTCCCACAAATTAATTCCAACTTCCCCGAAATTTGGTAATTTTTAAAAAAGTGACAACACCATTTTGACGGTACGCTTATGCGATTCGACCACGCGTCGCGTGCCCTGCCCCCCGTCGCCCGCGGTAGGGTGTCATACCGCACATTTTTTTTTTTATAATTATAAACTAGTGCTTGACTGCAATCCCGCCTGATGGTAAGCAGTGATGCAATCGTTGATGGTAAAGCGCACTAGCTTATTAAGCCTATTCACTCAAAAAAAACTGAGTGAATAGGAAGGAAGACGGCAGTTGAGCGAGGTGATGCAATGTTTAACCCAACAACACGACCAACGATGCTGCGCCAGAGGATGATCTGGAGACCCCCCACGACCAAACTCCCGACACAACAACATTAGGCACATCGTACCCGGTCACATCGCAACCCAACTGCTCAGACCCGTCTTCCGTACGGCTTCACCAGACATCATGCCGGAACACGACGAATCGCTTGGCGGCAAGACTTTGTCTGGTGGGTGGTAACTTATGCCGGCGGCTGATGTTGTTGCCTACCACCGGGAAGAAGAAGTACATGTATTAAGTTACCTCTTTTTGCAAAATAATATTTATTTATTTAGGGGGATTTTTTTAAAGTTTAGTCCGGCTTTGCCGGCATTAGTATAATCAGTTATTGATACCTAGCAATACCTTCACGGATCGGACAGGGTTTTCTTTACATATTGTATAAACTACAATCCCAACTGTCATAGTGATTGGATGTTTGATAGGAACCTGACTTCATCATCAACATCATCAACCTTTTTATCGTCCCACTGCTGGGCAAAGATCTCTTATACAGAGAAGGATTGAGCGTTATCACCACGCTTGCTCAATGCGGGTTGGCGATTTCAGATTTAAAGACCAAGTTTCCTCTAGATGTTTTCCTTCACGTTATAATCAGTCATTGGTGTCCAAGATATACTTAGAAAGTACATAGAACTTAGAAAAGTTACATTGGTACTTGCTTGACTTGGAATCAAACCCGCACCCTCATACTTGTGAGGCTGGTGTTCTAACGACTAAGGCACCACTACTAACTGTGACATTTGTGAACCTGCCTTGCTTGCTCTCAAATTGAGTCATCTTTTTCTTATTTCATTGGTAAATAAAAGGCAACAACAGTTAAAGTTAAGTGTCTAGATATAGCCGAAACACAACAGAACTGTTCCCCGTAACTATCACTTCGACTTCTAAAACCCCACAGCAATAATAAAACTGTGTGTCGTGTAAGTCAGACACGCATACAATGGGTCCCGTCCTGTCCTATATACTTCCCTTACATAAAGCCTTTTTTGGCACATGGAACTAGTGATTGTAGCCACACACAATACATGGAATAACACACGTACCATATTATAATGTCTGTAAGTAGCCATAAATAAGATAATTCAATAAAAAAAACGTTATGTATTTTAAAGCAACTTTTACATAATCTGGAATAGTTATGGTGAAAGACAGTTATCAAAAAACGTGCAGGGTATAATAATTGTGAGAAATTAATCAAGCTGAAGAGTTTGTTTCTTTGTTTGTTCAGGAACTACTGATCCGATTTGAAAAATTATTTTTGCGTTGGATAGCCCATTAATCCAGGAAGGCTTTAGGCTATATAACATCACGCTGCGACCAATAAGAGCGGAGCATAACTAACTCCACGCGAACGAAGTCGCTGGCGGCCGCTTGTTGATTAATAATCTTGCTAAATTGAAGAGTATGACTGTAACGTAGTATAACAACTAATCGACCGGTATTATGTTTAGACTTAACTTAACTATGTCACGTGGTTTTTCGTTTCTCTTTAGTTAAATACCTAGGGACTTTTTTTTCTATTCCTATTCATTATTGTTTGGCTTTTACAAGTGCGACTGCCGTCTGACAACTCAACCCCGAAGGGAAAGCGGACGTCAGTGCCCCGTCCGTGCCAACAATCTCACACCACAGGATGCTAAAGATCGCGCGAAATGGAGGAGAATGTGCAGGAAAGCGTACCCCGGGCTCCAACGAGAAAGCCGCGGATGCAACCAAGACTAAGCACAGATATGATGATAATGATGATGTATATTCTTTTCCCAACATAATAAGGGTCGGTTTCCAGTGAGAAGTATTCTATAAAACGTACAAAAAACAGCTCCATGATCGCGGAACCCGAAAAATCGTAAATATAAACTTCTTTCACTTTGTAAACTACAAATCGGTCTTTATTTCCCGAATGAGAGTTCATTGATAGAAAAACTTTTTTATGATGATCATGCCCAAACAAAGGGAGTAACACTTTACGAGGGTGCAAATAATACTGGCTGATTGTAGGATTTTATTTCTATGAAACTGGAGTGGTTTTTTATTCCCTAGATAGGTTTAGGGCAATGGGAAGGGCTATGTTTAAATTTTCCCTATGTGATCTAATCAGAAATGAAGAAATGCGAAAGAGTTCAAAGGTAACCGATATAGCCCGTAGAAAGTCAAACTTAAGTAACAGTCGGACAGGGCCCATTACTCGAAAAAAGCATATGAGATGGAGCTGGGAGTTTCTTTAATTGTCATTTAAAAGCGTTCACACTGTGATCTCAGTCCCAACCTGACTAATTTCCCTACATTTAGACAATTATAATAGTTCATTTCAAAAATGCGTCTATACGTTTATACAAAGACAGAAAGATAGCGATAGTACAGTTGCCAGTAGAATAGAATACTGTTTATTATGTACAGCATATAAATTACAGAACATAAATATAAAGGATTTTACACAACGGGCGATTTTAACGATAAGAGCTTTTATTTTACAGACAACTTTTAACACAAACAGGTATTATTTTTTGTAGTTAGTAAACATAACACTATTTTCTGTTGCTGTGCAGGTGATTTTTTTTTTGTGACCTCTCCCGCTCTGGGCGGAGCGGAAGGGCGTGTCAGACTTTTACTGACTAAAACCCACCCGTTTTCGTTCACTTGCCTGTGAGTCAGGGCCACGGTTTCTTTTTTAATCAACCCGTAACCTCGACCCAGTGGGCATCGGTATTCATGGACTCCGTCACGATATTATGCTAACATCTCTTTGAGGCGCGCGTGAAACACAACGCGCCGTCGACTCGAGCCTGGTCCTTACCGAGCCCGCGCCTACGGTGGCCGGGAGTTCGATGTTGTCTCCCGACCAGGGCGTCTCCTAGGGCGGCTAGCGGCGTGGGGGCTAGGATTCCCGCTCCCTCACGCGCTCCGTATCCGCCTTTGCTAGCATCACTGCTTCGCAGAAGGAGGTCCTGTCATGCACTCTCGCTCCGGACCATAGTCTGGACCAGAGTCGGACGCGAGAGATCGCCCCCATGAGAACACAGCGGTAACCTACCCAAGCCGGGCAGACCTTCACCGTATGCTCCACCGTGTCCTGGTGGCTAGTGTATATCGGCCGTACACAGTGATAACACTATTTATTTTACACGCTAACATACCGAGGACACTGTTAGTGCTACCATTGCTCCTGCAAATCACCAATGCGGTTCTTTTCCTAATTATGGAGAGAAGTCATCTACGGATGCATTCGCAAACATTGCGGAAGCACTAAGAAACCAGTGTCCTGGGCGCGTTTTGTACTGAATACGCCGGGCGACGTAAAGTGGTAGCGTGAAGTTGATCCATAGACTGCACATGTAAAAACTGATAGAAGGCTTTAAAATGTAACAGATGAATGTCGCTGAGACAAGAATCCAACTGGAATTTGAACCTTTTTTGATTACGGAATAAGCCTTCTGAAGATTGAACATAAATGAAGCAAAACGTTAACGTTGAAACAACGTTATTTTTTGTTTATGCGACACCTGAATATAGTTTGTTCAGAATAAGTAATTGAATCGATTCCAATAATTTTAGCACCATGTTATATTTTTACCCAATTATATTTAAAAAATGCTGTAGTATGGTTACCGAGCGCACAATACCGATCCATAGAGGATCATAGTGTCCTAGGGTACCCGCCGCGCCGCGCAACTGAAGGCGCGGACGGGCGATTGGCGGGTTGACAATAATTTTGTAGTTTCGTTCCCGTAGTAATATTTGGATAAACAGTATCCTTTAAAGATATACATATTTTTGTAAAAGAACACAAATAGTGCCAAATTTCATGCAAATCCTTTCAGTAGTTTTTGCATGAAAAGTTTTATACATCTAAACATTCACGTTTATATACATTAGGAAGTTTGTTTTTGCGTAAAAACCCGTTTAAAAGAATAGATTTGTTCCCCGAGAATACCAAAAGAATCAATACAAAAGCAAACCTGCCTCAGTAATGATAAAAACGTCGTAAAACCATCTAAAATCAACCACGTTTGCATAGGCATAAAGTTATCTCTGTCGGATTTTATCGCGCATTGGATGTCCCACATTCCAACGCGTTAAAAACACCCTGTTGGATTTTCAACCCATAACGCTAAGCTGTGCTCTCAAAATCCAGTACGCGAAAAAAATTACCGCGAGACAAACACGCCCCTATCTGGGTTAAATTCACAAAATATACAGTGAAAATAACCCACTAGATGAACATCGGCGACCACAGCATAAAATACTATTAACGCCGTAGTGTAAACAATCACAGTATGGTTGCCTTTTGAAGTGGCCAGTAACAGTAAATTAGGTTTAAAATTTCAAGTGTGTTACTGTAGTTGGGGCACTGTGTGTGAAATGAAGGTACCTTCCATAATTTCGTTACTGAGCTACGGTTGAATTTGGGATGCTATATTATAAGGGTTTGGTTAGAATCTCTCTCCCACACACTCTCACAACTACATCATCACACGCATTTAGTGACTGTTATTTTTGTACATATTTTTTTATTAGCTTACACCGTTCCACTCTTAGGCAAAGGCCACCCCTCCACCCTCTCCTTCTATTTTTAAAATGTGACATTAAACAATTTTGTTAATGTTTTGTTTTCTCTTTCACATACTTTTTTAAAACCAACAACATTCTTAATGACTTTTTTAACACCCTTGCTCGTAAAGCTGATGTAATCCCACCGGTTTTAAATATGTAAAGCGGGCCATAACAAACGCGTGTGTTATCAAAGCAAATAGTTAAGTTATAGTCCATACAAATTCCATAACAGCATTATTTGTCATTTCAAATTATGGAACTGATCGCCGCCGCGCGGCTCTAGCCAGTGAGCAGCGCGCTGTTCCATATTTGAAATGGCAAATAATAATACTAATGGCGAGAAAGCAACAGTGTGCATTCACAGATTGAGTTTATTTAAAATAACTGATGTCCCATTTGAAATAAACAAATTTGTATTTGTTTGTATTTAAATGAGTATTTGTAAAAAAAAAAAAACAGTTTATTCGGTAATTTAAAAACTTGACTGCATGCTCTAGCATCTTTGCCAACATTTTCACGCAGCTACGGTAGAAAATAAACCTCGCGCCATTTTTCTCAAATTTTCTTTTCTTTGTACTTGTATTGTGAATATCTTTTTTCTGTTTCCTCGCAAGTGTGTTAAAAAATGTCGTACGATATACGTGCGTATTGGTTATAACATGCTCGGCTCAATTACACCCTCGCCTTCGGCTCGGGCTGAAATTCCGCCTCGCATGTTATAACCATCATTACGCACTAATATCGTAATGTACTATTGATTGGGGGAGCTCTGACTCCCAAGTTATGGGCATAAACATAGTTTGGGTCCCCGAAGACCTATTAAGAAACTAATTTGTGTATGTCGTAAATGTAATTAATATCCGTAAAAATGTTGACACTTAAAAAAAAAGACATGATTTATTTATTTTATATTATTTAATCTGGGTTTAATTTTGATAGTACAACAACATTCATTGCGTCATTTACGTTATTGAACAGACACATTTTTAAATATAGAATAGAATACTCTTTATTATGTACACCTTAAAGATTACAGAAATACAGACACATAAATATAAAGATTTTACAAAGGGTGACACAATGGGCGGTCTTATCGCTAAGAGCGATCTTTTACAGACAACCTTTGGATGGAATATTAAGGGGAAGGACAGAGAAACAGTATAGGTTGTCTACAGTGTACTATTTACATAGAGTATATAATAAATATATACCTTAAATGAATCATACTAGTTAAACTAAATATATACATCTAATTAATAAACATCATACAAGAGCAAATAAAATATAATGACATGTTTAAAGAGAGAGGAAGTGCTTTTTTATCATAGTTTTAAAAGTGGACAGAGTTTGAGCTCGCCTTATGGACACGGGCAAGTCATTCCATAGCCGAACTGCTTGTACAGTAAAGGACTTATCGTAGAAACTAGTGGAATGCATCGGCATGTCTAATATCAGGTTTTCCGATGACCTCAGACATCTCCTATGTGTGTCATGAAGGAACTTAAAACGTTTTTTTTTTTTAATAATTATAAACTAGTGCTTGACTGCAATCCCGCCTGATGGTAAGCTGTTATGCAATCGTTGAGTAAAGCGCACTAGTTTATTAAGCCTATTCACTTAAAAAACTTAGGAATAGGAAGGATGACGGCAGTTGAGCGAGGTGATGCAATGTTAAACCCAAGACCAACACGACCAAACGATGCTGCGCTAGAGAGAGATTGATCTGGAGACTCTCCACGACCAAATTCCCGAGACAACAACATTTGGCGCATCGTACCCGCCACACATCGCAACACAACTGCTCAGACCCGTCCTCCGTACGGCTTCACCAGACATCATGCCGGAACACGACGAATCGCTTGGCGGCAGACGCGCGCGAGGCGCTTGGTTCTTTAAGATAAGAGGGAGTTTTAGGGTTAAACAAAATGCTGTAGAGCTGAAATAGGATATGAGAATTCCGGCGAAGACGAATAGGAAGCCACTTAAGCTTTGTACGAAATTCAGATATGTGATGAATATAGGGAGCAGTGGAATAGCAATAAGCTGCAAAATGATTCCAACTGATAGGAATACTGTGTTTCACAATTAGGGTGCTGGGGGCATGATGAGTTAAAACATGCTGTGGTAAACTAAGATAACATAAATAATAGCTATTTTAAAACTGCAAAAAAATCAGAAAAAAAAAAAATATACTTACTAACACTCGCACCTGCACGGTAATTGTATAGCACACTGTCTGTAGCATATCATGAGTTTCATTGCATTATAATTCAAGTTGTTGAGTAGACACATTTTTCGAACATTGTGAACAATTTAGTAATAATGTGTAACGGAATTAGGGTGCTGATTCCAAATCAAACGAAGTACAGACAGAACAGCAGGTCAAGCTCGGTCGTAGCTTAAGTAATTTTACCAGGAATCCCAGCGCCCTCACGCCGGTAAGGACTAGGAACCCGGGTCGATGGAGCGTTTTGTTTCACGCGCGCCTCATAGAGATGTCAGAACACAGTGACGGGGTCCACGAAGACCTATGCCTTCGGGGGCAGGGTTGCTGGTTGGTTAAAAAGGAACGTGGCCCTGGCGCATAGGCAAGTAACGGAACACGGTTGCGTTTTAGTCAGTAAAATCTGACACGCTCTTCCGCACCGCTCAAAGCGGGAGGGATCATTTGAATTTTTTTTTTAAAGATAACTTATTTCAATCAATGTTGAAACTTAAGATGGTAATAATAGTTGAAAATCTACTAAAGAAATTCGATAGATTGTAGTAGCCTGATGTGCTAATGTTTGTACAACAGAACAAACTGGCAAACTCAAGCATTGATCTCTGTTTAAACATTACTTAAAACTAGTTTCAACCAATCAAATGGCTTCAAACGAGACTTAAGTAGAGCTTGAGTTTTGAGTGACGTTCTGTAATAGGGACCTTAGAGCAGTGATTAGCAACTGTTAAATCGTATATTTTTGCCATCTGAAAGTCACTTTAATCGGTGGCAAATGCATGAAAATTTCCCTTTTTACTTTTCATCTATCTATATAATCAATACATAGTATAAAACAAAGTCGCTTTCGCTGTATGTCCGTATGTATGCTTAGATCATTAAAACTACGCAACGGATTTTGATGCGGTTTTTTTTAATAGATAGAGTGATTCTTAAGGAAGGTTTGTATGTATAATAAATGCATAATATAGTAGAGAAACACTGAGAAATCTAAAAAGCGCGAGAAAACCGAATTCCACGCGGGCGAAGCCGCGGGCGGAAAGCTAGTATAATATATAAAGCTGAAGAGTTTCTTTGTTTGTTTGTTTCATCATCATTATCTCAGCGTTTATCCCGGTTGCATCCGCGGCTTTCGCGTTGGAGCCCGGGGTCCGCTTTCCTGCACATTTTCCTTTCCTTTCCTTTGTTTGTTTGTTTCCACGCGCTAATCTCAGAAGCTACAGATCCGATTTGAAAAATTCTTTTGGCGTTGGATAGCTCATTAATCCAGGAAGGCTTTAGGCTATATAAAATCACGCTGCGACCAATAAAAAAGCACATTGAAACCGCGTGGCGCAGCTAGTCTTTGATAAACATATCGAGTCCCCTTAAGTATCAGACAATCATATATTAATATTGTAAGGAAATAAATCTAATATATGTCGGAATGCGTCTCGCTGGGGTTGCCAACCGCCCCACTTCTGAACGGATACATCACTGTCATGGGATAATGTTTGGAGGCCATGAATAAGGCTAGCTTGGCAGAATTCTTAATGGGGGATATTATTTTAATGTAATAGCGTAATTTGTAAAGGACGAGCAGTTTTTGGGGGATGTTAGGCATTGTTAAAAGTTACCCTGAATCAGTAGGCAAATTAATTTTTGCCGCAGTCTGGTACTTTGGTGAGTTTCATGAAATTTTACGAAAAAAAAACCTCTTTTAGGTATTACAGATTTAGCACAAAACGGTCTCCAAAAGCCTGTAGCACGGGCGAAGAGTAGCGAGCCTGTCGGTGTTCTATAGGATGCATTCTATAGAGTGTGGGAGGGAATCGCATAATGTAATTCTCCCATCTCCGTTCCATCATCAGACGACCCGTCGTACGGCGAGTTTCTACCCTTACATTGTTGACAGCACAACGATCCGAACGAAGCGTTTTGCCTCGTCTTTTATACCGCGTACATCGAGGGACTGCAGCATTTGCCAGCGGCGGTGTTTCCTTCAGACTACGATTTGAGTGTCTTCAATCGTAGAGTGAATAGGCACTTAATAAACTAGCGCGCTTCACCATCAACAATTACATCACTGCTTACCATCAGGTGGGATTGCGATCAAGCACTAGTTTATATATGTAGATATATATGTATTTAAAAAAATAGTTTTTGTTAAACCGTCTGTAATAAAAATAACAATATCAGAGCATCACGATCATTTTTCTCCTCTTACACAAATTTATTTAGGGTACAAAACGGACCTTTATTCCATATTTGCATATTGCGGCTTTTTATTCCATCTTCTTCTTCTTCTTCTTCAGCCTATAGATGTCCACTGCTGGACAAAGGCCTCCCCCAAGGCTTTCCACGCTGACAGGTCCTGTGCTTCTCACATACATCGGCTTCCCGCGACCTTCACCAGGTCATCGGTCCACCTTGTTGGGGGCCTCCCTACGCTGCGTCTTCCAGTTATTCCATAGTTCTTTTTTTAATCATCTTGTCTATAACCTCTCCATTTCTAACCGTATCATCATTCACACAGCCTATCAATCGTTTCATCATCATCATCATCTCAGCGTTAATCCCAGTCGCATCCGAAGCTTTTTTCAGCTTTGGAGTCTGGGGTCCGCTTTACCAGTTTGCTGATTTTGGCTAAACTCCGATATTTTCCGTGTAGCGACTGCCGTCTGGCCTCCACAACCCGAAAGAGATATCGAAGCATTGCAGCTAGACCAATTGTTGGACTTTTGAGTGCTCCAACAACCCGTAACGACAGCCATTAGATGTTTGTATGGCAACCGGGACCAACGGCTTTCCGAGGCACGACCAGACCAGTGCAAATATTCATATTCATGCATACAAATATTTGCACTGCGCGGGGGATCGAAGCTGCGCCTCCTTGGGCAGCATTTCATTTCATGACAGAGACTGGCGGCATTACCACGCTGTAAGCCAACGGTAAGCCTCGAGCCAATGTGAAAGTCATATGGTTCACGGATAGTGTCATCCATCTTTTGAATCTATCATCTCAATATCACACCTTTTTAATTTACATTAGCACTCCAAAAACTGATTTATTTTTGCTTACTGTAACATAATACTTTTTACAAATACAAATACAAAAATATTTATTTCATCCAAACATTGTTTCATACATGAATTGAGGCAGCTCCAGTAAGTTACAATAGTACTTGTGTCGGACTTTTTAATACGATGTGTGAACGTTGCATTTCACAAGTGTTTACTTAAATCCATACTAATATTATAAATGCGAAAGTAACTCTGTCTGTCTGTCTGTTACGCTTTCTCGCTTAAACCTCTCAACCAATTTTGATAAAATTTGGCACAGATAATCTTTAGGCCCTGAGAAAGAACATAGGCTACCTTTTATCCCGGAAAAATCTGATGTTCCTGAGGGAAATCTAAAAAGCCCGATATAACCGAACTCCACGCGGGTGAAGCCGCGGGCGGAAAGCTAGTATTTCCTTATAAATCGTACCAGTTTGGCAATTAACAAGTTATGTTGAATAAGCAACGTGTATCGAATAATTCCGACCACCTCCGTCGTCACACCTGGACAAGTTTTCTGAGAATATGTTACTTTAATTTCCTGTGTATTGTCAATGAACACCCCACACTATTTCGTCAGCGATAAAAACCGAATAAGTGTCGTGCAGTAGAGGAATAAAAGTCTCATTTATTTATTGTGACTATGTGACAATATTTGCCGAAACTGTACAGAAATATGAATTTAAAAAAAAAATATTTTAATGATGATGTTCCCGACCGATTTCGGCCACGGCGACCACTTCGACTCCTAGCCGATGATTTGGCGCTCATGCGCCCGAAGATGGCTTACGTAGCCTATCTTGGCGGCGAAACTTCGCGCACACTGAGGGCACGTAAGCACGCCGTCGACGTAGTTGTATGTGATGGCAGCAGGTGGGCGGGCCTTTAATTGGTCGCGTTTGGCATCGAGGACAGCTTTGCGCTGCTCCTCAAACTCGCTACTTTAATACCTAAACAATAAAGTTTAGTTCAAGCTAGGACTTTAACAGTTTTATAACCTTTTCAATAGAGCTAGTCACTCTGAAGTCAACCTCATCATCATCAACCTTTTTGTCGTCCCACTGCTGGGCACAGGTCTCCTCTCATACAGAGAAGGATTGAGCGTAATCACCACGCTTGCTCAATGTGGGTTGGCGATTTCAGACTTAAGGTCCAGGTTTCCTCGAGATGTTTTCCTTCACCTTTTTTAATCAGTCATTGTTATTCAAGATATACTTAGAAATCAACCTACATGCCATTAATAAAGTTAAAATTTTAAAGATTGAAAGCCATCCATCAAATACCACTGTATTAGAATTAATGTAAAGGATGACTATCTATGAGACAAACGATTTGTGTCGACTATGGACTGTAGGTTATTCATTAGACAAACAAAATAAGTTTAGTCCCGGTTATACAGAGACGTCGGTAAACATAAACGAAACCGGGGGGCAAGTTACAGGCGGGGCGAGGGTGAAATGAACACATAGACAGCCATGGGGGACTGCAGACATGTATGTTGTTATTTTTTGTTTACGTGAAACTTAATACAGTTTGTTCAGAATAAGCGACTGAATCGATTACAATCATTTTTACACCATGTTACATTTGTTCCCAAATACATTCAAAATTTGTTGCAGAGTGGTTACCGAGCGCGATACGTAGCTTACGGTAGATCAAGCCCCGCTCAACAGCTGACGCCAGAGGTCAATGCACCGCTCGCCCGGCCGTCTGGAGCGTGGACCATATTTTTATTGGAACAGCCAAGTAGGATAACATGCTCATAACGTTGTGTACATATTCCCCCTTATTCATAAACGCTGCTTAAAGTTAACTAGTGATTAGCGATTTTTTAGCCATTAGTTTTTGACCTTCTAACGTCACTTAACTTTAATCATTCTTTATGAATAAACATCACAGTGTTTAAGGGGTTTATTCATAAACAATGATTAAAGTTAAGTGACGTGCAAACGTCTAAAATGTATGTTTAAACAATCGCTAATCACTAGTTAACTTTAAGCAGCGTTTGTGAATAAGGGGGAGATTCTTTACTTAAAAATACTGGACACGTGTTTCGGGTATTGCAAAACAAAAAATATTGTTGTATAAGTGAGAACTTAAAATGATGTCCATAACAGTGCTTAGATCAACAGTGCATCCATCCATCCATCCATTCTTTTCATCATCCATCCATGATGTATCAAGTAGTACAGACGACAGCACAACAAACTACAACGATCTGTCAAATTCCTTTATTAGGTTTTCAACTTTGTCGTTAAAGCATTAAGGCTCAAAGCTGAATGGGAATATTTAACAGTTTAAGGTAGCTTGGCCTGCTGTGCGTACTACGAGTATCACGTTATACTCATAACTACAGATATACTGATAAGAATGTCTGTGACATGAGCTCGTATGTTCCCCTGCGAAGAATGCAGAAGTGTCCACTTAATAGATAAAGTTTCTTTGCGGCTTGAACTCTTATTCACTGGCAGCAAATCGTTGACAAAAACTTTGAAGTGAACTGGGTCGCTTAGTTGTTTGAGAAAAAAAAATGAACAAGTGCGAATCGGTTCCGTAATATTTTAATAATATTATAAAATTTAGGGTTGTAACGGAGGTCTTATAGCGGAGGCGGAGGCGGATGCGGAGGCGACGTGTTTCACCTCCGCGGATGCGGAGGTTAACGGAGGCGGAGGCGGAGGTGAAAGAGGATATAGAAAAAAATAATAATTATGTTTTATATGAATAGTAATTTGCGTATTATATTTATTTACTTATTTTTAATTTGCGTAGTTTTTATTCATAAACATCGGGAAAACTACGTCGAAGCACTTCCACAGGTTGATTCCTGTCGTGTATCATTAATTAAATAAATAAATATATACGGACAAATCACACAGGTTGAGCTAGCCCCAAAGTAAGTTCGAGACTTGTGTTATGGGATACTATATTTTATAATGGATACATATATAGATAAACATCCAAAACCAGGCCAATCAGGAAAAGATCGTTTTCCATCATGACCTGGCCGGGGATCGAACCCGGGGCCTCCACGTCGCAGGCAGGCGTGTTGACAAACGAAACGACATATCACACCCCCACTCAACCGCGTTCCCGCCTTGCAATCGTTGATTCTTGAACATTTCGCGCAATACGCGGCCAGATGGTTGTCGAGCGTCGTTGCTTGCGCGTTAATATTTTATGAATATGTGAATAAACCTCCGTTATAACTCCGCATAAAATTTTGCGGAGGTGGAGGCGGAGGCGAAGATACGATTTCTTGCGGAACTTCCGCAGTAACGGAGGCGGAGGCGAAGCTCCGTTACAACCCTATTATAAATGCTAAAGTTTGTGATTATGCATGGGATGTTTGTTACTCTTTTACGCAAAAACTACTGAAGGGCTTTGGATGAAATTTGGCACACATAATTATGGTTTATAACCAGGAGTAACCCATAGAACTTTTTATGCCGATATTCCCCCGGGAAGGAAAATTTACGCGTGTAAGGTTTTACACGGGATGCAGCTTGTTATCTATAAAAATTTCTTTGTTGGTAATATCATAAAGTAGCGGTCGGCAGCGACTTCCTTCGCGTGGAGTTAGTTATGCTCCGCTCCTATTGGTCGCAGCGTGATGCTATATAGCCTAAAGCCATAACATCGGCTGCCGGCAAAGTTACCACCCACCAGACAAAGTCTTGCCGCCAATCGATTCGTCGTGTTGCGGCATGATGTCTGGTGAAGCCGTACGAAGGACGGGTCTGAGCAGTTGTGTTGCGCTGTGTGCCGGGTATGATGCGCCAAATGTTGTTGTATCGGGAGTTTGATCGTGGAGGGTCTCCAATTCAATCTCCCTCTGGCGCAGCAGCGTTGGTCGTGTTGTAGGGTTTAACATTGCAAAACCTGGCTCCACTGCCGTCTTCCTTCCTATTCACTCAGTTTTTTGAGTGTTTAGGCTCTTCATAACTAGCGCGCTTTATATTATTATATATATACTAGACACATATTATATTATACACTAGTTTATACTTATAAAAAAAAAACAGTTCTTAGTACTTATTTGTTGTTATAGTGGCAACAGAAATATTTACAGTAGGGGTCAAAAGTGGAGTACCACTATTGACACTTATTGTTAGTTCAATAAAGTTCAAAAGTAATAATGCACTTTTGACACTTACCTGTAACACATCTGTGTAAAGTTCAATTGTCAACTTATCGCTGTTCATGAGATATATCGTGATGACAGGGACAGGCAATGGAATCATAGTGATAGGATTATATTTTTATCTTTTCAATACGGAACCCTAAAAATATGTGTTAAGTTTTAACTTTCGAAACAGTTGGTGGCTATACTTTATCTAGTAAGCGTGTGGCCCTGAGTTTAATATCTATAGGGAGTGTTTAGTATGTAAATCAAGGTCGCTCAGCCGCTATGTAGCGGGGTGTGTACGTAGAACTGCTTTCAAAGATAATTTCAGAAATAAAATAACTAGTTCAGAGCACAGGCGTAGAGTAGCCAGCCTTTTGGTGTTCTATAGGATGCATTTTGGTGAGTGTGCGAGGGAATTGCATGATTTAATTCCCCATCCCCGTTCCACCATCGGAAGACCCGCTGTACGGCGAGTTTCCACCCTAACGTTGTTGACACCAGGATCCGAACTAAGCGTTTCGGCTCCTCTTTTTACCCGACTTCAAAAAGGAGGAGGTTACTCAATTCGACCGTATACAACGTGTAACATAAAGGGTATATACATAACAAAGGCACGGCATCTTTACATGATATCAAACGATATTGGAAGGGTTTTTTAATCCTATCTCTTTATGTTAGGAAGTTATGAGGAAAAACACCGCCTGTGATAGGCTACTATCATACTAGTCGCACAGAGATATTGAAGACATTTGTCGGATTTTGGCAAGTAACGTGACGGGTAACGACTAGTTATTAACGTATGTAGTGTGCTGCCACGTTTATTATGATTTTATTTTAAGAAACACACGAAACCGAAAATTTGGTACCAATTTTTTGAGTATTTTATTTTGAGTTGAAACCCTTCCGATATCGTTTGATATCATCTAAGGATGCCATACCCTTGGTATGTATATACCCTTTTTGTTACACGTTGTATATGTTTTTTCTTTTTTCTATGTTTGTTCGCGCATCACTTCGTCGTTTATGAACCGATTTTGATAATCCTTTTTCTGTTGGAAAGAAGACGTTCTCAAGGTGGTCCCATGATAAGGATATCAGGGTTTGATGGTGGAAGGCCAGAGAAAACAAGGGGAACTTTCAAAAATTGCAGGGGGGACTAGTGCATTTCTTAGCATTTTCATTATTTTAAAGCACTACAATTTAATAAAGGTCTGGGGTAGATCTGATGATGGAGGCGGGAGACAGTCGAAGGAACTCCTCAACAATTCACAGCAGCTACCTTGTGTTTGAGCTCGATTAATTTGTATTGATAAGAACTTTACACCTAGATGGGTTGTGACTGTCATAAGAGCTCTGATGATGAAGACAAAGGCCAGATCCGGGAACTCCTCAACGGTGTACAGTAGCTACTTTGTGGTTGGACTTCATTCATTTATATTGATGAGACCTTTGCACCCATTGGGTTAAAATAATGGTCTGCAATAAATTTGATGATGAAGACCATAGGCAGTTGAGGGAATACTTACGGGTAAAAATTAAAGTAAACAAAATTACGTCGTTTCCCTACTATATTTGCGTCAGCTTCCGGTCTGACCGGATGCAACTGTAGTTGTTAAAAGTACTATGTATTAGTACTTTTAACAACTAAAAAGTGTAAAATAAAAACTTTTTAACAAAAAACAACCGACTTCCAAAAACCACTACAAAGTGAAAAATAACTAATTTCGGAAGTCGGTGTCAAAAAACGAATGTTCAAATCCAAAGACACCAACTTCCGAAATTAGTTATTTTTCACTTTGTAGTGGTTTTTGGAAGTCGGTTGTTTTTTTGTTAAAAAGTTTTTATTAACAATTTTGTTAACAATTTGCCAGCGGCGGTATTTCCGTCGAACTACAATTTAAGTGTCTTCAAGGCAAGAGTCAATAGTCTCTTAATAAACTAACGCGCTTAACCATCAACGATTGCATCACTGCTTACCATCAGGCGGGATTACGGTGAAGCTCTAGTTTATAATTTTAAAAAAATGTAAAAAGGCAGCTGATGAGGTTCGTTCCTCTATAGAACAGTTTACACGCCATTCTAGAAAGAATACTCGGTAATTACTCGGTGGTAGGCCATAACATCGGCTGCCGGCAGAAGTTACCACCCACAAGACAAAGTCTTGCCGCCAAGCAATTCGTCGTGTTCCGGCATGATGTCTAGTGAAGCCGTACGGAGGACGGCTCTGAGCAGTTGTGTTGCGATGTGTGGCGGGTACGATGCGCCAAATGTTGTTGTGTCGGAAGTTTGGTCGTGGAGTCTCCAGATCAATCTCCCTCTGGCGCAGCATCGTTGGTCGTGTTGTTGGGGTTAACATTGCATCACCACGCTCAACTGTCGTCATCCTTTCTATTCCTAAGTTTTTTAAGTGAATAGGCTTAATAAACTAGTGCGCTATATACCATCAACGATTGCATCACTGCTTACCATCAGGCGGGATTGCAGTCAAGCACTAGTATATAATAATTAAAAAAAAAAAAAGAAATCGTACCTACTGAGAACAAAAGTTTTTATGCAGTTTATTTCAAGTTCACTTACTAAGAAGATAGTTTTAACACCAGTGTGACCATATGTGACAGGATCCTGCCTTTTTGGCAGGTTTAGCCCTTTATTTTACTCTCTGGCACTTTTGTTTGACGTTTTAGAAATCTGGCAGGATTTGGCACTTTCGGCAGTATTAACGATATAGTATAGCCGCTAGCCGCTACGTCCCACAAAAAGAGTAGGATCCAGTATCCAATTCAAATTCAAATAATACTTTATTCAAATATGCTTAGATACAAGCACTTTCGAATCATGAGTTACAACCAGAGAACAGAGAAAAATTCTTTTTTCGTTTGATAGCCCATTCATCGAGGAAGGCTTTTCGCCATATAGCATCACATTGCAACCAATAGGAGCGGAGCATTTAAAAAAAAAAAGCCTGTGAATCCGTGTTGCACAGCTAGTTTTAAATAAAACTTCAAAAAATAATGTGTTTATTTATTTTAAACTTTTAAATTACATTGGCATTATTTTGGCATTTTGTGCTTTTGATTGTGGCAGGATTTGTCAGTTTTCTTGTCTAAGTGGGGCAGGATCTTTAATTTAAGGTTGGTCACACTGTTTAACACCGTTCAGTTTCTTGATAGAAAGTTAACCCGCTTACTGTTATAACTTGAGTTTCCAAACCTCGAATCATTCATCAACACTCGCCCTTTAACTAATTATGTACACACAATGATTTACTAACTGCATTCTGAACTTTGCTCATTTTAAAACAAAGTCTCCAGACGGTTTGGTTAAAATAAACACGTGCGAAACATGTGTTTGGATACCCGGTATTGCACGTGTCGGACCGTTTTAAAACACGGTACATGGTGCATTCTTGCTGTTTTTGGTTTTAACTATCCATTAAGTTCCAGCAGAACTAGCAGCGAGAAACGCACGTGCTAAATATGTTCTGTACCTACCACAGAACTGATTTAGCACGAGCTATTTTATGCAGAGGTTAAATAAACATCTCGCTATTAAGATTGGTGTTAGTAAGATTTATAAAAAAGAAACCGGCCAAGTGCGTGTCGGACTCACGCACAAAAGGTTTGGTACCATTGATTTATGAGATTAAAGGATTTAAGTTATTTGTTTGAAAGATTACGCGATAATAAGCGGTTTACGATTTACGAGGTATTAAAAAAACTACTTACTAGATCTCGTCCAAAACAATTTCGGTTGGTAGTTTTTTATAGTAATGTACATCATATGTTTTTTTTTTTTTAGATTTTTCATTTTCTTATTTTAGAAGGGGGGCAGCTTTTTTTCCACTTTGGAAGCGTCTGTCACGCAAACTAAGTATTCGGTTTAGAAAAAAAATATTTTAGAAACCTCGATATCATTTTTGAAGACCTATTATCCGTAGATACCACACGTACGTGTTTGATGAAAAAAAACATTGAGTTTTAGATCTAAGTAGCCCTCCATATTTACTATATATTTTTTTATTTTTGCATTAAAATCTTAATGTGGTTCACAGAATACATCTACCTACCAAGTTTTAACAGTATAGCTGTTATAGTTTCGGAAAAAATGGCTGTGACATACGGACGGACAGACGGACAGACAGAGGTTCCGGTTTTTGCCATTTGGCTACGGAACTCTAAAAAGAATGCAGATAGTAGCGAGAACTTCAAAGGTGAGATTGAAAACACAGTAGAGCAAGACATTTAAAACTACCGAGAGAGAGAGAGGTTAGTTGTGCAGCAGAGCAATGCCATACAAAACAAACGAGGAAGCAGCATAATGCTGAGCGACATCTGTTTTACGTGGATGTGACGCATGGGCCCTCAATCATTTCTTATTTTATGTGGTTTTGTAATGTGTCATGTTTACCGCAAATAAACATTATTTCTTTTAAAGACTAACATAAATATTAATGAGAAAATTTACACCGACGGTCTTCAGCTAGTTTATAAAAGTCAGGCTGCCGAGAGGAACACCAAATCCTTAGTATCTTCTAAGTGACATTTACATATTTTCCAAAAAGTTCATTATTGAGAAAATATTTTAATATTGAAGTTGCTCTCTCTCTCTGTATTTGTAGTCGCTCACTTACGGATAGAATTACAATATCTAAAATAGATTAATCACAATATATTTTTTGTATGCTCGTTCTGGATTTTATTAAGTAGGTAGTAATTAATATTCGTCGTCGGTTAAGTTTATTTTTCGCTTACTCAACTTCATACCGCTCAAGTTAATAAAAGCTTAAGTTATTTTTTAATCGCCCATTTTTAATCCTTTTTATTATTCCCCATCATCATCAACCTTTTATCGTCGCACTACTGGGCACAGGTCTCCTCTCATACAGAGGATTGAGCGTAATCACCACTACGCTTGCTCAATGCGGGTTGGCGATATCTGACTTAAAGTCCAGGTTTCCTCAAGATGTTTTCCTTCACCTTTTAATTAGTCATTGGTGTCAAAGATAATATTAATCAGGCAAGTACCAATGTAACTGTTCTAAGTTATATGTAGTACTTTCTAAGTATTTCCCATATTATTACATAATAATCATCTAAATCTTTATCTATCAGCAGTACTTTCTTATTTTTTATTTACACATTAAACAATACACGGGGACGATAGGTGACTTGGTAATCTTGATAATGTAATACAATTTTATTAAGTATAATATTTGGCGGTTAGACTTTCGACCCTTCACGGTCCGCAAACTGACCGCGGCCCGCCTGTTTCTGACCGGTGCCCTATAGAATTACGCAGAGGTGTACCTTTACTAAGTACACCCATATTTTTCCAGATATGTGTAATTCCCATGTAAAAGGGTCCAAGCTTAATTCTATCAACCGGGCACCAATTCAATATCCGGGCTTATTCTGAAAAAACCCTGATGGATAACCCAGTAACAGTTATATATGAAGAGCGTTATTCGAAAAGATTATCGACACAGTCAGCACGGTTGGTAACCGGATATCCGTCGACGCCGGCGGATATCGTTTGTATTTTGATGAAACTCCGTGGGCCGTGGCAAAAATGATCGTCAACTAGCCGCTGCCCGAGATTTTATCATGAAATTTCTTGCTGCCTCGGTCCACCGCACCGTCGGCCTCGCTTTTACTTCAAATCTTTCTGACATTTTTCTTTTCATGTTCGGCTATTTGGGTTTGTAAAGTGATCTGTACGAGATGGACATTCAACAGTCACTAATAGATTTGAGTTCATTGAATATACGATTATTATTTTTTTGTAAATTATAAACTAGTGTTTGACCGCAATCCCGCCTGATGGTAAGCAGTGATGCAATCGTTGATGGTGCTTTATCATACATTAGTTTATTAAGCCTATTCACTTAAAAAGTAGGTAGTAGGTATTGTAGTAAATTCCGAATGGGAAAAACAATTCACTACCTATCAACTTTATATACAACACTAGTTTAGCAATGAATGGAACTTAACAACTTGTAATGGGGTCCACGAAGCCCAAAGCCTGCCAGGGCATCGTGTCCGTGTGTTGTTCGAAAGAGCCCGTGGTCCCTGGCGCACTGGCAATTGAAGGAACACGGTTGGGTTTTAGTCAGTATAAGTCTGACTCGGCTTTCCGCTCTGCCCAGAGCGGAAGAGATCATTTGAAGGTGGGCACCCTCAAAACATTATTTTTTTGGCAAATGTTGGCAAATGTCTGTGAATAGAAATGTAACATTTGCCAAAAACTCTCATATATATAAGTCTTCGTCGACCCAGCATATATGTATGTATGGTTATAGAAATGTATATACCGCTTCGAACATGTACAAAGAGAATATCACCATATTTTTTTTTTTAATAATTTTAAACTAGTGCTTGGCTGCAATCCCGCCTGATGGTAAGCAGTGATGCAATCGTTGATGGTAAAGTGCATTAGTTTATTAAGCCTATTCACTTAAAAAACTTAGGAATAGGAAGGATGACGGCAGTTGAGCGAGGTGATGCAATGTTAAACCCAAGACCAACACGACCAAACGAAGCTGCGCTAGAGGGAGATTGATCTGGAGACTCTCCACGACCGAACTCCCGACACAACAACATTTAGCGAATCGTACCCGCCATAAATCGCAACACAACTGCTCAGACGCGTCCTCCGTACGGCTTCACCAGACATCATGCCGGAACACGACGAATCGCTTGGCGGACTTTGTGTGTTGGGTGGTAACTTCTGCCGGCAGCCGATGTTATGGCCATAATTTTCATCTCATTTTCGTCTTTTATTAAATATGCAAGCTTTTTCAGTGGTTTTCAAACAAAACTATCACATTACATAATTGAAACCACTCTGAAAACACTCACTGATAATGTTACTAGCTGTAACTCCTTTAGAATAAAATCCAACTGTAAAAACAAAATATTTATGAGCACATTTTAGTACCAGTGACCGTTAACTAGAATACCTTTATACGAAACCTGAATACAGTTTGTTCAGAAGAAGCACCTGAATCGATTCCAATCATTTTTACACCATGTTATGTTTTTTCGTAAATACGTTTTCAAATTATAACAGTGTGGTTACCGAGCGCACAACACAGCTGACGGTAGATCATAGTACTAGGACCGCGCCGCGCCGCTTCAGGCGCTGGCGGCGAGCGGTGCGTTAAACATATTTTTGTTGGGACAACCAAGTAGGATCTTTTTGAAATTTTGTACATAGATTCTTTACTTAAAAATACTAGACACGTGTTTCGGGTTTCGTATGTATATGCGAAACCCGAAACACGTGTCTAGTATTTTTAACCGATATGACGATATGGCCGACATGAGAGATAGTATTATCTCTCATGTCGGCCATATCGTCATATCGGTTGTGTGCTCTGTTGTCTTTTTTGCGAATAAAATATTTCAACCACCCAATTACACTTTCCCCAACTCGGCAATTGCACCCAGGACACGCTCAGCGGTCGAACTTGAGATCACGGAACCAATGCGGTAACCTACCTAACACCAAACCACTTTCAGAAATCTTTCAAACACAATTTAGTCCTTAAATACCTCTAGAGGTCTGGAGTCTCCAAGAAATTGTTCCGCCATTAGTTATTATAGTCATTTGCCACTTCCCAGGGTCGTACCTTCGCGTTAGATTTTACGAGGCGTGTCTTCTAACGTGTCTCTTCCAACTTATGATAGTAAGTGCTTTCGGTGACGTCGCTCGTATAGAAGATTGTCTTTTTAACCGCCTATAGGCAAGCCTAACAGCCTCAGCTTATGAGTAAGTCATGGAAGACATTAAACTTTATTTGTAATTACTTAGTAACTATAACTTTAAGTTTGTGTTCAATTGTTGGTAGGTACTATCAGCCAGCGCGTGTGTTTAATGGGCTATTTATTCCGAACCAAATTTTACGCTATCGACGAATTCAGTTTTCTATATTTAGTAAAATAGTAAAATGTTCATTTTTGTAACGACTTATAATGATCGCTGTACTTATTTAATGTGAGAATCTAATTGCCACTTTGTACGGACGACAGCAGGTCATCATCATCATCGACGATCAACCTTTTTTTATCGTCCCACTGCTGGGCACAGGTCTCCTCTCATAAAGAGAAGGATTGAGCGTAGTCATTGGTGTCCAAGATATACTTAGAAAGTACATATAACTTATAAAAGTTACATTGGTACTGTCAATTGAGCCTTAATGCTTTTAAGATAAAGTTGAAAATCTAATAAAAAAATCTGACAGGTTGTAGTAGCTTGTCTTCTGTACATTAAACATTTAACAAATTCTTTTTTATATGTAATAAGTACATTCCATGCACTCTAACCATTAGCAAGGAAGGCAGTAGAAACGCCACCATCCTTCCATACGAACTAATATTTTAACCTCAGCACGAGAAATGTTCCTATAACTCGTGCCGTCACGAGAAAACCGCTGTGTATAAGTACGTACAACTTTCTCGTAATATTTTCGTTTTATGATAGGTAAATCCTGTACAAAGGGATCTTCGTATGCGGGAAGCCAACATCGTAAATAAGGTAAGTATTCATCCTAATGTGGAGTGCTCTGCTGATCTTGTTGAGATGGTGGATCACAGCCGACTTCCTTTCACAGAGAGGAGGGCTGTGCTCCTACAGTGGGAACTTTGGCTTAGGCTGATAATACTGTTATTACGAATTATGGTTCATATGTGTAGTGACATCTATTTGTTTTTTTGTTCGGTTGGGAAATCATCAAATGACCTCTCCCGCTCTGGGCGGAGCGGGCGAGGTCATTTGATGAGGCGGAGGGAGAGTCAGACTTTTACTAACTGGGTTTTAATCTTGGTGGCTTCTTGCCTGCCTGTGCGCCAGGACCACGGTTTCTCTTTTGACCAACCCGCAACCCTGACCCAGGCATCAGTCGTGGACCCCGTCACGATGTGCTGACATCTCTATGAGGAGCGCGTAAAACACAACACGCCGTCGACCCGGGCAAAACGTAAAATGTTGATTTGGAATCAAAAAGAGATTATATCACAACGGATTGCCCATTTCCATTATTCATGAAACAGAGGGTCGATCTCTAAGCTAAACGTAGGCATTTAGAATTACTACCTATATCATAAAAGCGATTGTTTAAAGCCCCTTGACGTTACTTGGGTTTCACCAGAAACGAGCTAAAACTGGGTCACTATCTGTCAACAGACCATTATCCTGCGAGATGATTGCGTAACAAATATCCTTCAAAATGATTCAGATTGAGTTTGCCTGCGTTACGCAATCAGTAGCACATTATCAACTGGAATCATTTCGAAGCATTTTGCTAATCCATTGCCCCATAAGAATTGAACAATGTGTGTACTCGTCAGCGTAAATAACGCCATGAATGTTATTGAACTGTCAAAATAGAACCCATTGCTACTGACTACTGATACTGTGTTACGTAAATACTCTGGTAGAAGTTCAAAGCTTGCATATTAGGTCAAATGAAGTGGTTTAGATTAAAGTGGCTTGATATAACTACTGAGTTTATAAAATCATCCTTATTATCCTTTTTAAACATAGATGGACACTTTTGATACGACAAATTTTCGGACACCAAGAATTGAATGAGGAATTGCTTTTGTATCTTGGGTGCATTTACAAACATTTAAAATCACAAAGACATACAGCCAGACCCGAAACTAGAAGGTAGTTGTTCAGGTGTAAGCCATACAAATACGTATTTCGTATAGGAATCGAATCTGCGACGCACAGAACAACAGTCGTCAGCTCGGCCACAGCGCCAACCGTGTCGTCGTAATTGGTCATTTCTTAGAGAAGAGTCGGCAAAAAGAATACTGAAAACATGAACACAAATGCAATAGCAGCTAATGGATTAAAAAAGGGGAATACGCCACTCAAAGTAACAGGCTTGTCAGAGATAAAAAAAACATTAGATGTGGAGACACTCTTAGGACTGTAAAAATGTTATCCATCCGTTTGAATGTAATGGAAGGTTGAAGATGGAGCACGCCTAAGTCAAATTGTCACATATTTATTGATGGATGTCTTAGGGTAATAGTCATAATGTTAATGTTTTATGTTACGTTTTTTATTTCAATATACTTGATGTTCTAAAGACAAAGACAATTTATTTTGTAAATCTAACTTTTGCTTGTGGCTTTGTGCGGGTGGATTCGTTTTTTTTTTTTTTTTAAATAATTATGTAGGTATAAACAAGTGCTTGACCGCAATCCCGCCTGATGGTAAGCAGTGATGCAATGGTTGATGGTAAACCGTTAATTAAGAGCATATTCACTCAAAACAACGGAGTGAATAGGAAAGAAGACGACAGTTGAGCGAGGAGATGCAATGTTAAGCCCAACCGTGTGCCAGATGGAGATTGATCTGGAGACCCTCCACGATAACATTTGACGCATGGTACCCGGCACACATCGCAACACAACTGCTCAGACCCGTCCTCCGCACCAATTTATCTCATGGGGACGTAGGTACTACCGGGAGATCCCGGTAGTATGTGCCCATGATTATTTTATTATGATACATATAATCTTATTCGGTAGATACAGAATAAGATTAATTGTATCCAAATAGGTTCCGACATTTTTGCATGTTTGAGTAACAAATGTCCCTACTTTAATATCATCTGCTATGCCATTTTTCATGATATGTTTTTGATATGATTTTGTACATATACGTAGATTCTTTGCTTCGTGTGTGTGTGAAGGATGATATGACTAAGAAGGGAGTGACTGCGGAGATGGCTTCTGATAGGGATGCATGGAAGAAAAAGACATGTTGCGCCGACCCCAAATAAATTGGGATAAGGGCAGGAGAATGACGTAGATTCTTTACTTACAAATACTGGACACGTGTTTCAGGATTAGCATAAAAAAAAAATTACATATATACTTCTTTGTAAGACTTTTGGACTTTTATCTACCTGTGAAAACTGTCGAAGATTCACTAATAGCCGGGACCAACAATGTAATAATATACTTATATACAGTGACCGGTATACAATTAATGGATGACCATTTAAGAGGTCATTCATTGCACTTATCATTATGAACAACTTTTGCTAAAGAGGCATACACGAAATCTCAAAAAAAGCTGATGATCACTTAATTCGTCTAAATGTGGTAACAGCTGATTCATTTTTCGCGACTGGGCACCATAGTAATCTATATAATTATGTATATATATTATATAAAGGAATCCTTATTTCCCTTGGTCACGCCATCACGCCTGAATCGCCGAAGTGATTTCGCTAATTCTTTTTGGTCATGGTTGTTTTTGCCAGGAGAAAGTTCTTAATTTTTTTATGGTATATCAATTTTTTAATATCTATTCACACAGGTCTTCTAGCTTCAATAAGTACAAAATCAAATCTTACCTTAGTTAATTAAGATGGAAATCTTCCGTCACGAAAGCAATCCACAACTGAAATGAAGAAAATACAATGTTAGAAAAAAAAAAAACAATAATGCCTAGTGTCAAATCAATCAATCATTTGGCCCTGCTAAATGTCCACTGCTGAACCTGGCCTCTATAACATCGTATCCTCCACCTTCCGTATCCATTCTACCCCAGCTACCTTCTTTGGCTTGTCTGTCCTGCTGAGGGGCGTCCCACAATCAGTTTCTCTATATTAAACACTAGCAGCCGCCAGCGACTTCGTTCGCGTAGTCTAGTTATGCTCCGCTCCTATTGGTCGCAGCGTGATGTTATATAGCCAATAGCCTTCCTGGATTAATGGGCTATCCAACGCAAAAATAATTTTTCAAATCGGACCAGTAGTTCCTGAGATTACCGCGTTCAAACAAACAAACTCTTCAGCTTCATATATTAGTATAGATAACCCGTGAATTACGCCTCTACCGATACCTTCAATGGTACTGGCATGATGTTCAAAATCCATACTAATCCATACTAATATCCATACTAATATTATAAATGCGAAAGTAACTCTGTCTGTCTGTCTGTCTATCTGTCTGTCTGTCTATTACGCTTTCCCGCTTAAACCTTTTAACCGATTTTGATGAAATTTGGCACAGACAATCTTTAGACTCTGAGAAAGAACATAGGCTACCTTTTATCCCGGAAAAGTTTGATGTTCCCGAGGGAAATCTAAAAAGCGCGATATAACCGAACTCCACGCGGGCGAAGCCGCGGGCGGAAAGCTAGTCATATATACTTTTTTCTCATTAGGCTCTGCAGTTACAATTCTGTTCCAGTTCTGGTGCTACAATTTGAGTGTCTTCAAGGCTAGAGTGAATAGGCTCTTAATAAACTAGTGCGCTTTACCATCAACGATTGCGTCACTGCTTACCATCAGGCAGGATTGCGGTCAAGCGCTGGTTTATAGTGTGTAAAAAAAAAAAAGTTCTAATGTCAAAATATTATAATCCATTATCTAGAGCGTGATCGCGTGGCCGTGGTAGCTAGACAGTTGAAATTTTCACACGTGAGATCTTTCTGTTGTTGTGATAACGACAAATACAAAAAACTGAATAAAATAAATATTTAAAGGGTCTCATATAATATATTCGTGATTTATAAAGATGTTGGTACGGAACCCTTCGTGTTCGAGTCCGACTCACAGATGACCTGTCTTGGTTAAATTGTTCTCAGGTAGACGCGAGAACAACAGTAAATTATTTTATTTTATTTAATCGGGACAAAAAACAGTTATATGTTACAATATTAATAGTAGGCTATAATACATAGTAAACAAACATATAACCCACACCAATATCCACGGAATCACAATGATTGTTACAGACATAAGGAAACGGACGCATACAGAAGGGGACAGTCAGAAAGTAACGAATGATAAAACTAAAACTAAACCCTAAAAATCACACAAACCAATTCAAGATAGCGTGCCCCGTCCAGATATGGTCTGTAGGCACAATCACGTCACACCAAATGAAGAAGAATAAAGAAGAAGAAGCAAATAAAGAAGAAGAAGCAGTAACAGTTAAGGATTACCAGAAAGTAAATTAATAGCCATTTTCCTAAATTTGTTCTGGTTAAGAGCGAAAATATCTAAGTTTGCAAAATGTGAATTATAAATTTCTAATAATCGGCGAAGAGGAGCCCTTTCCCCAGCATTTGTTCTACATTGCTCTGTGTAGAACAGGCGGGTTGCTCGTACTGCACGCCTACTAGCAATTCTAGATACCACATAATATATTTAATTTATTTAATTTACAAGCTCCATACAATTAAACCTGTTGTTGCATATGCCAAACAGCATCATAACCATAAGCAGTATATGCCTGTGCTCCAAGCTTAATATTTTGTACCATTTTATCAGATCCGCATAGGAAATCTTAGTGTGGTAACACTTATATAAATTAGTCAGGATTTTGTAATAGAATAGAATACTCTTTATTATACAATATGTAAAGAAAACCCTGTCCGACCCATAAGCATAATAAAGGTTAGGTAAACACATTACCAAATATAATATAAAATTTTATGTAATTATCATAGTAACAATAATAATGAATTTTGAAATAATCTGTTTTTCCCGCGAATTAATTCCAACTTGTCCGAAATTTGGTAAATTTTAAAAAAGTGACAGCCCCTTTTGGCAGTATTGTTACAAGCGATGCGACCACGTGCCGCGTGCCCTGCCCCCGTCGCTCGCGGAAGTGTTGTCTACCGCACAAGTATTAAGTTACCTATTTTTTATTTATTTTTTTTGGGGATTTTTTTTTAGATTAGCCCAGCTTTGTGGGCATTAATAGAATCATTTATCGATACCTAACAATACCTTCAGGGATCGGACAGGGTTTTCTTTACATATTGTATACATCATATAAATTTAAAGAACATGAATATGAAGATTTTACAAAGGGTGTCACTTTGGGTGGTCTTAACACTAACAGCGATCTTTTATAGACAACCTTTGATAATTAATATTCTGATTTGAAGACATTGGAGTTTCTTGCCCGTTCACTTTTGGAATGAGCGAGAACAACTATGTAGTTTCAACTTTCTGAATAACTAATCGACTCTTTGACAACTCAAAAGTGCCTATGAATGGTTTAATTGAAATAATTGAGTTTGACTGAAGCGAGCCTATTCGACGCTCTTCCCATTTGAGCATCATTAAGTGCTACCCCTGAATGAATAAACAGCGGTTATTGGTCAAAATTACAATCACAACCTGAGCCATTTCAAACAATTTGATAATTTAACTAAACGGCCTATTTTGGAGATGTTTCAGATAATTAACTATTATTAGAAATTAGTTAGCATTTATATAAATAAATAAAATAAATATATACGGACAAATCACACACATTGAGCTAGCCCCAAAGGAAGTTCGAAACCTGTGTTATGGGATACTAACTAAACGATACTATAATTTATAATAGATACATATATAGATGAACGTCCAAGACCCATGCCAATCAGGAAAAGATCGTTTTCCATCATGACCTGGCCGGGGATCGAACCCGGGGCCTCCACGTCGCAGGCTGGCGTGTTGACCGCTGCGCCACGGAGGACGACACATTTAGATAAAGGCATTCTACCGAAATGGGCGATTTTAATGGAATCTAGAATCGGTAGAAAAAAAAACTATCTATCTTTGAACGAATCTTATGTGGATCATCTAATTTGACCCTTATTTACACGTCCATAAAGCATCTTACGAAAGACCAATAGTATTGATCATCATTTACCTAGCCTTTGCCATATTTATTGAGATCAGCTTTCAGTCTCACGAGATGCATCTGAATTTCCTGGTCCGAATAAGGTGAGAGGAAACGCCAGGGTGTCACCATTGTAAGGATCGCCCTGAGGACACGGTGGAGGTCTGCCCGGCTTAAGTGGAGCATCGCCGTGTCCTCGGGGTTTTTTTTTTTGCGAAGCAGCGCTGGCAATGCAGGAGGCAAAGCGCGTGCGGAAGCGAAAAACTCAGCACCCTCTAGCCGCCGCAGTAGACGCTCTGGTCGGAAGACAACATCGGGCTCCCGGCCACCGCAGGCGCGGGTTTGCAGCTAGTCACCCGATAAGGACCAGACCCCGGTCGACGGCGCATTATGTTTCACGCGCGCCTCAAAGATATATCAGTACATCGTGACGGGGTCCACGAAGACCGATGCCTCCTGGATCAGGTTGTTAGTAGGTTAAAAAAGAAACCGTGGCCCTGGCGCACAGGAAAGTGAAGAAACACGGGTGGGTTTAGTAAAAGTCTGACACGCCCTTCCTCTCCGCCCAGAGCGGGAGACCGGAGAGGTTATTTGATGAATTCCCATCCACACCAAAAAATGCAACTGAATACTCTACATGAAGCTACTGGCAATCTGACCTTCACCACCCAGTTGCTGGGCTATTATAATACTTAGTTGTTATATTCCCCATGTCTTCGATTTTTTGGTTCTATGACCAAAGATTGTCCCACAGTTTTGAAAGCAGTGATGATAAAAACGAAATATCTCGTGTAAGAACCCGTGAGAAATAGATGCTCTCCAATATTCTCTACAACATGCCTGACCATCCTATTCAAGATTCAAATAATTAATGCGTTAACATGCCTCGTCTAATCATGTGCGTACGACTCCGTGGTTTTATTAGGAAAGGCTCAAAGGTTTGATTTATGAGTCAAATATTTAAGTATAGTAGGAAATGGAATGGGTGTATTGAAAATTGATAGCTATGTCGATTTTTATGCTCATAACTGTCCTATTGCTGAACGGTTCCTTGGATCGGTTTAACGATATGGAGGCCATATTCGTTGGTTGGTAATTGAAATAAATAATACGAAGTAAGATATTGAAATTCTTGGACATAACTAAACTCTATCATATCTTGGTAAGACACGAAATAGCTTCGGTAGTGTCAAAGTGTAATAACTGTTATATGATTGTAGACGATATTTATTTCAGTAAATTGGTTCAAAGAAACACTTTTGCATGTCAAAAATAAATCTGCCTGTCTACTGTCTGTCTGTCACCAGGTTTTATCTCCAGAACCGTGAAATCTAGAGATTAGATTTGATTTTGTACGTATGCTTAAATTCATTTACATTATTCAGTGTTGGCAACATCTGCCAAATCTACATGTTTTTGGTACTCAAAAATGCAATCGCTTTTACCATGTTGGGACATTGCAGTGGATCTGCAATGTTTGCGCATATCAGAATAAACAGCTTCTGAGCTGTCGTACAGCCTCTTGAGGGTGATTTCTGGTAGCCACGATGAAAGCGCTATTATGAAGCATCTTATAAATAGACAGCTTCTGAGCTGCCTACCTACCAAGAAATCTTAAGGAAAGTAAATATTAATTGTTTATCCTTAGAATGAATTGGCTCAATTCAAACTGAAAGTGACTTACAATTTTCCAGGTATATTTACATAAGAACAGAAAACAAAACGAAGTAAATTACAAATGTTCTTAGAATGAACTTCGAATCAGTTATTCAAAGGGCTCCAACAACAAAAGCAAAACCGCATTTAACTGAGGCTGGTGTTGAATAACGTTCATGTAATGGTTTCAAAACCAGCACCTTAATGGCGTAACACACCCATCGATCACTTATACACTACATACACAGTCTCGAACAGAAATGGCAACAAGTATTAAGCAGTCTAAAGTAGTCAAAATAAATATAAATTAATTTAAAATCAGCCTTAAGTGCAGTGTATAAAGTTTTTATCACAAAGCAGTACAAAAAGCCATTATTTTTTACGACCGAGTCTGACATCAAACCAAATTCAACCTTACACGTAAGCATTGAAGTCAGAATTATAAAGTACTAAATGAAAGAAGCACCCAAGTGTTGCGTTGTGCGCTTCTTCAATTCAACTATTCTTTTTTTTTACGCTGTTTGTGAATCTAGTGTATAAGTGAACGATGAACACACCATTACCATCATTTGGAAACATTTTAAAGCAATTTTTTTTTTACATATTATAAACCAGCGCTTGACCGCAATCCTGCTGATGGTAAGCAGTGACGCAATCGTTGATGGTAAAGCGCACTAGTTTATTAAAAGCCTATTCACTCTAGCCTTGAAGACACTCAAATTGTTGTCCGACGGAAACACCGCCGCTGGCAAATTGTTCCAGTCCCTCGATGTACGCGGTATAAAGGAGGAGGCGAAATGCTTCGTCCGGATCGTAGTGGTGTTAAAAACGTAAGGGAGGAAACCAGCCGTACGACGGGTCGTCCGCTGGTGGAACGGAGATGGGGGAATTAAATCATGCAATTCCCTCGCACACTCCCCGAAATGCATCCTATAGAACACCGAAAGGCTGGCTACTCTACGCCTGTGCTCTAGGCTTTGGAGACCAACTCGAGTTAGATCAGGGTCACCAATCAGTCTCTTTGCACGTCTCTCCACTGAATCCAAAGAAAATATATTGCTATTCCATTGCTCCCTATGTTCGAACATGTATCTGCTCAACAACTTATATAACGCAATGAATGCTGTTGAACTGCTGTTGAACAAAAGGAAACCCATTACTACTTACTTATAATGTGTTAACAAATTATCCAGCAGATCTTAGTACACAGTGTTTCTTCAAAATTTGTGTTAAATTGATAAGTTGCGCGAGCATCACAGAAAACATTAAAAGAATATTTAATATACCCTTTATCATTCCAAAATACTGTTTATTTACCCACTTTTATCATATTTTACCTTACTTTTTGAACACAAAATTAGCAACCCTTACTGACGGCTACAGAAAATAATAATCAATCATTCAAACAGAATCATAAACAATAAATAACCATTAAACAAACTATAAACAGTAACCCAAAGGACCCAATTTACATCCCAAAAACCAACAACATTCAAAGAGCCCCGTTATCAAAGGTCATTGATCCCTTGTTATCTTTACCTAGGTCGTATCAAGTTATGTGCGAAATGAAATCAACATTTGATGTGTCCCGGGACAACTTTTATGCTAGCTGGGGTTAGATCGATCCCATATGGGCCAAGTTTATTGAATATATTGAGAAGATGTTTTTGTAACATGCGTGTCTCACGATCTAGATTTTTTGGAGATCAATTTGAAGATGATAAAAGATGGTAGGATTTTTAACAGTAAATTGAAAGTAAATGCTGCTGGTTATTATGATGTTTAACCCATTCAATGCGGCAACAAATTTTGCTCTCGCTACCCAGATGCGACATATAATGAATCTCAATCAATGAAGGAAATTGGCATCATAATTAAAACTGCAAACACATTTTACTACATAATAACACCTGCACCAACCCATACAATTTTCCATGGGTTTGCGGATATGTTCACTACATGCTTTTCACGACTCTTTCACATTTTCCACATTCATTCATCTTTCCATGCATGCGTGACTCAGGCTACGAGTAGGCATCTGACCCTTTGAAGGTCTCCGCAATCCGGGTAGGTAAAGTCCGGGTATTTTAATGACCAAACCGTATTCTGGTAAAATGTTTTAAGTTATTTAATAGATGTACTGGAAATTGGAGAAAGAGAATTCCTCTGATGCTTTCTTTAGAAGCTGGCGGTTTCGTAAGAAAATAATGATGGCGAGAGGGTTCGAACAAGTACGGTTTTGTCACTAAAGTAAAATTGATATGATTTTAATTATTTTGAAAACTTTGCAATTTTTGGCAGGTAGGTATTGATCTTATTTAAGCCTTTAAGGGTTCCTCATTCCTTAAAGTACTTCTTACGTAAGATCAATACCTTATATTCTTCAGTCTTACTTTTCCTGTAGCACTCACAACGCAAAGCAGCTGCTACGATGCAAATATTCTTATTTGCATCGTAGCAGCTGGCATGTAGTACTTCAGTTTACATCACTTGGGAAAAGGCCTGAGTTTGGGAAACACTTCAGAATAATTAATACCATCTGGAAACAATCGCTCATTCTCTTCGCATCGTCAGTTGTAACAAATAGCCTTGCTAATAATTTGCTTCAGATGTCGAATGAATTAACCTCCAATTTATTTGCGGAGCGGAAAACAATCAAACATCTGTTATAATTGATTACTCGTACTTTGTAGATTATTAATACACCCGACAACGGATATTTACGCCGTTTCTGGCTGAGGACAAAGACTTTCACTCTACACCTTAGTAATTAATCTTGCGCGGATATAGAAAATAGGCGCACGAAAGTGGGCTGGAGGAAACTTCAATCCGAAGGATGGTGATTCCGTCAAATTTTGTAAGGCAGCCATAAAAACCAGGACAGGTAACTAAGGCTGAATTCCGAAGGTTTTGCGGTATAACTTCGAAAGTTTGAGCCATGGAGATATCAATTTATGGCCAGAGGTTTTATAGCGATAGTAAAAGTTAAAAGAACTTTTGGGTCATCTGCAGGTATTCGTTGGAAGTTTAATAATTTCGCGGGTCCCACTCCGCGGTGCGGGATGTACAGAAATATCACTTGGCCAACTTTTAGGAAGATGCTTCCGCGTTGTGTTTGCACTAAGTGCTAAGAAATGGGTTATTAATGGCTTGAAGGCTTCTATTTTTAATGGTTTGCTAAAATATCTCGTCAGGCTAATGGGCCCGTTGACACAGTTACTCAATTTTCCATTTACCCTGCGTCAGTTAGATGCCGTAAGCTTTATTACTGATAGGAACATCAAAATCATCATCACTAGCAAAGCTTCGAATGCGACTGGGATTAACGCTGAGAGCGTTAATCCCAGTCGCATCCGAAGCTTTTTCAGCGTAAGTCTGCGGTCCGCTTTACCAGTCTAACTGCTAATTTTGGTTAAACTTCGATATTTTCTGTGAAGCGACTGCACCACCCAAAGGCGATATCGAAGCATTGTAGTTAGACCAATTGTTGGACTTTTGAGGGCTCCAACAACCCGTAACGACTGCCACTAGATGTTCGTATGGCAACCGGGATCAACGGATCAAAGTGATTTCCGAGACACGACCAGACCAGTGCAAATATTTATATTCATGCATACAAATATTAGCACTGCGCGGGGATCGAACCCGCGCCCGCACGGAGGTCGAGATAAAAGTATCCTATGAGTTATTCCTGGTAACTAAACTATCTGTGACTGCCTATAACTGTCTGTGAGATAGCAACATAAAATACTTCTTCTTCTTCCTCAGCCTATAGATGTCCACTGCTGGACAAAGGCCTCCCCCAAGGCTTTCCACGAGGACCGGTCTTGTGCTGCCCGCATCCATCGGCTTCCCGCGACCTTCACCAGGTCATCGGTCCACCTTGTTGGGGGTCTCCCTACGCTGCGTCTTCCAGTACGTGGCCGCCACTCCAGAACCTTGCTGCCCCATCGGCCATCGGTTCTACGAGCAATGTGCCCTGCCCACTGCCACTTGAGTTTAGCGACTCGCAGAGCTATGTCGGTGACTTTGGTTCTTCTGCGGATCTCCTCATTTCTGATTCGATCACGCAGAGAAACTCCTAGCATAGCTCTTTTCATTGCCCTTTGTGTGACTCTGAGCCTTCGTATGAGGCCCATTGTGAGCGACCTCGTTTCAGTTCCGTAAGTCATCACTGGCAACACACACTGGTCAAAGACTTTCGTCTTGAGACACTGTGGTATCTTGGACGACGAGAAGATGTAGCGTAGCTTCCCGAACGCTGCCCAACCGAGCTGGATTCGCCGAGACACCTCTTTCTCGAAGTTGGACCTACCTAGTTGGACTTTCTGTCCCAGGTATATATACTCGTCAACAACTTCGAGTGCAGAGCAACCAACTACAATTGGAGTGGGTGCGACATGAGAGTTCGACATGATCTTCGTCTTATCCATGTTCATTTTTAGACCCACTTGTTGGGAAGCTCTGCTGAGGTCATTGAGCATTTTGCCCAAGTCTTCCAGGGTCTCAGCCATGACCACGATATCATCTGCGAAACGGAGATTAGTGATGTACTCGCCGTTGATGTTGATGCCAAGTCCTTTCCAGTCCAGGAGCTTGAAGACATCTTCCAACGCAGCAGTGAACAATTTAGGAGATATGACATCTCCTTGTCTCACTCCACGCTGCAGTTGGATCGGTTTCGAGTCCTGATCCTGGAGACGGATTGACATGGTGGCGTTTTTGTACAAACACTTTATCACCTCAATGTATCGATGGTCAATTTGGCACCGCTGGAGAGACTGTCGCACCGCCCAAGTCTCAACCGAATCGAAGGCCTTCTCATAGTCCACAAACGCCAAGCATAGTGGTTTGTTATACTCCTCGAACTTCTGTATAACTTGCCGCAGCGTATGAATGTGGTCTATGGTGCTAAAGCCTTTTCGGAAGCCTGCTTGTTCGGGAGGCTGGAAGTCGTCGAACCTGCGAGCGAGACGATTCGTGATGACCCTAGAAAACAGCTTGTAGACATGGCTCAGGAGGGATATCGGTCTGTAGTTTTTCAGGAGGGTATTGTCACCTTTTTTGAAAAACAAAACCACCACGCTCTTGTGCCACGCCTTAGGCGTTTCGCCTTTAAGAATGACGGAATTAAATAGCTTCTGAAGCGCTTTAAGAACCGGTTTGCCACCCGCTTTCAGAAGCTCAGCCGTAATTCCATCATCTCCAGCCGCCTTATCGTTCTTGAGCTGTTTCAGGGCCATACCAATCTCGTACAGGCTGACGTCCGGGATATCGTCGGTGTAGTGTCGGGTTAGTCTGGCTCTAGGATCATTAGCCAGGCTTACAACAGGTGTGTGTGTTGATGTGTATAACTCTCCGTAGAATTTCTCAATCTCACCCAAAAGCTCGGGCTTGGAAGTGACGATCCTACCATCCCCAGTCTTCAGCTTCGCAAGTAGATTCTGTCCAACAGACAATTCTCGTGCGAACACTTTGGAGCCTTTGTTCCGCTCGATAGCCTCTTTAATACAATTTGTATTAAATTGGCGTATATCGCGAGTCAGAGACTTTGAGATCTGTCTGTTAAGGCATCTGATGCGCGAAGCGTCATCAGGGGATTTTAAGATCACCTCCCGTCTTTCTTCCATTAGCCGGCGGGTGGGACCGGAGATCTTCTTCTGTCTTTTTGAACGGAGGGTTTTGTAGAACTTAGACCCTTCCGTTTGGAGAGTTTCCACAAACCTGTTGTTGTAGTCGTCCACATCTACGCATTCACCGAGGCATTCGAAGCGGTTTTGTAGTTCGATCTGAAAGCTCTCGGGGTTTTGGAGTTGTGTTGACGCTGGACGGAGCGTAGACTTCATAAGTCGAGAGCGTTCGAGCCTAATGTTGAGGTTCAAGATGCCTCTAACAATACGGTGATCACTCCCGGTTTTTACCGCATGGATCACGGAGACATCGTTGAACACTTGCCTTCTCGTTGACATTATGAAGTCTATCTCGTTTTTGGTCTGACCATCGGGGCTGAGCCAGGTACACTTGCGGTGCAATGGTTTCCTGAAAAAAGAATTCATCGCAAAGAGTCCTTCCCTTTCCATGAAATCCATTAGCATCTGACCTCTGGGATTCCGATTTCCAACTCCAAATTGCCCCACTTTCGTCTCGTCCGCCTCTCGCATGCCCAGTTTTGCGTTAAAGTCCCCCATGACAACGGTGTAGTGGGTTTTGGAGGAATGTATGGCTCTACTGACGTCCTCATACATGGCCTCCACCTCATCGTCAGAGTGTTTAGACGTCGGGGCGTAGACCTGTATAACCTTTAACGAATATGGTTTTGTTATTTTCAGTACAAGGTACGCCACCCGAGTCGAAAGGCTCCCGACTTTAACCACGTTGTTCACGAGGGACTTGTGGACAATAAACCCGACACCACCCTGGGACAGCTGGTCGCCTTCCCGGAAATAGAGCAGGTTGCCAGACTTCAGGATTATCGAGTCCTCTCCCTCTCTTCGGACTTCAGATAACCCCACAATGTCCCAGCGCAACCGGCTCAGTTCTTCCTCCAGTTCGACAATCTTCTCATCGGTCCGTAGTGTGCGCGTGTTAAATGTTGCCAGGGCCAAAGGTCGTCGTTTGTGATGGTAGCCGGACCTCTGCCGGAGATTCTTAGCACCCCTTGCTCCGCCGTAACCGAGTCCGCTACCGTAGACTGGAATAGCGGAGCTGCCGGGGACTAGGGGCCTGGGCTGTATCGTGTGCATCATTGGGGGGGGTTTGCCATAATCCCACGCTTGGCAGGCGGGTTGGGGATCGCAGTGATTTGATATTACACAGGAGAAGCGCTGCTGCCCGCTTCCCTGGTGATTTCCCTTAGTCGCCTCTTACGACACCCACGGGAGGATATGGGTTGGTACAATTCTAGGCCCGGTACCACACGGGCTAACATAAAATACGAGTATTCATAATTTGTCTAGCCTCTTCCCGTCTTAATCAGTTTGGCTTCCCGTCTTAACTGGATACAGCATAACATCCGCTAGTCAATTTTCCACGTAAATACGCTGAGAATTTTGTCGCGGTGTTGTACAAGGCAAAGCAAATTATATCTTCCAGCTGCTATATTATAAAAATATTTCAGACATGGGAACCTTTACATTATTACCAAGAATCTCTGGTTAAATAACCTAATAACCTTAAAATTTCTCATCGTAGAAGCTTTAACCAAATTATGATCAACCAGCATCTCGGTTGTTTTAACCAAAACCATTTCTAAGAGACTTTCAACATTAAACAAAGCAAGTTAATCGTAAAATATCACTACAAATATTGTAGCTTCATTGGGTTCAGAGGCGCCGGAGATATTGCACTTAGAAAGGTTCCAAGTGTCGTTATTTCATTATGATTTTATTTATTGTGTTCACGGGAAGTGCCGTCGGCTCTTATTTGATTTTCTTCTCGAAACTAAGTTTTATTGGCTTGACACTATGCAGGAGTGCCTTTCGAGCTGACTTCTTCGGGACTTGTAATGACTTCGAGTAAACTTGCAGAAGCCAGTTCTTTGTCAGTTTGTCTTGTATTCGAGTTGGTGCTAAGAAAAACAGAATGTTTTGATTGCTTGACTTTCTGAAGCTGCTATATAGTTCATTAAGATAAGTTAGATATTGGACGATTCGAAAATCAATTATTGTAGTACAAGTACTTTTAAAACCTTGAGAGCTGTTGAAACAGAGATCTTATACGTAGGAATATGGAGGAAAATAATATAAGAACGCGTAATGTTGCCAACATAATACCAATTTCATTTAAAATCGAGCTCGAAAGTGAAAATTGGTACGGCATAGCTAAATTAAATCTATTTTCTCAACATGACGACCTCCATAAAATGATGAAACTGTCGGGACACAGTCGTCCGAATAATATTTATGTAACAGGAAAATAAACATATTCCTTATGAAAACACTTCGCTGGAATTAATCAAGTTTGTATATCGTTTGGAAGTATGTATATTGAACCAAAATAAATTAAATTGCTTGAGGAAAAGTATGCCAATCCAGTTTTATATGTGATCAAAGAAGCGAAAGACAGAATGACAGTTTATAGAAAGAAGAGGTACAAAAGGACATTCATGCTATTTATTATACAGGGATAAGTAAAAATGGGGGTCCTTTGCCGGCTATTCTCCATATGTAATGATCAATAAGTAAGTAGTAATCAAGTAGTGACTAATGTGACTGTGCACCTAGCTTCTAACGTGCCATAAATGCCCATATCGGTTCATGTAATCCTTACTAATATTAAACTCGGAAAGTGAGTTCGTTTGTTCCGCCTTCACGCCGAAACTACTGAACCGATTGCTTTGAAATTTTGCAAACGTAAAGTTAGAAGTCCGGATTAAATAATGGGGCACTTTTTATGGCGGAAAAATTTGATACCCACGAGAAAATCTAAAAAGCGCGATATAACCGAATTCCACGCGGGCGAAGCCGCGGGCGGAAGGCTAGTATAAAATATTTTGATTTGATTCGATTCTCAGGATAAAAGACAAATTTTGTTTAATATGTTAGTAATATATCAAAGTACTATCATAATTAACAATTAGTTATTAATTTAATAGTTCGTACAAAAAATATGCATAATAAAATATTTCAATACAATGGTGTAAATATAATAAACAACGCGATGAAAGAGTAATCACTAATTAGGTAAAAAACAAAGTTTTGAGCAATGACTCTATGAAAACATCAAAGCTCGAAGATCATTTAAAAAGGTGTCATACTGTTAAAATAGGTAAAGATTTAAAATATTTTCAAAGTGCTGTGTCTAGCACGAAATGCTATGAAATCTTGAAGTTTTGTTTTGTTTCGTTGTTAAGAAATTTAGATACGTCTTACGTAAATACCGCGTCAATGTATATCCAAAGGACGCCGATAAATAGATAAAATACAACAATGTAATACAAGTTTTTTCAAGCAAATATCACCAGACAAGCACAATAAAGATTCTTTAGGATCAAATTCTGATAAATTGGAAACAATTTTTATACCAAAAATAACTTGACAGCAAAAAGTTTGAAACTTTTCTGACTGACATAATAATTTGACTCACAAATAGATTCTATGAAGCCATTCATAACTTTTGTTATACTATAAAACAACTCTCGTAGCCTAATGTTTCCACTGTTGGGAGACAGGCCTCCTCCCGGGGAGAGAGACTGGGCTGTAATTTTTTTTTAATCTATACTACTAATACATAATAAATAATAATATAATACTTACTATTACTATAAATACTATCTATACTAATATATAAAGCTGAAGCTAAGCTGTTGGTTTAAACGCGCTAATCTCGGGAACCACTGGTCCGATTTGAATAAAGTTCTTTTTGCTTGGGATAGTCCATTATTTCAGGAAGGGTTTAGGCTATATAACATCACGCTGCAACCAATAGAAGCGGACCATAACTAAAACCACGCGAACGAAGTCGCTGGCGGCCCCTGGTCTATACTAATATATAAAGCTGAAGAGTTTGTATGTTTGTTTGTTTGTTGGTTTGAACGCGCTAATCTCGGGAACCACTGGTCCGATTTGAATAATTCTTATTGCGTTGGATAGCCCATTAATCCAGGAAGGCTTTATGCTATATAACAACATGCTGCGACCAATAGGAGCGGAGCATATAAAAAAACAAATCGAAACTTACGCGGGAGAAACCGCAAGGCGCAGCTAGTATAATTATTATAAACTAGTGCTTGACCGCTATTTCGCTTGATGATAAGCAGTGATGCAATCGTTGATAGTAAAGCGCGCTAGTTTATTAAGAGCCTATTCATTCTAGCCTTGAAGACACTTAAATTGTAGTCAGACGGAAAGACCGCCGCTAGCAAATTGTTCCAGTCCCTCGATGTCCGCGGTATAAAAGGTGGTGGTGGTGTCAACAACGTAAGGGTGGATACTCGCCGTATGAAGGGTCGTCCGATGATGGAACGGAGATGGCGAAATTAAGCCATGCAATTTCCTCGTACACTCTCCAATTTGCAATGGTAATCTATCACGCTGGCCCAGTGCGGGTTGGTAGATGTCACATGCCTTCGAAGTTTTGTCTCTAGGACATGCCGGTTTCCTCAAGATGATTTCCTTCACCGTTTTGAGAGCAGTGGTATTGAAATAATTTACACAAAGTAAAGCGCCTGGCGGGGTTCGAGCCTACCTGCAACTAACAAGCCGCGGCCATCACTGCTCTGGCGTTACTATTATGTATTTGTTTTAAACTCTTTTCTTATGGCTGCGCTTTCCCATTGTTTTCAACATTCTGTGGACAACTTGGGACAACTAATAACTTGAGCAATCTTACCTTAGGGGTTGCTTAATACATATAATATTTTTGTTATAGGTAATTTTCAGTTTCCGCAATTTTAGTAATTTTGCTATGTCGCGTTTAGACGTTCTAAGACCATAATTATTCTAATTCTTCCTTTTCAGTTGTTGTTTTTAGTGTCTTAGAGTTCCGTAGGTACCTAAAAACGGGACCCAGTTACTAAGACTATTTGTCCGACTGTCACCAAGCTGTCTATCATGAACTGTCACAATTGAAATGTTGACATATGATGTATTGTTATCAGACGTGATTTTTATAGATTCTATAATGGTACGGACGGCACGGTGAAGCAGTGATTAAGATTTGACTGCTGCGCTACGTGTCGCGGGTTTGATTTCCGCAAGGAACAAATATACCTAAAAGTGTAGTTGTTCCAAGTCTGGCTGTTTTGTTGTCTGTTTGTGAGTTTATATGTTAGTAAACGCACCGCAACGCACGATACAGGAAAAAATCGTAGAGTGGAAAGATTTTCATTTTAAACAAACTTCTCGTGCTAGAATTCGAATAAACTTGGTCAATTTTTTGGTTTTATATCAAAGCAAGAAAAAGTAAAATATTGTTACTCGTACATGAAGATCATAAAACTAAATTAAACAAAATAAATATAAAAATAAATTATATATAGGTATAAAAAGGTAACAAAAAAACAGATAGTTCTTTACGAGGCGAAAAGGCTCCTATCTCAGCATAATGCTTCAATACTTAAAAAGTTAATTCCGCAGCGCCATTATTTAAGTAATGAAAGGCAAGTTGGAACAATTACTGGATAATGGTCTGGTCAAAAGAACCACATTCGCACCGGGTGTTAGATGGGTCTGTAATCCCTAGATTCTAATGCAAGTGAGAGATGAAGCTACACCAAATTAATAACACCAACCTTGAATCAAGGAATCAGGCAGTAATACTTGATAATACGGCCTTTTTTTTTTTTTTTTGTTGGGATGGGAAATCATCATATGACTTCTCCCGCTCTGGGCAGAGCGGAAGGGCCGGAAGGGCGTGTCAGACTTTTACTGACTAAAACCCACCCGTGTTTCTTTACTTGCCTGTGCAACGGCCAGGGCCACGGTTTCTTTTTTAACCAACCCGCAACCCTGACCCAGGAGGCATCGGTCTTCGTGGACCCCGTCACGATGTGCTGACATCTCTTTGAGGCGCGCGTGAAACATGACGCGCCGTCGACTTGGGCCTGGTCCTTACCGAGCGGCGAGCTGCCCACTGCTCACCGCCCGCAGGCCCGCGCCTACGGTGGCTGGGAGTTTGGTGTCATCTCCCGACCAGGGCGTCTCCTGCGGTGGCTAGGGCGCTGGGATTCCCGTTGCCTCACGCGCTCCACCTCCTCCTTTGCCAGCATCACTGCTTCGCAGAAGGAGGTGACGGCCTGCCATGCACTCTCGCTCCGGACCATGGCCTGGACCAGGGTCGGACGCGAGAGATCGCCGCCGATCGCCGCTACGAGGACACGGCGGTGCTCTACCCAAGCCGGGCAGACCTCCACCGTATGCTCCACCGTGTCCTCAGGGCGATCCACACAATGGTGACACCCTGGCGTTTCCTCCCGCCTTATACGGAACAGGAACCTCCCGAAACAACCGTGTCCGGTGAGGACCTGCGCCAGGCGGAAGGTGAGGGCGCCGTGGCGCCTCTCTAGCCACTCCTCAAAGAGGGGACTTACCGCCGCTATTGTGGCGTGCCCAGCACTGGGTTGCGACAATCGCATTCTCCATATCGCCATGAGATCCCACCGGAGCTCTGTCCGCCGTACCGCGATTTCTCGCGGCAGCGGAGTTATACCCCGGCGTTTTACCTCCTCTCGCCACTCCCATATGTGGGCGAGGACTTTGGCCTCCAGATCCCATGGCGGTAATCCGGCAAGGAGGCTCGCCGCCTCAGCGGAGACCGTGCGGTATCCCCGGATCAGCCGAATGGCCATGACCCTCTGGGACGATACGGCCTCTGATTAGGTTTCTATCAAGTTTTAAAAATAAAAAAAAATCTATTAAACCAGCTCTCTCGTTCAACTCTAAGCCAAATCAACCAGTACCGATTCAAATCACAAAGAAAAGTCGAAATTAGGAAAAGCCGAAGTTTTCTTTAGTTTAATCTGAATAAATTTTGACTTTTTTTTTACTAAACTGAGTAATTTCCTTCCATTTTGATCGTGAAGCTTTGATCTGATGATATAAAAGAATAAGTTTTTCACTTGACTAGCTTTCGTTTTTTACTAATTTACGCCGGCGGCTTCGCCTGCATATACGTCGAGAATATACATAGTCTGCCACACCCCGCTGCATTCTTTCGCATCACCTACTCGCCCTGTTACTTAGTTTTCGCTGTTGGTTCTTTCTTAGTTTTATCTTTTAGCCTGGGGCTAAACCCCCTAGCATGATATACGTTATTTTTTGTATATACGAAGCCCGAAACACGTGTCTATATGTATAGAATGTATGTGCAAAAATGCAAAAAGTTATCAAAAAAAAATCACAAAGTTATGAGCTTGTTATGTTACTTGGGTGTCCTTACAAAATTATGGTCAACGCGCCGCTCTACCACCCGCGCCGGCAGCGGCGCGGCGCGGGTGAGCCCTAGGACACTATGATCCGCTGTGAACTGTGTTGGGCGCTCGGTGACCAGACTGCATCATTTTGCAAATATATTTGGGAAAAAACATAACATGGTGTAAAAACGATTGAAATCGATTCAGTTGCTTATTCTGAACAAACTATATTATATTATTTATATTATACAATGTGGCGACCCAATGGTGACATTAAATTAACACACATTTACTTTGTTACATTTTGGCTTCATGAACAGATTTTATTTTCATAAAATGTTATTATTAACGAAGTTACTTAAATTTTTAGAAACTACCATTTAACTACCATTTAGAGCAACCTGTATTTAGAGAACTGTCGCGCAGCGGTCATTTGCCGGGGTCATGGATCATATCACATTTCATCAATGAAATTAAAATGAATACATTCATGCAGAAAAGAGAAAGCAGATATTCTCTTTGTCGGCGGCGATCGGCGCAGGCGACATGCGACCCACCTCCCCTCGCCTCCGCAAATTATTAAATATTTATTTTTTGTTCCTTAGTGAGCTAGACGAACCCGTGTCCTTGAGACGCTATTACCGGCTGTGTGCATATCTTCGTCGAATACAATTTCTGTGAATGTTTTTGTGGAAAAGACGCTTACCCAATCATTTTATTAATTATTTTTTGTGTAATTAGGATAGTAATTAGATTATGGTACCGCGATAAAGACGTTTTGTTTTATTTTGGTTTGGTTATTTATTAGTGCTTGTGTTTTAAGTTCATTTAAGTTTTGAAAAGTACATTCTCTGTTGTCGCGTGATAAATTAGAGTGGAATATTGTCAGTGGTTACTGCGTAAAGTTGAAGATGACTTTCTTTCCTCAATTTGTTGTACTGACGAAAGCACGTTTACCAGACACGGCATGTGAAACCAGCACAATCTGCACCATTGGGCACCCAAAAGCCAAAACCCGCGCGTTTGGCGGGAGTCAGCCCATCAGTACAGATTTTCAGTAAATGTTTGGGCAGCTGTTCACGGTGATATCATCATCGGACCCGCGTTCATTGATGGGACTTTGAACGGGGAAAGGTTTGTTAATTTATTAAATGATACGGTGTCAGAATACACCAACAACTTAAACGTAAATACCAACGAATGTGATATCAATTAGATGGCGCGCCAGCCCCCTCCATAACAGCAGCCAGGCAGTGGCTAATTAACACGTTTGGCGCCCAATGGATCGGCAGATTCGGACCTCGTAGGTGGTCAGCAAGATCACCAGACCTCACGCCACTCGATTTTTTTTTGTGGGGTGCGTCAAAGACCATGTTTACGCGGAGAAGGTGGATTCGGTTTACCATTTACGCCATCGAATAACAAACGCGTTTGAAAAAGTGAGGGTAATGGCTTTACGTGATAATTTATTATCAAACATGCGGGAAACCATGAAACGTCGTTTAGCTCTCTGTGTCCGCCAACAAGAAAATTTAAAATAAAAGTAGTGACTAGTGATGAACTGATGATAGTTACTTATAAGTAATAATAACAGTTAAGTGAGATATGATTAGTGTTTCTGTTTGACTATAATTAACTCCGCTGTAGGTACCATTAGTGCAAAGATCGCGCGCGCTGCCGGATTCATTGATAAAAACAGTCAAAGAATCATATTACCGATTACGAATACATAGGTACGGTCGACAGCTGAGCAGGTCAAGCTAGCCGAAACTATCAGATATTCCCAATCAACCTTGAGCCTTAATGCTTTAACGATAAAGTTGAAAATCGGATAAAGAAATCTCACAGATTGTAAACTTAGCTTGGTGTGCTGTCGTCTGTATGATTTACGCTTGTGTGCCAGCCCGCTAACAAGTTCGGTAGGTACGCGAAGGGGCGTGTTCAGCTCCGAGCACCTCCGAGGTAGTTAAGTAATTGCATGAATGAATTTTTGCAAGGGTGATTCCAATTTTGGTTACTTTTATATTATTTATTTTGTTTGAAAAATTTTTTTTTCTTTTTTCGAGATATTTTAAAATATCAAATGTCATATGATTAATGGGCACTAGCACTACTCGTGTGTTAATTTAATGTCACCATTATGGCGCCACGCTGTATATTCAGGTTTCGTGTAAAAAAAAAATAACGTTGTAGGTGTGGCGGTACCCACATACGCCACAAAAATAAACAACGCGTCATACTGACGTCACACGAATTCTACATCTCGCAATCAGAGTTTACAGTGCAACTAGCATACCTACATACAACTCCCAATTTCAATCATTGGGCAAGTGCCCGCCAGACATAACACCCGTCTGGTCGGAGGATCCTCCCTTTTCTGTGGAGGATGAGTGAACTTTACTCCCTGTTCCTCATGCCAGGTATACCTACCTAATTTCTATAAATGACTTTTCATTTTGATTTTTGCCAACGGCGGTGCTTCCGTCTGACTACAATTTAAGTGTCTTCAAGGCAATAGTAAATAGTCTCTTAATAAACTAGCATGCTTCACCATCAACGAATGCATCACTGTTTACCAGGTCAAGCACTAGTTTATAATTACATAAATAAAAAAAAACGAAACCGACTTCCCTACGAGTTGCCATAGTGACGGTATTAACAAAACTTGTTAAGAACTTGTCTTAGACTTAATATCAATATTGTTGTTTTATAGGCGGTACGTGAGAACGGGTAACTATGTAAGAGGCTCGTATCGTGACGTCATAAAATACAAGTTGGAACACTTACAGGGGCTGGCAACTTTACCTAAAGTCCTGAAGAGAAGTTATTGGTTAATAATCTTTAGTTGTTGAAGATATTAAACTAAGTATTAGTATTTAGGTAGATTTGGCTGGCAATTTTGATGTTACTATCAGCCCACATTATCCCACAGCTGGGTATAAACCCCTCTTTAGGACGTTTTTTTTATAATTATAAACTAGCGCTTGACTGCAATCCCGCCTGATGGTAAGCAATGATGCATTCGTTGATGGTAAAGCGCAGTAGTTTATTAAGCCCATTCACTTAAAAAACTGAGGAATAAGAAGGATGACGGCAGTTGAGCGTGGTGGTGCAATGTTAAACTCAACAATACGGCCAACGATGCTGCGCCAGAGGGAGATTGATGTGGAGACCCTCCACGACCAAACTCCCGACACAACAACATTTGATGCATCGTACTCGGCACACATCGCAACACAACTGCTCAGACCCGTCCTCCGTAGGGCTTCACCAGACATCATGCCGGAACACGACGAATCGTTTGGCGGCAAGACTTTGTCTGGTGGGTGGTAACTTCTGCCGGCAGCCGATGTTATGGCCTACCACCGAGACTTCGAGCTATTTCGACTCAGGGCTAGAGTGGACCAGTGGTACTTTGATTTGTCTACCTCGTCCCGTTATCTTCTACGGTATCTGCCGTGACGCCGAGACCGACACATTTATTTTGGCCAAAAGCTCATCGGGCTTAAGACAGACGTAGCCAGCATAGTGCTACACCAGCTCAGTGGCTTTCTGATCAACGTCAGTGACATTTTTTTTTTTGTTCTGGATGGGAAATCGTCAAATGACGAAGTTTGGTGGGTCAGACTGGATGAAGGCGGAGGACGGGACCTTGTGACGCAGCCTTGTGTTTTGTTGCCCCGTGAAGGTCTTCATGGACTTTCATAATTGTGCGGGTGACAGAAGCTGTTTGATGACGGTACACTGACAAATGAACTGCGTTTCTGAGGCGCGATTTTCTGGGAACTTACATGTAGCGCAATCAGAACGTGTGAATAGGAAAGAAAAGGGAAAGGACTTACTGAAATATACAGCGATGCCCTCTCCGGGTTGTGAGGCCTCCATAGATGTCCACTTGTTCAGTTTGGTTGTTGGATTTAAGGGGTTTTCAATTATTGATTTAAAGAATGGCTATTTTCGCCGGCCGGCGTGTGTTCTTGTAGTTTTTTTTTTTTTTTTTGATGGTGAAGTGTTGAAGCAGAGAGAAGTTAGCTGTTGTTTTTTTTTTTTTGTAAGTTTTTCTAGCTTAGTCTCTAGACCTTTAAGCCAGATATATGGAATTAGGAATTACATGGGAAGGAATCGGGAAATTTGAATGTGCTTGATGTAAGAATGGTTGCATGCTTTAACAGAAGCTTATGTCTATCAGTGGCATGCGAGGGGTCGAGTTGACGGGTAGACTGCCTCGAAAGGTCTTCCTTAGTGCAGATGATATTAGTCGGAAAATACAAACAGGTGAAGCATCGTTTGTCGGATGGATTTGTATTTTACGTTAACAGAAACAAATCCGAAATAACTTTCTGCAGGCTAAATAAATATTTGTTAAACTGAACTCGATTCTGCGCCAACGGATTGCAATGAAAATTAATTTAGGTCAATCTTTCTTTATGTTTTTGTACCCTGCCCTATAATCGATTTAGTTTTAGTTTGTAGTACAATTCTCGACGAATATGTATGTCAAACATAAATCATAACCAAAAAAGGTACTTTCTGTGGGTTTTCTTGTCTTTAATTAGTAATGTAATTAAGGCCAAACGTGGCTCGTTTGCCAAAATTCAAAGTAAAATTATTTATTTCAAATAGCAAGGTACTTTTGAAAGTCAAAATATGATAATAGAGTATATAGTACTTCCGAGTGTTTAAGTAGTAGTCATGAGGGCATAAATAATCAAAAGTACATACATAGCCTGTCAACACCTTATGGTTTCTTTTTAGTACGACAAAGTTAAAGATATGTGTGAACTTTAGCTTTGTCGTACTGGAGTACATATTTCTGTATATCGACTAATCTGATATCGTGACTTATTTACGAAAAATGTGAATAAGTTTATGAAAAAATAACTTTACCTCTTGCATACTTAATAAACTTCAATTTACGCTGCAACTTTTTTTTATCTTCAACGGTTTTCAATTCATCAATACTTTATAAAGTCACTGTCAAATTAACTTAATAGACATTGTTATAGAACTGATATTTGTTTGACATGAAATAGTTTGGGTGTATGCAACACTGTGCACTTTTAATTTATTAAAGGTCATCTTCATAAACACCCACAGCCCGTATTTACTCACTGCAGAGCGTAGACGTGGTCATGTGCCATAATACTCCACGCTCCTTGAAAGGCTCATCCAAGTTCTACCCGTGATGGCAACAATACCATCCGCCAATCTCTTCTAACCCTCAAAGAACAAGCATATTGAAGGTTATACCAAGGTCTACTCATTTCAAATTAAAATCATACTACCCACACAATACATTTACATACACAACTTTTTCAATTTAAGGCATATTTATAAGTTTCACAAGGAGCATAACTTAAAGTTAGTCATTATAACTTAGAACTCAATCGCAAACTTTCGATTCTTGTTATAAATGTTTACGAGATTTATTTTCTGATACGCATTAATTGGTTCTTGGGGTTGGCACGGGTCGATAGATCATACATTTTTTTTAAATTAATTATAAACTAGTGCTTGACTGCAATCCCGCTTGATGTAATGCAATCGTTGATGGTAAAGCGCACTAGTTTATTAAGAGCCTATTCACACGAGCCTTGAAGACAATTAAATTGTAGTCCGACGGAAACACGGCCGCTGGTAAATTGTTCCAGTCCCGTTGTTATTTACAATTGCCGCGGTTCTATCATGGATGGGTGAATTACTTACATACAAAGACCTACCATGCCACGCAAAACATGTTGAGCCATTGTTGACCCTGGCTATCATCTTTGACAATCGTTACGAGTAGCCAGCTAACGGTAAAGGAACACATCGTGAGGAAACTGGCATGTCATAGAGGCAAAAACTTCGAAGACATGCGACATCTACCAACCCGCACTGGGCCCGCGTGGTAGATTACAGCCCACTCCCTATCACCGAGAGGTGTGTGTCCCAGGAATAAAAAAATCAATCAAAATCAAAAGTCAGTTTATTGAAATTAGGCTGAGAATCAGTAGTTATTGAATGCCAATATTACATAAGACAGTCCCCCCAAAACGGCTGCCCTTCGCCACTTCCTACTGCTTTCGCTGGGAAGAAGAAGTGGCGGAACAAACTCCCCCGCAGCACAGCTGTCTGTTTATTTAGAAAAAACACATGAATTTATGTATAAAGTCATGTGTTTTTGTATTTGATGTAGTATTGTAACAATAATTTATTATTTCAACAAAACACTGATGGACCAAGACGAGACATAGGTATCATGAAGGGCGAAAATCACGTAGTCATAATAAAGAACAGTGGGGAACATTCAAATATTTGCGAAGTGGCGTTTACATAATATACTGAGCAACTTCCAGCTGTTATTCGTTAACTTTTCCGCAAACTAAAGTCAAACTTATGCATTCATGGTGCAAATGGAGCCCATAAATTTTGTTTGCTTCATTATCATGCTGTGTTCTTAAAGTCTCAGATACACCAGGGGACAAATGTACCACGATAAGTATCGGCGACATGTCAAGAGAAGCCGGCCGACTCCACCTGACAAATATGGCGACAACGCGCAACTTATGTCCGCAGCGCCGTCAGAAGAAGTCGTGCGACTTCGCGAAACTTCGCCTGACATATCTGGCGACATCGCGCGACTTATGTCCGTAGCAATGTTTGTAAATGTAGTTGGCGACAAGTGACGCGCGATGTTACCAGAAATGTCGAGCGAAGTCCGGCAACGTCGCGCTACCCCATCTGACGTCACTGGCGACCCGTGTCGCGCGACCGGTTGTGTTGTGCTACTGCACCCAACGTCGCGGCGACATGTGGTGCACGACATTTATCCCTTAGTGTGTAAGTGGCTTAATGTTATATGTATGAAAATTACGTAACACACTTTCTTTTACTATCTGAAGGAGTTTCTTAATCTATTGCAACATATGTTTGAAAAATATGTCTGCCTCATGGCGTAAATAACGTAATGAATGTTGTTGTTTTCATATCAGAGCGGTACCAAAGATTTTAGCCGTACAAAAAGAGTCAGGTTATTTTTATTTGAAAGCTTCAGTCTTTAGACTTGAAATATTCTTATTCTGTGTAACATCACGCTATGATAATTTAGAACCGAGCAGAAAGAAAGAACTTTACGTGAGAACGACGTAAAAGCGCAGGCTGTCGACGCTACGAGATAATTTCTGTCCACGGGCAAAAGGCTAATTTACAATGTGTAACAGAAATCCTTTTGAAATTCTAAAGCGCTAAAGATAAAAGCTGGGATAGAATCATTAAACATACAAGTAGTTATTTTCTTGCACAGATGGGAAATACGAATTACACTAGTACTTATTTTTTCAACTCTGCAATGGTATTTTTGTATTTGTTTTGATTGTTGTTGTTGTTCAAATTGTCTTAGTATTTCTGTGGAGCAAATCATCGAAAACCTCAAGCTACTGCATGAATAAAGCTTATCAACTCATGTTTCACAGCTCAACTATTTCTATTAATTTATTAAACATATGTCGTCTTCAGTATCAAGTCGGCTTTTGATACGAGGATGAAAACCATAACACACAACTAGGGGTGCATGTATATGTGTGTTTGTTACTTCTTCAGGCACAAACGGCTAGACGGATTTAGATGAAATACGGCAAACCGGTTGTTTATAATCATGTTTAATATGTAGGGTACTTTTTATCCCGATATTCTCACAGGATCGAAACATATGCGGGGGAAACCGCGGGGCGTAGGTAGTTTGAGGATTAACAATTCACGTGGTAAAATATGCTGACAGGCTTAGATTATGTGTGGTCACAGATTTGAACTCAATCTAGCGCTTTCATCATCATCAACTTCTTTATTGTCCCACTGCTGGGCACAGGTCTCCTCTCATACTGAGAAAGATTGACCGTAAACACCACGCTTGCTCAATGAGGGTTGGCGATTTCAGACTTAAAGTCCATGTTTCCTCAAGATGTTTTCCTTCACCTTGTAATTAGTCATTGGTGTCCAAGATATACTTAGAAAGTACATAACTAAGAATATAGCGCTTTGTTTAGCGGAAAAGGCGAAGGAGAAAACCGACACGTCCTAGAAGAAAAAGAAATCGCAGACATGTGCAAGCTACCTAGGTTCGCGTGGTGTATCAATAATGCTTTCAGAGTGTTGATGGGCCGAGCTATTGCAGTGCTTCCGGCATGTTTGCGGAGGCGAGAATAGATGGTTTCCACGCTATCTTGCGCCAGCGTTGCGCTTCTATTATGTGCAGGGTACACACAACTCCCAGCAGCATCTTGAAACCAGGTACGTGGGACAATCAAATGCCGGGACATCGGATATGACTACATGCCACTATGGCGTAGTAATGAACAGTTTGTGTAATTTTTCTTATAGATGTAGGTAAGTATTAAGAGGGAACTCTGGTGGTGCTTTCTCTATGCAAACGTATTCCCCTGTTTTCTTCTAGGATAATGCTTTTAGAGCAATTATTTCATTTCTACAATTTTACACCGTGATTATACGTACCCCTATCATTTGATTTTATCCGAAACTTAAATAATAAAAAAATACTATACTTCAAAATCGCGAAAAATAACCCATTTTTACCGTGATGTTCAGATGACTATTAGACAAACGTGATAAGTTTTTGACAAAAAATAAAATAATAGAAGCATGGGTATACTTTGCCTCTAAATTTTGATATAAAAATAATTGGGATCTGTCGTGATTTGAAAAAGAAAACAGCGGAATACAAAACGTCTTTTGGTCAACGTTTTTGTAGGTAAAATCAGCCTGAGCTGCAAGCTGCAACTGTCCTTTTCGCACTTAACCGGGAGAGGTTGGAAGCAGCGCGATGGCAATAGTTTCTTCAAATAGCTATTTTCCAAATTCCTCGGCACTAGAGTCACCCTCAAATCAGTCTTAACCAATGACTGATTTAAAGGTGAAGGAAAACATCTTGAGGAAACCTGGACTTTGAGTCTGAAATCGCCAACCCGCATTGAGCAAGCGTGGTGATTACGCTCAATCCTGCTCTGTATGAGAGGAGACCTGTGCTCAGCAGTGGAACGATAAAACAGCTTGTTGATGATGATGAAGTATGATGGTGAACAAGTGACGTTGACGTTGTTAATTTTTAGGTGTCCTAAACGTTCTATAATGTCCTAAAGTTTAATAAATTTGTCATTCCAACGCGATTCCGTTGCCATTGTGCTTAAGTTCGTTTTCTGCTAAATTCGTAATGATCGATCAATTATCTCAGTCGCCTCTTAATGGAATGGTGATAAAAGGACATTGCCGTATTGCCATTATTATAAAACTCGTCAGTGAAATGATTTTCTAAAAAACTAATACTCAATTTGGACATTTATTAATATGGAGTGGAGTGTTAGTGATTGACCACTGGAAAGTCATAATAACGCCTTTTTGTTAGTAGATTACGAAACTTTACAAAAACGATCATTATGAGAACACTGACTGACCATTCTGATACTATTATAATAGCAGACTACGGCCCCAGGTCTCGGTCCTGTCTGTGAGAGGGAGTAGAGGTAGACCTTAAGGTATGGTAGATGACAAATGTGTTAAAATTACTTATGTGGAGTACTGCAGCCACATTTGGGCTGGTACTGCAAAATGCCACCTGGCTACTTTGGATTCTTCGGAGAGGCGTGCGAAGAGGCTAATTGACGACCCAGATTTAGCTCAAAACGTTCTCCAAAGCCTGGAGCACAGGCGAAGAGTAGCCAGCCTGTCGGTATTCTATAGGATGCATTTTGGAGAGTGTGCGAGCGAATTGCATGATTTGACGACGATGGACGTAAGACACGTCGTACGGCGAGTTTCCACCCTTACGTTGTTAACACCACTACAGTCCGGACGAAGCGTTTCGCCTCGTCTTTTATATCGAGCTGACTGGGACTGGAACAATATGCCAGCGGCGGTGTTACCGTCGGACTACAATTTGACTGTCTTCAAGGCTAGAGCGAATAGGCTCTTAATAAAAGCGCTTTACCATTTCCGATTGCATCACTGCTTACCATCAGGCGGGATTGCGGTCAAGCACTAGTTTATAATTGATAAAAAAAATAGTTGTAGGATATTCTTCACAATGTTTTAGTTTACCGTTCTGAGAACAGTATTTAGGCCTTGTGGGCTGGCTGCCCAAGATTAGACTCGGCTTGAATTTGATATCGCTCCTAAACTGTAAACATTAATCCAATTTGAGCTTCATGAACATTGGGAAACTTATTTCTTAATCTTAGTATTATTATCACACTCTCAATTTAATCTCTGAAGCCCAGCCAACAGATGTTCATATACATAAATGATAATGAACCATTAACAAACAATTTCACCCACAGTAATAGTATTCTCAGTATTAACTGTTCCTGCGACTTCGACTTCGTTTATGTATAATGATATTATCCAACCCTTCAATTATTCTCCAAGTGGTGGATATTCTTGGGATCGTGTCACACCTATACCTAGAAGTGTTTTAGCTTTAGAAGTAGTTCCTGAGAATACTTGTGGCAATATAACCTTGCGCAATTATTCTGTGGATGATGACAATTTTTACCCCTCTGTGCCTCGGAAAGCCTTTAATGCTTTCGGCCTGTTGGTCCTAGATATTATTCGTGAATCTTTGACACTCGTGATAAGCCTTCTTGATACGTAAAGATGTTCATCCATCCACGGACCAGCCACGGCAAGCGCAGGTTTACCTTATTGATGGAAATATGCGGTTCATCATCATCATCAACCTTTTTATCGTCCCACTGCTGGGCACAGGTCTCATACAGAGAAGGATTGAGCGTAATCACCACGCTTGCTCGATGCGGGTTGGTGATTTCAGACTTGGACCGCTTTCTGCAATAATGATCCAACCCACAAACTCGACATTTAAGACACTTACGACTTTAAGACACTCCAAATAAGGTATATTTTGACATACCAAAGACAGTGTCTATGATATGTCAAAATATACCTTATAATAGTCCATACGTCACAAAATATCGAAAATGTCGAGTTTGTGAGTTGGATCATTTTCGCAAAAAGCGGTCCACTTGAAAATGCAGGTTTCATCAAGATGTTTTCCTTCATCTAGCCATCAGTTATTACTGTCCAAGATATACAAAGAAAGTATATATGGAAAAGTTACATTGGTACTTTCCTGACCTGAAATCGAACCCGCACACTCACACTTGAGAGGCTGGTGTTTTTAACCACCATGCGGTTGTTAGATAGTAATCATTACATCTTTACTGTTCTTAACAAAATCAAACTTGTTCCTTACACGTGCCACTAAAAACAAAAGAACCTGTTGGTAATCTGAACCGGTCCAGCGGAATGAATCACTATCAAAGTATTCATTCCCTGATCTATTGCTAGATAGGGGGGCACTGACCTTTGTCGAGGAGATTGAAAGACTTATAGCAAATGAATGAGGTTTTTATTAACGTTATCCTTATCCGGAGAAAAACGTTTTGAAAGGTTATTTTGGTAATCTAATTTTAAAGCTTTATTTATTCACTGGTTACTGATTTAAATAAATCTAAAATTCTAAATTAAGATTTAGAATTTTAATGTGAAGATGTATTGATGGTGGTGTAATGTAATGTAAAGATATAGAGCTATAGATCTTTGAGGCCTAGCGGCAAAAAATTTCTGGCAGCCGAAGTTGGTAATAAATGAATTGAAACTTATAAAAAAGTAGAGGTATTTTTCCTAAAGCCAGTTACAGTAGGTTTTTGGTCTGCTTGTGTTCAAATCAAACCCACGACCTTTAATAAGACTGACAGAGACCTTTTCGGCTCCTTTTGAGCGAATCCAATCGCAAACGTTTGGCGACCCTTATAATATATTTATCTGTGACAACTTTAAGCCTCATAAAAAATATTAAGGTACAAAATATTTTCCTCCAATTTGGGAATAAAAAGAAAATATCGCCCTTTCAAGATGTTAATGGAGCCTTTTCAGGTCATTATTTAAATCACTGTATTAAAATTCCCCGGGCAAATTGTCTTACGATTTATAGAATGTCAGATTTATTTTAGCGCAAAATATCTGGGACGTGAAAATAGGCCCAGTTCGTGGGCTGAATGTAATGGTATATCAATGCCTGATTTGCATAGACATGTAGACTGTTGCTCGGATTATTGGACGCCAATATTATTATGCATTACTGGAAAATGCGAATTCTTATTTGGATTTTTTGGTGCTAATACAAGACGTTTTAGAAATTAAAAGAACATTTTTCTTACTCCTCCGCTATTCTTTTCTGATTAATTTCGTTGCGGGACCCAAGACTGTTGAATCGGTTCTCGGGACTCGTCGAGCTTCATTGCTCGGCGTTTTTCTGGCAGTCTCCACTGTTGATTCTGGCTTTCAGGAATTGTAATGGGTGGGATAATGTGTGGCGGGTTTTGTACAATAAAAACAAAAAATAAAATAAAGGAACCGCAGGAAAACCATATTTACTCCATACCACCACACCACACCATACCACATCACAATACTCCACACCATACCACTCCACGCCACGTAGGACGTTCTTGGGCGAGGTGGAGCGACGACATCAAAAAGGTAGCTGGTAGTGGCTGGCGGAGAACTGCTCAGGATCGAGCTTGTTGGCGTGCCGTGAAGGAGGCCTATGTCCAGCAGTGGACGAATAGAGGCTGATGATGATGTTGATGATACCACTCCACGTCAAAATAGTTCCTTCCAATTGCTGTTACATACATAGTCACATATTACAATCAATACATTTTTACGTTAAGTTTATTTATAAGTTTAAATCAGATAAGGTATCAGGATCATCAGGATTCATCTCGGTGGTAGGCCATAACATCGGCTGCCGGCGGAAGTTACCACCCACCAGACAAAGACTTGCCGCCAAGCGATTCGTCGTGTTCCGGCATGATGTCTGGTGAAGCCGTACGGAGGACGGGTCTGAGCAGTTGTGTTGCGGGTACGATGCGCCAAATGTTGTTGTCTCGAGAATTTGGTCGTGGAGAGTCTCCAGATCAATCTCCCTCTAGCGCAGCATCGTTTGGTCGTGTTGGTCTTGGGTTTAATATTGCATCACCTCGTTCAACTGCCGTCATCCTTCCTATTCCTAAGTTTTTTAAGTGAATAGGCTTAATAAACTAGTGCGCTTTACACTCAATGATTGCATCACTGCTTACCATCAGGCGGGATTGCAGTCAAGCACTAGTTTATAATTATTAAAAAAAAAAGCATTTGCTACTATAGGTTTTGTTAGCTCACAAACATTATATTAAGGTATTTATTGTTCACTAAGCTACAATAGAACACTGACTCCTAAGTCACAGGGTCCCCCTAGCTTAGGGGGCAGGCTTTTTCACTATTTGTACAACCTATATTTTCCAAAAATATGCCTATATGAAATCATCATCAATCATCTCAGCGTTAATCCCAGTTGCATCCGAAGCTTTTTCAGCTTTGGAGTCTGGAGTCCGCCTTACCAGTCTAACTGCTGATTTTGGCTAAACTTCGATATTTTCCGTGAAGCGACTGCCATCTGACCTCCACGTTATTGAGCAGATACATTATTAGAACTTAAAATGCTATGGACTAGCAATATCATTTGAAAATTCTATAGATTGAAATGGTGCCGGCGCAAGAGGGATGCTTGGGCAAAGCTCTGTCTAGCAGTAGATGTCTTTCAGTTGAAATGATGATATCAAATACGGCCATTAGTGTAATACTGAGTTGCGTCGTGAACGATCCAATATATCAATACTCTCTCTCACACTATTACTTCTTGAGCCACTATTTCACTTAATAGTTAGCGCTGAAGCGGTTTTAAAACAGCAACATATCGTTAATGGTTAATCCTTCAGAGGTGTATACTGGAGAAACATTATAATTTAAACTTAGAAGCCTCGTCTTCTCGCTTTATAGAAAATGTGCTGAGAGAGTTGTGATATAAAGTTGAAATCTTCTAAATACAGATGAATGTGTTCTTAATTCGCATTAGCGAATGATTGTGTAATTCAAATTACCTCTCCCGCTCTGGGCGGAGCGGAAGGACGTGTCAGACTTTTACTGGCTAAAACCACCCGTGTTCTTTCACTTGTCTGTGCGCCACGGCCACGGTTTCTTTTTCAACCAAGACGCAACCCTGACCCAGGAGGCATCGGTCCTCGTGGACCCCGTCACGATGTGCCGACATCTCTTTGAGGCGCGCGTGAAACACAACAAGCCGTCGACCCGGGCCCGTGCCTACGGTGGCCGGGAGTCCGATGTTGTCTCCCGACTAGGGCACCTATTACTATCCTTAAGCATGGAAGACCCACTAGGTAAACATAGTATTAATTCAAAATCACAACCTCCAACGGCCAGGCGCGGGCGGTCGAGTAAACGGCTTAATTAACCAGTCGGCTGCGATTTACATAATTATGAAGCGGGTTTGTTTAAAAGCACTAGTCTCAGGTACAAATTTATTTAGTCATTTGCAATGGCCTTTCTACGTATTACTCTGTGCCTTCTATCTTGTATGTTTATATTCAGTGTGTACATAATTGGATAAGTAAATAACTATACGAGTACTCTCGGTGTATTTTATCGGAGATCCTGGGGCTTCAACGCGCACTCTAATGAAAACCCCCGCAGGGCTTTACTTAAAGAAAACGTCAGCTACAATTGAGGCTTACCTTTAATAATTTCCCCCTCGACATTAAAGGAACGTTACTAAAGACTCCTATCAGAAGCAGACGTCATTGCTTTGGAATGATTTGACAACCAATCTTACTGTAGTGCGATTCCCATCTAAGAATAAAACACAATCTTAAGCCTCCGCGGTTCAACATGGTCGGGGGTAAAAACTGTGGGGGTTGAACATAAACTAATCCTTAAGAAAACAGTTCCGTCCTATTATAAGGATTCCGTCAAGAAATTCTGTAAATTTTACCCACCTAGCTTTTTCCCAAATATTTTGAGGTTTTGCAGTCGAGCCAGATTCAGCTGAATGCTAATGTTGTACATAAGGATGCCTGTCTAACCTCTAAAACTTCTGACTACCCGTAACGATTGTCAAATTTAAGAACATCAGCCAGGAACAAGAGCTTAACGTGTTTTCCAGGGCACGAAAGGGTCTTGGTATGTAATCGTAAGTATGTAATCGTAAAAATGGTAAGTAATCAGTAGACCAATCGATTTAAGCGGAGCTTAGGCTAATAGTTCGATTTATACGGCTGTGTTTACTTAGGATTTTTGACAATGTGCAATGACAGAATATATGTATGTTGATTAAAATATGATACGTGACTATTCACGTCTGTAGTTTAAATAACAAAGAGTCAGTCAGTATTCGCGTCAGTTTAAATACCAAGTTACTTGAGAAAATAGTATCGTTGGGAGTGATGTTCAGCTTGAAACCGATACGCTATTTTATGCCGTAAATTTGCCGTGTGTAGGCACAGTCATCAATATTGTACAGATCTTATTAATAGACACACACTGGAGTTTTGAGTTCTCACCAGCGAAAGCACTAGGAAGTGCTGAAGCATGGGCGTTATGGAGGATTGTCTTATGTAATTTTGACGTTGAAAATTTTGCTGATTCTCAACCTTTTTTGATTTTGACATGTTTTACGCAAGGTTTATATGCCGTGCCGTGTAGGGCTGTAATCACTTGAGGGATCCTTCAATCCTTACATATTTTATCAGCGTATGTAAACGGACTGTGGACAAACTATTTCAGATAGATAAGGATGGTTACAGAGTTATCACAACTCAAATACTGTCCGCGACTTGGGTCTTAAACAAACAGTTATTTTATAGAACTAATATTTAACTACGTGAATGTGTGTGGATCGGTAACAGTTTTTATCCGTATCAGCCATGTTCTTATTTTTTTTATTATGAACTAGTGACATGTCATTGCTTTGTATAGTTTTTAAAAATAATTTACATGAATCATCGATTTCGTGGTGAGGCGGGTGAAGCCATGTTTTTATTTTACAAGTTTGTATTCCGCTAAACCAATTAGCGGAATATACACTTGTAAAATAAAATTAACAAACAAGCTATTGAGAGTCCGATGTTTTACGAAGAAAAGCGGATTATAAAACCCCTACAATCTGCCCGGGATACAGGAGGTTGGATACAGGACTTTTTCAAGGATAGCGAGACAGACGTCAAATTCCCGTGTAAATCAGTTTTACATCCGTCACCTCACGCATCACGTTCAGTTGAAAATTAGCGTCAGGCACTGTTTTTCTGCCATTTTCGCTGAACTGATCCTTTTTGGTGCAACCACGAGCCACACTTTCCTGCAATTTTACAACGGATTTTATACTTTCTACTTCATTCTCACTGGCCTTCCAACACTTCTCTTACCTGATGGACCTTTCAATCGTGTGGTTTCGATGGTCCACCTTTTGTCTGCAGTCTGGCCCACTTCCACCTAAGTGTGAACCATGTTTAAGAGCATCTATAAGTCAGTACGCCAGTCATCATCATCATCAAGCTTTTTTTATCTTCCCAGGTAGGGCACAGGTCTCCTCTCATACAGGGAAGGATGGAGCGTAATCACCATGCTTGCTTAATGCGGGTAAGCGATTTCAGACTTAATTAAAGTCCAGGTTTCCTCAAGATGTTTTCCTTCACCTTGTAATCAGTCATTGGTGTCCAAGCTAAAGAGGATTAAAGCTAAAAATGCAGCACGCACGCAGGCATGTGAGTGTGTGAGTAAGAGTGCGTGTGAATGGGAGTGTCAATTTGTGAGTGTGTGAATGAACACGAATTAATCAGAATGTGTGCATAAGGTCATGAATGGTGCAGAGATATGGCAGATGTACTTAGGGTATTTATTTATTTTTTTACGGACAATTCACACAGATTGAGCTAGCTAAGTAAGTTCGAGACTTTATGGGATACTAACTCAACGATACTATATTTATAATAGATACTTAAATAGATAAACATACAAGACCCAGATCAATCAGGAAAAGATCGTTTTCCATCATGACCTGGCCGGGGATCGAACCCGGGGCCTCCACGTATGCGATGTAACCCGGGCATAACACTAAAAAAAACGTGACAACAATAGAAATCGTCAGTAAATTACAATTCTTCCACAATATTTCACAAACTTCTTCCTAGTAAGCTGCTCATCTATTACGCTATTACACTAATTCATCTCATCTGATTAATTGACGAAGCTCTTTCTATCCCAAAGGAAACAAAGATTGAAAGATGTATAGCCATTGTCTATCACGGCTAGTATATGGTATAAAGCGTGTCGGCGAAACATTAGTTTTTTTTTATATATATGTACATATGTATAAACTAGTGCTTGACCGCAATCCCGCCTGATGGTAAGCAGTGATGCAATCGTTGATGGTAAAGAGCGCTACTTTGAAGACACTTATATTGTATTCAGACGGACACACCGTCGCTGGAAAATAGAAATTACTAACCAGACGACTGTTATCCATACTAATATTATAAATGCGAAAGTAACTCTGTCTGTCTGTCTGTCGGTCTGTCTGTCTGTCTGTCTGTCTGTCTGTCTGTTACGCTTTCCCGCTTAAACCTCTCAACTGATTTTGATGAAATTTGGCACAGACAATCTTTAGACCCTGAGAAAGAACATAGGCTACCTTTTATCCCGGAAAAATTTGATATTCCCAAGGGAAATCTAAAAAGCGCGATATAACCCAACTCCACGCGGGCGAAGCCGCGGGCGGAAAGCTAGCAGGTATTATAAATGCGAAAGTAACTCTGCCGGTCTGTCTGTCTGTCTGTCTGTTACGCTTTCCCGCTTAAACCTCTTAACCGATTTTGATGAAATTTGGCACAGAAAATCTTTATACCCTGAGAAAGAACATAGGCTACCTTTTATCCCGGAAAAATTTAATGTTACCGAGGGAAATCTAAAAAGCGCGATATGACCGAACTCCACGCGGGCGAAGCCGCGGGCGGAAAGCTAGTTATAAAATAAAAACACTAAACAACGGGCACAATTCTCAAAACCTGCGTGTATGCATGTATGTCCAGATGTACACATACATGTATGTATTATATGCCTATGAATGCTGCCTTAAAAGCAGTCTGAAAACTTAAAAAATACAAAAATCGTATTAACCATTATTAACAGGTATGCATAGTATTATGGTCGTGGTATTCATCTTATGCAAGCCTAAAACCAATATGAATAGCAATCGAGGCATAAAACAGAGCTTTATTCCCTTGTTGAATAATCTACTATTAAAATTTTACTTAAATGAAGCAAAAGTCGGAAATTAAAGTTTGTTTACAGTAAGTGTCAAAATGGAGTACCACTTTTGACACTTATTGTTAGTGCAATAAAGTTCAAAAGCGGTAATGCACTTTTGACACTTACTATAAACCAACTTTAATTTCCGACTTTTGCTTCATTTAAGTAAAGTGTACATGAAACTGACCCTGGTCCTGTCTATTAGTATTACTCAGAGGTGTTTGACACTCACTACACGTGCTCGCACACACGTGCCAACAGAAATAACCGGAGTAAACGCATTCGTGACCGATAATGTACTGGACGGTTTATTATTTAGTAGCTAATGTTACTCGGTAAGTACTCGTCCTACGTGCGCGAGTCCGACTCGCACTTGACTTTTTTAGTTCTTACTAGCGGCTGTCCGCGACTTCGTTGGCGTGTAGTTAGTTATTATGCTCGGCTCCTATTTGTCGCAGCGTGATGTTATATAGCCCAAAGCCTTCCTGGGTTAATGGGCTATCAAATGCAAAAAGAATTTTTCAAATCGGACCGTGTTTCCTGAGATTAGCGCTCTCAAACAAAAAACAAACTTTTCAGCTTTTTAATATACTAGCGGCCGCCAGCGACTTCGTTCGCGTGTAGTTAGTTATTATGCTAGGCTCCTATTTGTCGCAGCGTAATGTTATATAGCCCAAAGCCTTCCTGGGTTAATGGGCTACCAAACGCAAAAATAATTTTTCAAATCGGACCCGTGGTTCCTGAGATTAGCGCGTTCAAAACAAATATACTCTTCAGATTTATATATTAGTATAGATTGTTAGCTTATATTATGTAAACATTATCTTGATTAATTCATACTATACATTAGAGTGGGTTTTCATGTTTATCATGTGACCACGTTGTTCATCTAGTTTAGTAGGGCGCAATGGATTTTCATGCGGTTTGCACCATCATTTAGATAATTTATTCCGGAAAGGTTATATGTATCAAAGCTGAAGAGTTTGTTCTTTTTTAACACTATAACCTTTGTAACTACCATTTTAATAAAACACATTAAACACAGAAACATTTAACGTTAAACACAGAAAACACAATAATGGTAATATTTTAAGCCTATTGTTATAACCAAGGCCCCATTTTCGTTTCTATACTTTCAAAACAACAATGGAAAAGTAGAAAAGCAATTTACGTGCCATTCATTTTTATTCTTCATCTGAAGTTATAGCCACTTGTTTACAAAGCACATTTTTGATATGAGTTCCGAAACTTGAAGAGTTCGGTATTGTAGATTTATAGTTTTGTAAGTTTTTTTTTTTTTTGTTATGGAAGGATTTTCTCTGGTCGAACTTAGAAAAACCGTGCGTAATAATGTATTCCAATCTGCCAAACCATTTTTATTTTTGAAGATGGGATGTCATCTTATGACCTCTCCCGCTCTGGGCAGAGCGGACGCGGTGTCAGACTTTTATTGACTAAAACCCACCAGAGTTCCTTCACTTGCCTGATCGCCAGGGACCACGGCATCTTGTTCGAACAATCCGCGGCATTCTGCACAACCCTTCTACAACTATATTCAGGTGGCTTCCAGTTTAACCACTTAAAAGTTAATACCCGTACGGGAGACGGGTCTGAGCAGTTGTGTTGTGATGTGTGCCGGGTACGATGCGTCAAATGTTGTTGTGTCGGGAGTTTGGTCGTGGAGGGTCTCCACATCAATCTCCCTCTGGTGCAGCATCGTTGGTCGTGTTGTTGGGTTTAGCATTGCATCACCTCGCTCAACTGCCGTCTTCCTTCCTATTCACAATTTTTTTTTTTGTGAATTGTCTTAATAAAATGGCGCGCTTTACCTTCAACGATTGTATCACTGCTTACCATCAGGCGGGAATGCGGTCTGGATATGTAAAGGATAGTCCATCCACTGACCGCCCTCGAAAAGCATAGCTTTACCTTTCGACCGGTGCATTGTTGTTGTTTTTAGCCAATAATGCAAATGACATATCCATACCAGGTGCAGGGCAGCAGTGGCGGAAGACGTGAATGATTGATTATAAGACGTTCTAAGAATTTCTGACGCTACAAGACACCTTAATTAAATTACTATAAAATTAAGTTGCGTTCAAGAATTCGACAGTCACAACAGTCAACAGGGTCCGCCCGGACTATTGTGGGGTACATCGGAATTAGGTCTTTGTGAAGTCTGATATTCAGTTGTTCAACTAAATTATTTGATCGAAAACCTTTTTTAAACTAACAATAATCATAGTATAATTAAACAATTAAATACCCTATAAAGCGTACTGAATCTATAAAGTACAGCGATACATAAAATTAAAACTGATTTATTACCTCAACTGCCAAACCAAACAATTGTAATTGCATGCAGTATTTTAATTCAATCACTGATTTATATGCCCGGAGTATACAAACGAAATTACGATAGTAACACATTGTGATAAAATTGTTATAAAGTACGCTAAATATAGGGTTGGGTATTTTTTTTTTCTTATTTGTCATGACATGAGGTGATAAAAAAGGAAAATCTTTTATTTCGGACCCACCCACGTACCTACTTCATTTTAATACACGACTTGAATGTTAGTGTATCTACATAATATGTTATGATATTTACATTAGGGTTGCTGAGGATTCCTCTTCCGCTTCCTCATATTGCGGAAGTTCCGTAATATTTTGAGTTCCTCAACCGTTACTGCATCCTAATAAATAAAAATCAAAAATTCCTCTTCCGCTATCGCTTCCTCAAAATTGAAGAGAAATTTAAGAGGAATTTCAGAGCGTATGCGCGTATCCATGGCTATACGGCTCGACGCTGCCACCGCGCCGGGCCGAACGGTCAGCCTTGCTTGTTTTGAAAAATAAACCGAAATATTCTGGGCTTTATGGAGCTGTGCGGCAATATCTATCTTCTCCTCCATCAAGTGTCCCCAGCGAACGACTTTTTAGCAATCTGGATTAATGAATTAAGAAAGCTCTTGTTAGGGGAAACAGCGTTCAAATATTTTTTTACAAAATTCAACCTCCGTATAAATAATTTTAATTAACTAATCTTTTTTTTTAATTGGTTAATAATATCTACTTACTTAATTAATAAAGAGATAAAGGCTGCATTATTATTTTCTTTTCAATTCTTAAATAAAATTATATCATGCTCTCATATTTATATAATATACAATACATCAATTATTTTTTGTGTGTGCAAAGGACAGTGTCCGTTGCCGCTAGTCATTCATATTATCCTCTTCCTCATCAGCTTCCTCTTCCGCTTCCTCATCCGCATCCTCTTCCTCAAAAAATATCCTCATCCTCATCCTCATCCGCATCCTCAAAATTTGTCAACAACCCTAATTTACATATCATAACTACACAATCTATTCAATATTACGCCAGAGTGGTATTTAGGCGTTCTAATGCTTCATTATGGGGCTGTCCCATATATCAGCTATAGTTTTTAGACTTTTTAGGATGCTATGGATTGAGTCAGCAGTATATTTTTCATCCCAAGATGGAAATGAATGAGAATGAAAATACATACAAAAGTAATGTTCAGTTAGTGTTGTTCATTGATTTTATTAAGATTACCATACCTGAATATAAATATCACTAAAATTGTCTTAAATAAATATTATGTTCGTTAAAGTACTTACTCTATTTTTTTTATAATTATAAACTAGTGCTTGACTGCAATCCCGCCCGATGGTAAGCAGTGATGCAATCGTTGATGGCAAAGCGCGCTAGTTTACTAAGAGCCTATTCACTCAAAAAAAACTGAGTGATTAGGAAGGAAGACGGCAGTTGAGCGAGATGATGCAATGTTAAACCCAACAACACGACCAACGATGCTGCGCCAGAGGGAGATTGAGCTGGAGAGCCTACACTACCAAACTCCCAATACAACAACATTTGGCGCATCGTACCCGGCACACATCACAATACAACTGCTCAGACCCGTCCTCCGTAATTTAAATTTATTCCTTATTTTTTGACTTCCATTTATGAATTGACTAGCTTTCCGCCCGCGGCTTCGCCCGCGTGGAGGTCGGTTATATCGCGCTTTTTAGATTTCCCTCGGGAACATCAATTTGTTTTCGGGATAAAAGGTAGCCTATGTTCTTTCTCAGGGTCTAAAGATTGTCTGTGCCAAATTTCATCAAAATCGGTTGAGAGGTTTAAGCGAGAAAGCGTAACAGACAGACAGACAGAGTTACTTTCGCATTTATAATATTAGTATGGATAAAGAAATCAGAAGTCAGAACACATTGATAAATGCATCACCAATGTTGCCGTAAGTATGAGATTGGGGTGAGTTTGCTTACGTTTACTAACGAGGGGTTGGAGGGTTATTAATCGGAAAAAATGTGCTTACGTAATACTGGAACGGAACTTGAGTCACTGATACTCGTATTAAGATGGTTTTTTTTTTTACCTATTTCCGGAATTATCCAACTGAATCAAAAAGAATATATCTGTTGCAGAATATCGGAAATTGATATTAGAAATGTTCAAAGGAGTGCTGTAAGCGATTTTTTGGTAATGTCAAACAAAATAGAAATGTCACTCACAGTGACGTAATCATAAGAGGTTCATGCAAGAGGTAATCTACAAATGCCGAGCTTAACCGGATGCAGCTCAAAATGAGTAGGTATTTGACATGGATCCACCTCCTACCTGACTCCATAGCCTAGTTAATGGGTAACATATACAAAAAGTCGTGGTGGCCTAGTGGTTAAACACCAGCTTCTCAGATACGAGTGTGCGGGTTCGATTCCAGGTCAGGCAACTAACAATGTATTTTTCTAAAGTTATATGTATGAACAAAATAATGTACTTTCTAAGTATATCTTGGACACCGATAACTGATTAAAAGGTGAAGGAAAACATCTTGAGGAAACCTAGACTTTCAAGTCTGAAATCGCCAACCCGCATTGAGCAAGCGTGGTGATTACGCTCATTCCTTTTCTGTATGAGAGGAGACCTGACGATAAAAACGTATCTATATGTTGTGGAGTCTCTTGGGAAGACTTGTTCCAGACAGATCCAGGAATGACAGCCTCGACGAACGGATTAACGTGCTTTCCACTTCTTATTCGTATGTTAAGATGGTCAGCCATCCCAGACCGACCGCTACAAACGTAGCTTATTCTGCTCGATGGAATCGTGTCATCATCATCATCATCAGCCTCACTCGTCCACTTTAATGGCACGCCAACAAGCTCGATCCTGAGCAGTTCTCCGCCAGCCGCTACCAGCCACCTTTTTGATGTCGTCGCTCCATCTCGCCCAAGGGCGTCCTACGCTACGTTTGCCGAGACGCGGTCTCCACTCGAGGACTCGTTAACCCCAACGGTAAACGAGTCGGCGGGTCAGAGTACGGCGGGAATCATGTAGTCCGTTGCATTGACAAAATGATGGTAATCAATGCTCGTGCATCGTCTGTATAAGAAGCCTTTTGGTCTGCAGTGAGACATTGATTTATACTAGGTATACCCACGCAGTGCAAATATTTATATAATATGTTGAACGATACGAAAAAAAAAAACACTGTTTGATTTATCTAAAAATAGAAAGTTTAATGTTAGTATAACTTAAATATCACAATCAAATGAAAAACACATGTTTAAACGTACGATGTACTAACCTAAAAATAGAAAAATCGACAATTAAAGGTTTTTACTTCCAGTATATTAGTATATATATTATATTCCTGTTCACACTTAGCTTACATCACGTTTTTGTACACGTCATAGTATACAGTGCACTCCTTTACTTACGTGCAATATACAACGTTGTAACTATCCGAGTTATAGTTACGTAACACGACCTACGCGCCACATTGGTGACCCCGACGTGATTCTAACCGACGCGATCTGACAGCCTCCGTGGCGTAGCGGTAGCGGACGCGGTCACTGCGCAAGGTGGCGCGGGTTCGATCCAGAGTGCAAATGTTTGTATGCATGAATATGAATATTTGCACTGGTCTGGTCGTGCCGCGGAAAGCACGTTAAGCCCAAAGGCTTAACGTGACTAGATACACACTAGACGTTCGTATACTACACTACACATCAACATCTAGTGTACGAACGTACACTAGATGTTCGTATGGCAACCGTGACCAAAGTCACGGTTGCCATACGAACATCTAGTGGCAGTCGTTAAAGGGTTGTTGGAGCTCTCAAAAAGTCCAACAATTTGTCAGCTGCAATGCTTCGATGTCGCCTTCGGGTTGTGGAGGTCAGACGGCAGTCGCTTCACGGAAAATGTCGAAGTTTAGCCATATCAGCAGTTAGACTGGTAAAAGCGGACCTCAGACTCCAAAACTGAAAAGCTTCGGATCCGGCTGGGATAAACGCTGAGATGATGATGACTTCCAGTATATTAGTAGATCGACACTGTATCAATTCAATTAAGTTTACTTCTTCTATTTTCTTTATTATTCTAATCTTTATAAGTATAGTGTTATAATTTTTCTTCTTTCTTTTCTTTAGAGTGAATACTACTTCAACTCTTCAATGGACTCTGTGGTTAGATACCACAATTTTACCAATAACACGTGTGACAAATTATTGAAATTCTTTAAAAAAATATTTCACAATAATGGCGGATATCGCCAATGACAGACCTATTATAATTTTAACAAGTAGGCTGAAAATTCTCTCACATCTTTTGACGTGGGCTGTCCTGTTCGTATGGAGCATAGATGATATACTATAACTGGTATGGAGTGTCATACCCTTAGGCGACGTACGCATAAATAATAAAGTTAATACTAAGCTATGTACACACATACAGTAAACAAAGCATACACTTATATTCATGAATATGAATATTTGCACCGGTCTGGTCGTGCATTGGAAAGCACGTTAAGCCGTTGGTCCCGGTTGCCATACGGACACCTAATGGCAATCGTTACGGGTTTTCGGAGCCTAGCCCTGAAAAGTCCTACAATTGGTCTAACTGCAATGCTCTGATAGCGCCTTCGGGTTGTGGAAATCAGACGGCAGTCGCTTCACGGAAAATATGGAAGTTTAGCAAAATCAGCAGTTAGACTGGTAAACCGGAGCCCAGACTCCAAAGCTAAAAAAGCTTCGGATGCGACTGGGGTTAACGCTGAGTTGATGATGATGAGACAATGATATACTGGTACACAAACAGCTGTCGTCTTCATATTACGAAATATACGTAATATGAAGACGACAGCTGTTTCTTTCCCAACTCAACACAGTGTAATAATACCGAAATATCAAATCTATATTACGATCACGCTAAACTGCATTTTGTTGGGGTATAAAATGCACTGCAGTGTAACATGGGGTGGTTTTGACGAAACTGTGAGGGGCAGTTCAAAAGACAAATTCTTGGGTTGGACTTAAAAAGGGCTGCGTTTACACCGTAGTGTTTTTATTGTAATACTAGCTTTCCGCCAGCGGTTTCGCCCGCGTGGAGTTCGGTTATATCGCGCCGTTTAGGTTTCCCTCAGGAACATCAAATTTTTCCGGGATAAAAGGTAGCCTATGTCCTTTCTCAGGGTCTAAAGATTGTCTGTGCCATATTTCATCTAAATCGGTTGAGCGGTTAAAGCGGGAAAGCGTAACAGACAGACAGCCAGACAGACAGAGTTACTTTCACATTTATAATATTAGTATGGACTAGTTGCAGTTCGCGGTTTCACCCTCATAAGCTTCGATCCTAAAGGAACATAGGGATAAAAGTATCTATGTTTTATTCCTGGTAATTAAACTATCCACGGAATAGTTAATATTCTAGAATCTGTTCTGTGAAACTATCTGTGACTACCTGTAACTGTCTGAGAGCAGTGGCTTAGTGGTGACTGCCGCGACTTACAAGTTGTACAATAGATCGTAGGTTCGAACCCCATCAGGAGCTTTACTTTGTGTAAATTATTTCATCACTGCTCTCAAAACGGCGAAGGAAAACATCGCGAAGAAACCGGCATGTCCTAGAGCCAAAAACTTGGAAGACATGTCACATCTACCAACCCGCACTGGGCCAACATGGTGGATTACGGCCCGCTTCCTTTCTCTGGGAAGAGGTCTGAGTCCCAACAGTGGGAACATTATATAGGCTGATTATATAAACGATCTGTGTGTCAAATTTAATCCAATTCCGTTGAGCAATTTTAGCGTGAATTACTAACAAACATACGGGTATACATCCAGACATACTCATAAACTATCACATTCATAATATTAATAGGATTAGCTGTTCACCAGGACTTTTTGCGAACCAGGGTCAAAATTAGCCAATATATATTTTTCCAGCTCATGATCTTTTTGCCATCCAAATCCTTTCACAATTTTAGCGCAACTATATTGTTGTTTGCTTTGTAAGAACCTTCCCCTGACAGCAATGGACAACAAAAAAAAAACAGAGAATTAGCGAAATCGTTCCATCTGTTCATGCGTAAAGCGATGACTAAGGGAAAGAGAAATTATGTTTTTATAGATTTACTAGCTTTCCGCCCGCGGCTTCGCCCGCGTGGAGTTCGGTTATATCGCGCTTTTTAGATTTCCCTCGGGAATATCAAATTTTTCCGGGATAAAAGGTAGCTTATGTTTTTTCTCAGGGTCTGAAGATTGTCTGTGCCAAATTTCATCAAAATCGGTTGAGAGGTTTAGGCGGGAAAGCGTAACAGACAGACAGACAGACAGACAGAGTTACTTTCGCATTTATAATATTAGTATGGATTAATGCTAAAATATCGAGCAATAATTATAGTGTCGCTGTCCAATAGTGAACTGCGTTAGATGTGAATTGAAGTTAACCATGTGATAATAAAACTTGAAGAGTAATAAAAGATTTCTTACCGATACTCCTCCATAGGAATAGCCGTTCGCACTTTTGTTGAATCTGAAAAAGATAAAGAAAAAACTCTTATTAAAAAGAAAAAAAAAATAGAAAGTAAATACGTTAATTTGTGGTGTCTTCAAGGTTAGAGTGAATACGATATGCTTTACCATCAACGATTGCATCACCGCTGACCATAAGGCGGGATTGCGGTGAAGCACTAGTTTATAACATAGCATTTAATATATTTATTGACAATTTTAAACTTTTTTATGACCTTTGTTTTCCAAATAGGCTGAGAATAATTAATGTAATTAAAAAATCAAGATGGATCTCACGTGGCATTCAAATATGCAGCAAAAAGAAGCGCCAATTGCTCTGGCATTATAGATTAAAACCAAATATGACGAATAAAAACATTTTTAGGAATTACACAAAACGACTTAAAAAAATTATTAGATTGACTCGATATGCTCAAAACAATTACTCAATTAAAACTGCATCAAATAAATCTAAAATAACATGGAACATAATAAATAAATCAAAACCGTGTTTACCTAAAGGATGCATTAGCTGTATACATGTAGACGGCAAACCCATACATGACCCTCTAGAAATAGCCAATGCATTTAATAATTTCTTTGTTGATAAAATTCAACCATGTCAAGGATCAGGATGTAATGTTACAGCGAATATTACGAAACAGAGAGATTCAATATTTATAGCTCCCAGTGTACCTGTTAACATATTACACATAATTCATTCTTTAAATACCACAACTAGTACCGGTTATGATGGTATTTCTACAAAAGTTGTAAAGTATGTTTCTGAATACATTTGTACACACTTAAGCTATTTAATAAATCTGTGCATTAGCGCAGGTGTATATCCAGATCGCCTAAAAATCTCAAGAGTCAAACCATTGTTCAAAAAAAATACTAAGGAACACATGGCTAACTATAGACCAATTGCCTTAATCCCTATAATGTCTAAAATCTTTGAAAAATACATTTATAAAGAACTGTACTCATACCTCGAAATTAAAAATATCTTAAGTGAGGAGCAAAAAGGTTTTAGACAAAACATGTCAACAAGTTTAGCTATTTATGACTTTTTATATACAATTATCAAAAATATGGACAGGAGAATCCCAGTGTGTGCTACATACTGCGATATGACACAAGCTTTTGACTACGTTGACCATGGTATCTTATTGCAGAAATTAGAAGCCTACGGTATAAGGGGAAATATACTGCAACTTATTCAGTCATACCTCACTAATAGAAAACAATATACTGAAATTGAAAGAATTAATGTTAAGACAAAAAAAGAGAAAATTTACATGTCAAGCGAACGAACACCAACATGCGGTGTTCCTCAAGGTAGCGTCCTCGGATCTCTGTTATTCTTAATATATATAAATGACCTGCCTAGGGAGATTGACCACCCCATGACTCTTTTTGCCGATGATAGCACTATGACTATAGCATGTAAAAATAAAGACTTATATGAAAGTGACATAAATGAATCTTTGACAGCAATAATAGCATGGTTAAATAGGAACAACCTAAAAATAAATCTGGACAAGACAAATATTATGCATTTTAAACAACGGACCCAGCCTGTAGTTGCTCCTAATGCAAATTACAAGGATACTGTAATTAATAAAGTCGACACAACAAAATTTTTAGGTATTATGATTGACTCTAAATTGAACTGGAAGTCGCACATCGAATACATAAGTAAACGGCTCAGTTCATCTGCGTACGCCTTATATAAACTAGCCCCAGAGTTAAACACAGATTCTTTAGTAACAGCGTATCATGGTTTAGTGGCATCGTTATTGCGCTACGGTATTATATTTTGGGGGAACTCCACAGACAAAGAAATAGCGTTTAAAGCCCAAAAGAGATGCATTCGTGCGATGTTCAATTTGAAATCGACTGACAGCTGCATGCCACTATTTAAAAAACACAAAATATTAACATTGCCGTCCTTATATATATTTGAAGTTGCGACATTTGTTAGAGTAAATCATGTTTTATTTCCACGACTAGCTGACACCTTCCCCCGTAACAGACGTGACAATAGTCAACTGTGTTTACATGCGTCAAAGACGGTATTAATGGGAAAAAGCGTTTTCTGTATGGCCCCTAAGATTTATAATAAGGTACCACAGTCATATAAAGCATTACCGGTAAATTTGTTTAAAAAAGAAAATTCGAGGTTTATTAACAGACAAGTGTTATTACAATGTAAATGACTTTTTGAATGACACTATTTAATTTGACATTTGTATTTATTAATTTATGTTACATATTTATTTTTTGACTATTATGTTTATTCATTTTTATTTTGTATTCGTCTTTATTTTGTAATTTGTAACATGTAAATTTCATAAATTTGTACGCCTTAAGGGTGAAATATGTCGGACGAAATAACCATATTGTAACATCCTGCATGCTCAATTTGCATGCATACACATGTTTGACAAATAAAGTTATCTTTATCTTTATCTTTATCTTTATCTTTATAATTTATTTAAAAAAAAAAAACATGCTGCAAAAATCAAAACAAAAAAATCTATAATTATAAATACTTGAACATACACCCATAACGGTTATTGCATACTAGGTAAACATTTTTTTTTTATATAATCCCGGCCCATTTAGGAATTTCTACTGCATCATGTGTGTTTTCAAAATTATAAACTTACATACACAAACAGCCAGACCCGGAACAACTACTTGTATGTAGGTCATACAATATTTGTTCCGAGCGATAATATAACCTAACACAGCTTAGCAGTTAATAGGCTATTTGACAGATTTATAATTTCTATGTTGAATTACTTGGTTGCGGTTAAGAAGTTCACCAATAGTTTTTTATTTTTTTATTTTACATACTTATTACGTAAGAAACACGCAAATACATATTCAAAATTCAAAGAAGCCGCCGAAACGCTTTATTCAGCAATATGGTGTGGCGCTTTGTTAGTGACGTCACAAACTTAAAAACGATTTTCGTTTCCGTAGTGGTGTTCGTGTTTATCTGTTATTTGTCAGCCAGAAAATAAAAAAATACCACAAATCGCTCCAAATATCGTTAAAAATCTTCTAAAACGCTATAACACCTGAGAACATAGAACGACAACAAGTGTTTATGAACGTATGACGTCATCTTGACATTAGCCAATCCGGATCGCTTCACAATGTTTGGCGCGAGAAACAAAATCCCAAACATATTTTTGTATTTCTGGATCTATTAAATGTTATTATTTTCATTAAAACTCGTGTAAATGACATAAAGAACCCTCATTTTATGCATTTAAAGCAAATAATTACAAAAATATTCATAGTGTCAAATAGCCTTTTATTTAAACAGTCCTCCCAGTGCCTTCAAGTTCAATATAAAATATCCAATTATGCGATCAAAGTCTGGTCCCGCACTGGGCCAGCGCGGCGTGGTAGATAACGGCCCACTCCCTTTCATCGAGAGAAGGTCTGTTTCCCAACAGTAACAGAAGGAACATTTTAGGCTGATATCTATATCTATACTAAAATAATATAAAGCTGAAGAGTTTGTTTCTATGTTTGTTTGTTCACGCTAATCTCGGGAACTACTGGTCCGATTTGAAAAATTCTTTGGATAGCCCATTAATCCAGGAAGGCTTAAGGATATATAACATCACGCTGCGACCAATGGAAGCGGAGCATAACTAAACCACGCGAACGAAGTTGCTGGCGGCCGCTAGTTATGTGTAGGTATGTGATCAAAGATGATCTATTTTGTCTATTTATTAATTAAAGTCTTGCTCTTGTTGTTGCGTGCTATAAGACGTCACAGAAGATCCTGTAGAAGATGGATCGAAAGAGCTAGCAAGTCATGGAGGCAAAACATTGCCGACTAGTAGACGAAGATTAAGACTTGATTGCCCAGTAAAAGTAAAACAGCTGCTAAAGGTTCATCATCATCATCAGCCTTTACCCGTCCACGGCTGGACATGGGCCTCTTCCATGGCACGCCAACAAGATCGATCCGAGCAGTTCTCCGCCAGTCACTACCAGCCACCTTTTTGTTGTCGTCGCTCCATCTCGCCCAAGGGCGTCAAAGGTTTCATTACTATAATAAAATGGCCTAATTGTAAGTCATTTTTACGGTCATTATCAGCTATGTTGTTTATTAATTAATAGACAAATGGCACTATCTAGTGTCATTATGACACTTTTAACAACTACTTATCAATGCACTGGGTGTTTAATGTGTCAAACTAATATTGATTTAACAAATACTTTTGTAAGTGTTAGTTAAGTAGGTACACTTAACTAAAGTTAATTGTTTCTTATCCCTCGTGTCTTTGGCCTATATTTTTGTTTAGTTAAAGATTGTTATTGGACTTTGTTGTGGTAAAAATTCACCTGCTGTTGATTATAAAGTCATGTGTTTTCTTAAATGTACAGACAGCTGTGCTGCTGGGGAGTTTCTTCCGCCACTTCTTCTTCCCAGCGAAAGCACTAGGAAGTGTCGATGGGTGGGCGTTTTCGGGGACTGTCTCTTGTAATATTGACGGTCAAAAAGTGTTGATTCTCAGCCTAATTTGAATAAATGACTTTTTATTTTAATAGACTAGACCGGTAAAAACTCCAAATAATTACTAAATTAAACGAACTTACCTACGTGTAATTTAATTGTTATTATAGAACTGACTTAACCCTTCGCTACTTTGTTAACTCCCTGTACAAAATAATATTTAAAATATGATTTTGTTGGTGAAGTTGGGAAATTACGGTCTGCTATATCTCTCATTGCAATTTTCTCCATATCTAATGACGTAAGCTGGATAGTGCCAGTATATGAGTATTTTGCAGGATTTTATTCTTTGAATATTCACATGTATTTATTTATTTCACCATTTATGCACTCAGATATATGTATCTGAGTGCATAAATGGTCAAATAACAGACAAGAAAAAACAAAAGAGAAAAATTATACAGAGCTTATACCATAAGATATTTCTTCCAGCGTAATTGCAATAGGACAAAAAATACAGAGATGTAGACAGTGAGAAAAACGTTTCAATAAAACAAAAATTATAAGAATATACTAAAATACATGAAAAGCTGACCCCGGGCTCCAACGCGATAGCCGCGGATGCAATCGGGACTAAACGCGGAGATGATGATGATGATGATGACTAAATTACATGAAAAATGTACAAACACTCACTCACTCACTCACACACTTTCGGCTGTATAATATTGGTGTGACAGTTTTACAAACCTATTGTAACAATCAACATGATGGTTTAAGCTGTTCTAATTGGTTTAAGGGAGGTTATCGCCATTATTGTGTCAGACGTCCAAAAGTTTCAAAATTTACTGTAAGTGCCGACATCGCATTCCCTTAAATCCCCAAACAATTATGAAGTCCCTACTCACCAATATTTGAATAACAACATTTTCTAGTCGATTTTTCGCCACGGTGTGACAGGCACCCTCTGACAAGGGCTGACGGATAATGTATGTAGGGGTAAGAAGGTAAGGCGAGGGGATGAAGCTAAAATAAAGGGGATTATACGGGAATTACGTTGCCATAGTAACGGCGTTCCCTCGAAAAGTAAAGTACTGTTCTTGCATAAAAATACTACTTTGAAAACTCCATTTTGAAAGAAACGGTAGATTATATGAATTTGAAATGTGAACGGTGATGCGATTTGGAAAATGATTCTTTGGTTTTAAATGTAAGCATATTATTATAATATGTGAATAAGGTAAAATTAAGCTTTCCCTTTTTTGGTCTTACTTTGGGCGTCCATTGAGTCAGCTCATGGAGATTTTTATTACATTTATATTTACAATATTTATGGTATACATAATAAAGCAATCAAGCTCTTGCTCTCTTGAGCTCTTGTAATAGCAATCATCATCATCATTGCTGAGCACAGGAGCACTTCTCATACAGAGAAGGATTGAGCGTAATCACCACGCTTGCTCAATACGGGTTGGCGATTGAAGACTTACAAGTCCAGGTTTCCTCCAGATGTTCTCCTCCAATCAGCCATTGGTGTCCAAGATATACTTAGAAAGTACAGTCGAGACCAAAAGTCGAGTTGCAATCTCACAAAACTATGGCCAAGCAATACTAGTTGTAGTTACGACCTTCTTCTATAATAAAGTTTGATACACACTCATACACTTGCTGCCCGCTTATGATTGTTAGGTACTACTTACTAATTTCAACGTCTACAGTAAGTGTTTCAATGGCCTAACGGTTTTCGCCTTGATAGGCGTTCAAGGTGGTTCGAGTTCAAATCTAATAACTTACAAAAATATTTTTAAATGTTTATTGGTGAGTTATGAATGCTGACAACAAAAATATCTAAAAATACCGATCTGCAACTTAAAGATGATACTTTCTTTTAAGATTTTTTCTATATTAGAGTCATTATAAAAAGATGACGGTAGACTTAAAAGAATCTGAATCACTACTTCACAAAAAATATTCCGCTACCTACAATAACTATTATTAGCTACAATAACTCAAATAATATTACTTAGTTGTTGTTGGTTGGTGAACATATAGTTACCAGTTTGTGTTATTAGTTTTACTTTTTAATCAATATGCAGGCATATGCAGCAATATATCTCAAATATCATATGAAACCGGCTTTTGTGTAAGTTGTTTTTATTATTATTTATGTAAGGTGCAAACCAATCGCTTGTAGCAAGTGTGTAATAAAATTGTTATTGTTTTAGAGAAATACTGTAAGCCGTTGGAGGTCAAGGTCAAGAGGTTGGAGGACGAAGGTAGCTGTCGAGACAAGTGAAACGAAACGACAATATTTACCGTTGAATACACTTTTAAATCGTGCGAAGAAGATAGGTTGCATTTGTGGTTTAAAAATAAATTGGCGAGGCTGGTGGAGTCTTATCGAGCTAAACAAAAAAAAAACTATTTATAACAAAAACAGTGCAGAAGTGTCCTACAGAGTGTTTTAAATATATACCAATAAATATCTTAATAACGGACTCTAAACCATCTCTAAAGTAATTTAGCTAAGTGACAGTAATATGTTCGGTTGGCTTAATGGCTAACAGATGTCGCCTTTTGCAATTTCAATACAAATTACTTTTGGTAAATTATAAAAACTATAATTTCGGAATTCGATAAGAAATAAGTTCGTTTACTTTTGAACTAAGAAAGCGCTTGAAGATTATAATATCATGCCATCAAACTCCGAAAAAAGTCACTACAGGATGGCAGCATTAGTACCATGCTATACACGCAAAAAAATTGTAAATGTAATAAGCACTATTATGTGTTCCAAGTATAGATTATTTTATGATTGCAATAATATTCAGGTTAAGCTTCAATCCTCTTTTCTTTAAGAAAATGAATAATTAAGCTATAACCTCTTTAATCATAATATATGTATAATATTATAATTTTCATATCTAACAACCAAAAATGTTTTTTGTATTTTTTACCATAACAATATCATAAGTTTGTCAAGGATTACTTTTATATAAAATATTACAATGCTGCCGTTTCAACGTTTGTTTCATTTGTTAGTATAAGTATATCTATACCGAATAATATATAACTTTATAATTTATTGCATTATAATATGCTTATTGTTTTATTTTTATATATTTTTAATTATATTACCCCTATAGTAAACTAAAACATATAATAAAACCCTTTTTTGGGATAAATATTCAATAAATTTTCCTATTTGTTTAAATATTATTTGCAAACATTTTTACTTTAAAATACAAATCAATTATCATAATTTTAAATTATATGAAACAACAAAAAGAGTTGCCTATAATAAGGATCGAACCCACAATCGCTCGCTTATGATAGCACCATTGTTAAGTGCGGCCGCTAACTTAACTTCAAATGAAGTAACGAAATTTTGCATTACTTTAAAGAAAGACGAAGACTGCGATAAAAAAAATAATGCGGTAGTGTGCGTGGCCGGTTTAGCGCAGGCGACAGTAGTCTTTAAGGTGGGAATGGACTTCTACAGCTGATAGTACATATAGAACAGTTACATTGGTACTTGCCTGACCTGGAACCCAACCCGTACACTCATACTTGAGAGGCTGGTGTTTTAACTAATATGCCACCAAGTCTATGCTGGGCCGCCACGACTGTACTAGGCCACCACGACTAAACTAGGCCACCACGACTATTGTCATAGACTGTTATCATAAGTCTAACTTTTTTTTGCGATATTTAAGAGGGCAGGCAGCCCGAATATAAAACAATATTTTTCAAGATAACGGTACGTAATAAAAAAGTACCTCATTAATCTGGAGTGATGTCAATTAATTTGAGCTCAACAGCGAAGAGAAAGTAATGATTCGACTACCCTCAAATGAAATTAATTTGCAAAAATAATAGGGATTGTGAACGAAGATGAACGATTGTAAATTGCGTGTAGAAAATGTTGGATTGAATAAAAGCATGAATATGGTTCAATGATTGAATTGGGGAGAACTGTTTAGGGTTCTGTTGTTTATTAGGATTTCTGCCGAAAGGGGTCAAAATGGGATCCAATTCTACTACTAATAAGAATCCACGGTCTGTGTGTATATCACCTGTAATCTCATGAACGACCAGTCTGATTTTAAATTTAATTTCGTTTTCCTGAACCTTACTTCAAGCCTTCGAGCTTCTTAAAGCTCAAAGGCGAAATTAATTTGCAAAAATAATAGGGATTGTGAACGAAGATGAACGATTGTAAATTGCGTGTAGAAAATGTTGGTTTGAATAAAAGCATGAATATGGTTCAATGATTGAATTGGGGAGAACTGTTTAGGGTTCTGTTGTTTTATTAGGATTTCGTGCCGAAAGGGGTCAAAATGGGATCCAATTCTACTATTAATAAGAATCCACGGTCTGTCTGTATATCACCAAGCTGTAATCTCATGAATGACCAGTCTGATTTTAAATATTAATTTCGTTTTCCAATACTTAAGAAGCTCAAAGGCTTGAAGTAAGGTTCAGGATTAACATAGGATAGTTTTTATCCCGATATTCCCATGGGATCAGAACTAATGCGGGTGAAACCGCGAAGCACAGCTAGCAAGCCACACATAGGACGCGATAGATGTGACCGCAGAACGTGTTCAATACCAAAATCTAACATTCGGAATATTTGGGTGGACGGTCAAATTCAAACGATTTTAGAGTTACAAATTGCTTTGAAGTTGCGTTGTGATTTTGTGCGTGTTTTTTCAGTGGAAAATCGTATAACAACTAAAATATGTCATGTCATGTTTATCTTTTGGTCTCTTCTTAAAAAAAAGATGCACTGGGCATAAATTTAATTTAGTTCGTGAACTAGGAAATCGGCGTCAATGATTCACGAGCTCATATACTAAACTAAACTAATTTAAAGTTATATGCATATTTTTCCTTCTATTCCATTAAGAAAAGGATAGAAAATAACTTTAGGTGGCTTCTGTCAAATATTCATACTCCATTGAGAGTTTAAACGCAATTAAAAACATGGCGACTAAGCGTACGTCAATTAACGTCAGGCGCGGACCAATTTCATCATCATTACAGCCGAAATATGTCCACGGCTGGACATAGGCCTCCTCCAAGGCTCTCCACGACGAACGGTACTGCGCCTCCCGCATCCAGCGGTTTCCCGCAACCTTTAGTAGGTCGTAGGTCGAGAACCCGTCGCCCCATCGGGCATCGTTCCTACGGGCAATGTATCCGGCCCACTGCCACTTTAGTGTTTCAATTCTTCGGGCTATATCGGTTACTATCGTTCTTCTGCGGATCTCCTCATTCCTGATTGGATCACGCAGTAAACCCCAAGCATAGTCCTCTCCATTAACGTTTGCCCATTATTAGTGACCACGTCTCCATTCCTTAAGTCATCACTGGCCACACACTGGTGGAAGACTTTTGGACTAATTTAACAGAACTAAAACAATATTTATCTTCTGTCTTATTCTTAATGAATGTAAATAGCAAAAGATGCTCTGAATACAAATGTTTAGTTTGGAAATTAGGGTATCGACGCCAATATCTATATGAAATTGAAAGAGATTTATTTGTTCGTAGGCCTTTCAAAGTCAATCAAAAAAACAAAAGATCCCCTACTTTCAACACTCATGAATTTCTTTTATTAGCTTCTTATTTCGTCGAAACCTAATAACAGCTAACCCGTTTTTTACGAGTTCTCGTAAAGCGTAACATAATTAAGTTTCGCAATTCCGGCTGTCAATCAGTATAGCCATATAGTCCAGTAGGAGCGAGCTATGAATTATTAATATGTGTAAAGATTACCATAGGAATCGTTTTACGTCATTGTGGTGGTAACAGGTGCATTCAGAATTAAGTGGAAGAGAATATTGGTAATTACTATCGTAATGTAGCAAGAAACAATTTATAAAATTCAAACTCAAAGCAATTATTTGAAATTAGCGGCCGCCAGCGACTTCGTTCGCGTGGAATTAGTTGTGCTCAGCTCCTATTGGTCGCAGCGTGATGTAATATAGTCTTAAGCCTTCCTGGATTAATGGGCAATCCAACGCAAAAAGAATTTTTCAAATCGAACCAGTAGTTCCCGAGATTAGCGCGAACAAACAAACATACAAACAAACTCTTCAGCTTTATATATTAGTATAGATAAACCAGAGGCAATGTCATAGGGTCGGCCAGTTAGGGGGGTAAAGCTAATTGAACATCTATGAAGAAGAACGGGCAAGAAAATCTACTTTTAAATCATAATTTTGTTAGTAGGCCATAACATCGGCTGCCGGCAGAACTTACCACCCACCAGACAAAGTCTTGCCGCCAACCGATTCGTCGTGTTTCGACATGTCTGGTAAAGCCGTACGGAGGACGGCACACACACAATTGTTAGCTAGAATATATCAATATTTTCACACAAAAAATATTAATAGAAAAAAAGGAAAACATAAAAATTAAGAGAGGCGACGGTTTTGTTGGCTAATAAACTAAAATTAAGTTATAGAAAAATAAGGAAGACTACATTCAAATATTATTCAAAGTAGGTATTATGCCTTAATAACCTTTTGTGGAAGTTTCAATTTGATTCCTTAATAACTTTTATTTATAAAATAGATTTTTTTGGCAAACTAGGGTAGTTTGCCAAAATCCTATTAAAAAACCTGCAGGGAAATTGCGTAGCAGTGGTTGTCATTTTCCAGTTCAATAACATTTATTGCGTTAATTATGTTGTTCAGCAGACACATTATTCAAACATATGGAGCAATGAATTAGCAGTATGGTTCAAAATGATTCAGATTGAGATTTATATCAAGGTGCTGAACACACATTTTCCAAATCAAATGAAATGAAATCGTTTATTAAGCAAGTAGGATCACTGATCACTTTTACACGTCATATGCTTTTTTTTTTATCTAGATGCAGCCGGCATTTCCTAACTGACTACCTCTGAGAAGAAATAGCCGAAACAAACTCAGGGATCATCGTCTTTTTTCAAGTCCAGACATTAAAAATGAAAATGTTTACAATAATTTACCTTAATATGCTTAACAGAGCAATCAATCGACCATCCAGCCATCATGCATCACCGAGCAAAACAGGTTTCCAGCTTCTACCAAATGTATAGAAACCAGTCAACGACCATGCATATCCTAGATACGGAACGTTTGTGACCACAGCATAGGCTAGTTAGATCAAGTTGTTGCTAATTGGCGTAGTGCTTTGTCAGACTCATTGATATTCGGTTCAAGACTTGGAGAAGATCCTGTGCTTGTTGTTGTGTAGAAGGTACAGATATGCTTATGATCTATGCAGGGAAGCGCTGGATGCAGGCCGCGTCCAACCGTTCGTTTTGGAAATCCTTGGGGGAGGCCCATGTCCAGCAGTGGACTTCATGTGGCTGAGATGATGATGATACTTGTAAGGTACAAGTATATCAACGCTCGAGTAAACATACTTACAAAAGATAACTAATTTATTATATATAACGCAAACGTTACGTTTTGCGTTTAATCTTTAGAAGCATTGTAGATTGAATTTTGTTAGTTTTAATAAATTGGATATATGGTCTGTGACTACTAGTTAGAGAACAATTATAGGTACATTGAACTCTGTCCGCAAAAGTTACCACCCACCACGTGTTCCGTCATGATGTCTGGTGAAGCCGTACGGAGGACGGGTCTGAGAAGCTGTGTTGCAATAAGTGCCGGGTACGATGCGCCAAATGTTGTTATGTCGAGAGTTTGATCGTGGAGGGTCTCCAGATCAATCTCCCTCTAGAGCAGCTTCGTTGGTCGTGTTTTTGGATTTAACACTGCATCAAATCGCTCAACTACCGTTTTCATTCCTATTCACTTAGTTTTTTTAGTGAATAGGCTTTTAATAAACTAATGCGCTTTACCATCAACGATTGCATTACTGGTTACCATCTGGCGGGATTGCGGTCAAGCTAGACTCTTTAGGGCTTCGTTTGCGGGCGCCAACTACTAAGCCTCCGCTCACAGCGCTGACTGTTCGTGTGTCTGTCGGCGTAATAGGTAGACAGTTGATTTTACAGTGTATATTCCTATCGCCACACCGCTATAATAAAGGCTAATAAAATTTGAAGAAACGTGTTTTTTTTCTGCTAATTATAATTAATATTGTGCTTAAAATAACTTGAGTTAAAGTTATGATTGTTACTCGTATCGGATGTTGTTGAGATGATACGACAAACATACCTACGAGCGTCAAAAATTTTGAACTAAAATTTATAAACCGACGTTTCATTTCACGGTGTTTTACCAAACTGCTGATCGTTGATTTATGCAAAACGTTTATGCAAATCCCCGTGTTCAACTTCAGTAATTATGGAAAACCGCTGAACGTTGTTTATTTGCTTTACATAACGAGATTTAGATGAAGTGGCAAAGATCGGATTCTACATCTACAGCCCATCTGCTTCATGTGTATACATACATCATTATTTTTTGTTTATGTCAAACCCGAAACACGTGTCCAGTATTTTTAAATAAAGAATCTATGTACAAAATTTAAAAAAAATATAATGAAAAACCACCAAGTTATGAGCTTGCTATTCTACTTGGTTGTCCCAACAAAAATATGGTCAAAGGTCCGCTCGTGCAGGCGAGCGCGGGGCGTTGGTCTCTGCGTCAGCTATGCGCGGGGCGCAAGTACTATGATCTATCCTAACAGCTCGGTAACCACTCTGCAACAATTCATGTGTAAAAATATAACATGGTGTAAAAATTATTGGGATCGATTCAGTTGCTTATTCTGAGCAAACCATATTTAGGTATTTTTTAATAATTATAATCTAGTGCTTGACTGCTGCAATCCCGCCTGATGGTAAGCAGTGCAATCGTTGATGGAAAAGCGCACTAGTTTATTAAAAACTTAGGAATAGGAAGGATGACGGCAGTTGAGCGAGGTGATGCAATGTTAAACCCAAGACCAACACGACCAAACGATGCTGCATTAACAAAAAAATACGTTGTATAAAAGATAGGATCTTTGAAACAACAATAATTTTCCTAATGAGCATGAAAGCATATCATTTCTCAAAAGGCGTATGCTTCTCTGTAAACGTGAGTGATGTTTCAAACATTTCGCCCGAATATGAAAATCAACGTCAAACTTTACGTTTATGTTAAAGAAGCTTAGGTAACATATTATGTGTGTCTGTACATAATCTAGCAACCTCTTAGGAAATTGAAAATTTTCGTAAACCTATTTCTAGAAGTAAATGTACACATGAAAGCAATAGGGAAATTTGATTTCATTTGATTCGTTTCACATAATGACGCCTATTATTCTCCGATTTTTTCACATATTGTCTTAAACCTTATAGAGTTTCAACCGCACTGGAATTACGAGGTGGATTACAGCCTACTTCCACTCCTCAAAGAGGAGGCTTGTGTCCAGTGGGAACAGTTTAGACAGGTTATGCACTAAGCAGTAAAATATGGAGATGAAAATTTCATGCCTTTGCATAAACGTATACACAAAACATTGTTCTTCGCTTTGTCAAATTTATAATACTTCGTAATGTAACGCACTATGTACGAAAACTGCAGCTGCAAAACAGTCGTGGTGGCCTAGTGGTTAAAACACCAACTTTTCAAGTATGAGTGTGCGGGTTCCATCCAGGTCAGGCAAGTACCAATGTAACTTTTCTAAGTTATGTGTACTTTCTAAGTATATCTTGGACACCAATGACCGATTAAATGGTGAAGGAAAACATTTTGGGGAAACCTGGACTTATCTGGATTTGTCAACCCTCATTAAGCAATCGTGGTGATTCATATCAGGTTGAGAATCAGCACTTTTGAACGTCAATATACATATGACAGTCCCTAAAGCGCCCGCCCTTCTTTTAAGATAGCGAACCTAATAATGATTTGTTATATATTTTTAGTTGTAGTTAATTTAAATGAGGGTAACATACCACAACGACTGAAAAAATAAATAATTGAAAAGTGCCCGTGAATGGTTCAATTGAAACTAATGCTTTGCAATTAACATCATTCATTGCGTTATTTACGTTGTCGAACAGATAAATTTTTCGAACATGGGGGATTAGCATAAAGAATTAAGATTCATTCAAAATGAATTAAGATTGTAATTTAAAATATGTTACCCAATTAGATTACTGACCCTTATAATAACACTAGCTTTCCGCCCGCGGCTTCGCCCGCGTGGAGTTCGGTTATATCGCGCTTTTTAGATTTCCCCGGGAATATCAAATTTTTCCGGGATAAAAGGTAGCCTATGTTCTTTCTCAGGGTCTAAAGATTGTTTGTGCCAAATTTCATTAAACTCGGTTGAGAGGTTTAAGCGGGAAAGCGTAACAGACAGACAAACAGACAGACATACAGACAGAGTTACATTCGCATTTATAATATTAGTATGGATTTACGGAAAGTGCTCTTAGAAATAATCGCAGCTTTAAACCCGCCTAGTGCGGTGTGCCAAAGAGATTCGGAGGACAACGAACTTTAGAATGGGTTTGAGTCGTGCCTGAAGCAGATGCACTCTAATTTCAAGAGCTGGCATTTCATTATGAACTTCATGACGCTATTTCTCGTAAGGGGTTAGTTGGACTCCAGGTTGAAAACATAAAAAAAAAAAACACTTTTGCGTTTTAGTACTGTTTATGACATTTTTGGACTATGGTTTGGTTTTGATTATGGTCGCTTGATATTATTTTAATCAGATTGCGCTACAGAAGAGGCGGGATGGTTAAAATTTCGAACGCGCGATAAGTTCGATGAACACAAAAAAATATAAAAATCTTAAAGAATTACAAAAAAACCTTAAAGAGCTTATTTTACGTTTCTTCACGTACCATCAACATAAAACTATTGAAAGTGCTTGTATGATTTTAATAATAATTGTGATTTGGCAAATAACTTGTACACACGGCTACATATCAAGCGATACATTTCCAATTTAAGCTGACCTTGCAGTAAGTAGGTTTTTCGAACTATCAGAAGTCAGATTATACTGGCTATGTACAGCTTGATGTGACTGAGCTTTATTTAAACAAGAATTTGCTCATTATTGTGAGACCCTGATTTCGCGTTAAATACAATTTACAATATTTAAGTCACAGTGCAAGAGCTCGTTTAATAAAGAAATGGGTTAAGAAATTAGAAGGGACTTTACTGAATGTGAAGCAAACCGGCGAGACTTCTCGGAGTGAAGAGAATTTGGAGCAAATTTCCGCGTTTGGTCGACCATTCTGTTACTGTTAATTCTTCTGGGTATGTGAAAATGTTACGAGAGTTTTTGGCACCGAAGCCACTGGAGAATGCTGGTTTCAAGAAGATGGAGCCACATGTCACCCATCCAAGGAGTCCCTGCCAGCGGTCAAAGAAATGTTTTCGGATAAACTGATTTTTAGACGTGGCGACATCCCATCGCTACCCAGGAGTCCAGATCTATCCCAGCAGACTGCTTTTTATGGGGTTATTTAAAGAGTCGTGTCTATATTCCTAAGCCGAAAACACTTCGTCAACTAAAAGACAAATTTTCTCTGCCGACGAGTATTCAAAAAATTTGGTGCTCGGTTAGAAGGGTGTAAAAAACGAAGCGATGTTCATTAAGAAAATATTATTTTCAAAAAGTAAATACACTTTCTGTTAAATAAACAAATTTTTTCTATATATTTTTGTCGTGGATAACGATATCGCGTTACTAAAAGTTGCTCATTTGATTAACGTAGCAGTGGGAAAAACACTGTGACGTTATTTTTTAATGGCGGCACGTTGGAAGAGTCGTTTTGGAAAGTGGGGATTGTCGAACGGTGACTTCGCTTCGAGGCGCGGATCAGGGCGGGGCAAAACTGTCGGTTTGCGTATTTAAATTGTTATTGCCAAGATTGGAGGGTAAATTTACACTTCGTGCTGTAATTTAAAACTCACCTCTGAAATGGAGCTTTCACCACCACACCAAGATGGTGACGGTAATTTTTTTTTTAAATGTTTACTAATTCATGGCCCATCCTGTAGTATAAAGTTGATGAGTGACAGTGTGTTTATAATAAATTTGGTATGGATATAGCTGTCACCCTGGATTTCCACGTTTTATCCGGATATTCCCACGGGATCAGAACGAGCGAAACTGTGAGGGGAAAAACTATTTTCCCCTCACAGTTTTCACTTAGTTTTTTTTTTAATTGTGACAACTATGTCACAATTAAAAAAAAAAACTAAGTTTAAGCACGTGCTAACGACATGAGCAAAGCATTCCATAACCACGATCCATATGTAGCCACAAATAATCCGAAATGAGAGTGATAAGTAGATAAAAAAAAAACTTGGTACCAAAACGAACAGCTTACTTTAATGAAGTCAGTGAATCAAGCCGTTCCAAGGAGGAATAGTCAGCCAGTCTAATAAAACTAACACTTACTCCAAGATAAATGCGAGCGCCTCACATGAAGTTCCCCCAATTACCTTCATTGGAAACTTCTGTCGTTACCCTCATTTTTGGGGTGCATCCTTAATTCTACCAAATTTACCCCAATATAGAACTTATGCTGAACATTTAGAGGTTAATTTTGCATGGTTACGGTACTGGTACTGGTGAGACCCATATGCCACCTTATTAGATTCTCAAGAAAGTCATTTTCTTACATACTAAATAGATCTTGTGGTCTTAAAAGTAGATTTGTATTGGAAAAGCAGTAATTATAAGAAAATGAGAGTAGAAAACGTTTGTACGAGTCTGACTCGCGCACGAAGGCTTCCTTACCTTAATTATTACAGACCATCGGGCTGAACAAGTCACCCCATGGGACCAACACCGTAATCCAAACAACATTACACAACAACTTCTCCGCGTGACAACAAAAAATTTTTCATGGACGAAGAGACGGGCAATAGTTCATCAGCAACAACGATGTCGGAAATGTCAAAAATGCATCGGATTTAAGATAATCGAATCATTTTGACCTTTTTTCAGCAAACAAATCAAAATTGTTTATTTCAAATTAACCATCCATTGGTGCTTTTGAATAGTCAATGTCGGTCAGTCCAAAAAAAGTGAAGCTAAATTGCAGATTCCAAAGTGTAGCTATCTCTATGGAAAGGAACGTGCAAGAAACTCCATGGACACTCTTTTAAAATGGACATGGACAGTTTCCAAATAACCCCAATGAAACTGTGTTGTAAAACAGTTGGCTAGTTATTGAATCTAGGATAGCAAGATTAGTAAGATAATCACTGTAGCCATACCCATAATTAGCCTATAATGTTCCCACTCCTTGGGACACAGGCCTCCTCTCGGTGAGACGGAGTGGGCCGTAATCAACCACATAGCCCCAGTGCGGGTTGGTAGATGTCACATGTCTTCGTAGTTTTTCCTTACTGTTTTTTTTTTTTTTTTGTGATGTTATCCTTCATCGTTTTGAGAGGTGATAAAAATCCTAGCTGGGTTCCTACCTACGGGCTAAGACTTGGAAATTCATGACCGTAATCTTATGTAGCCGAGACATAAGTTTCCTAGTCAACTGACATAAAGCAACAAGTTTTAAAGAAACACTGACATTAATAAAGATGGCAACTTTATGATTCTTCAGCAGCACATAAAATTACATTTGAATTTGTGTAAGATGGCCGACACTCGAGTTGCTTTTGATTTGCGCAGTGCAGCTCAATGAGCTGCATTCATTAGTGAGAATAAAGGAGGTCCTGTATTAATAAAGTATGCTCGAAGGAGAGAAGCTCAAAAACTGGACCAAGTTTTTGAGAAAGTAATGTTCTTAACAATGGCGCTAGTTGGCTTAGTGCATATTTTTCTGTTTATATCGTTAAGAAACCGACAGAACATAAATGTTAGTTTCATCACCAAGCTTTTTTTTCTCATCCCACTGTTGGGCACAGGCCTCCTTTCATACGGAAAAGGATTGAGCGTAATCACCACGCTTACTCAATGTGGGTTGGCGATTTCAAACTAAAAGTCCAGCTTTCCTCAAGATGTTTACCTTCACCTTGTAATCTGTCATTGGTGTCCAAGATCACATCATCATCATCTCAGCGTATAATCCCGGTTGCATCCGCGGCTTTCGCGTTGGAGCCCAGGGTTCCGCTTACCTACATATACGCCTCCATTTCGCTCGATCTCTGGCATATCGTGGTGTGAGATTGTTGGCACACATGTCATCTCTTGCAACGTCAAGCCAGCACTTCTTTGGTATACCTAGCTTGTTCAAGCCCGGTGGAGGCGCCATGGCAAGACCAAATCCAAGATATACTTAGTTAAATGTTAGTTTAGTTCTGTGAAAATAAGATGGCAAAAATGTTAGAAAATTTGAATCTTTGGAAGCTACCCTGACGCCTTCGGCTTAAACTATAAAATTACCTCATTTTCTACTGTTAATTACAAAATTTTCTTAAAATCTACTACTAAAAATTCTAAAATATTACGGCTCTATTATATATCTAGTCAGAAACTACACAACTGTTGTAAAGACTTAGTCTCTTTGTCATGATAATAAAGTAGTGATAACTTTGTACTGACTTGGAAATGCCTCGGGCGTGCGATTACGTCCTCTGAATTCTGACTGCCATAGCCTTTGTACTGCCAAGTATTTTATTACGATACACACTTCTGCTGCCCAATTGTCCCTGACAATAGTTTCTTTGTGAAAAACTGAACCTTTGTTTAGATTTACCAGCTTCTTTTATTTTTTTTAAATTATAAACTAGTGCTTGCCCGCAATCCTGCCTGATGGTACGGTAAACAGTAATGCAATCGTTATTGGTAAAGCGCGCTTGTTTATTAAGAGCCTATTATATACGGCAGTTGAGCGAGGTGATGCAATGTTAAACCCAACAACATGACCAACGATGCTGCGCCAGAGGGAGATTGATTTGAAATGACCAAACTCCCGACACAACAACATTTGGCGCATCGTACCTTCCCGGCACACATCGTAACACGACTTATTCGTCAACTCGCGTGCGTCAAACTCGCTCGAGCGCTCGCGAAATAGCACCTTCCAATTTTACCTGTTTTTCGTCGTCAACTCGCTCGAACGTAAACTTCTGACAGATTTTTGTAATATCAGCTGCATGTTTTATGCATAAAATGTATAAGAACTTTAAAATGCGTAAAACATTTTAAACGACTTTACTTTAAATTAAAACAAATATTGTTTGGGAGATAAATATTTAATATATATCCACATAACAATAACATAAAACTGCTTATTAACCTAATAATTATTAACCACTGGCGACCCGCCCCGGCTTCGCACGTGGACAAATGATATAGGTACCTAAGCCTTCCTCAAGAAACGGTGGCCCTTCAATAAAAATAATATCTACTGTGCCGCCTATCAGCCAATATCTGACTCTGCAAGATACATTGACCTTATTGTCCACGCATAGCCAGTTCCACCAACTTTAAACAGAATGAAAGCCTACTGGGGCCTAATGGTCCCCCGCTCCGGCCCACTCCCTCCACGGTTTAGGCAGAGAAACACCATACCGGCATGGGCGCGAGCGGCACGCTGATTTTTTCTGGTGTTTAGTTTTGAATAAATCGTGATATATCCTAAATGAAACAACCAATTCTAATAATTCAAAAAGAAATCTGCTGCTACTGAAATTTCCTTTGATGTGACGTAATTTATTTGGATAAGGATTAATAATAAGGAAAAATTAGTGGGCTTTGATTTCGACTGGCATTTTAATTAACTTTTCAAACATAAAAATGTAATTATTATGAATAAACTATAGTAGGTAGACATATAGTGTCGCTGACTTTTTTGTAGACATTTTTAAGGTCTACAATACTGTAGTACATTATTTTGATCTATCTTATAGGGTTCAGCTAGCATTTGCAATGTAAGCTCAAAAAAATGCGTATATTTTGCGACATGTGTTAGAAACCTCAAAAGTGGATCAGCAGCGCTACAAACCATTATTCGTGATCACCTTTCTCTTCGGAAGCGTTGTTCAAGATGGGTGCCGCACAAACTGATCGACGACCAGAAAGACCGCCGGGTACATTGGTGCCGATTTATGATTGAGAAATTTGACGAAGGCAAGAAAAAAAATGTATACGATATACTTACCGGTGACGAAACATTGCTGTATAATTATGATCCCGAAATAAAACCACAATCAATTGTGTGGTGCTTTGAAAATCAACGAATGCCGACAAAATGTCACCGTGCACACAGTACGCAGAAACAAATGATCGACTCGTTTTTTGTAAGACCGGTCATATCACAACTGTTGTGCTCGAAAATAAAAAAAAAAATAGTTAATTCTGAATGGTATGTGTCAGTTTGTGTCCCTACCGTTTTTCAGCATGGCGCGACAAACGACCAAAGTGACAGAGACCTGTGGATAAGATGGTTTAAACGTATGGATAAGTGTATACAGACTATACACGCCGAGGGTGAATACTTTGAAAAGATAGACATGGGTAATAAATAATAAATTTTATAATTTTTGAGTATCTAGGTAGTTGTTTTGGCACGCGCCTCTAGCATGACCAATTTTGCACAAGCGAGTGGCCCCCGCCACCGAGGACGTCGCGTATATTGACAGTTAATAACGCGGTTAATAACGTCCTAAAGATCATGCGTCGTGCGTTCTTGATAGTGAATAAACTTTCTGCATATCAACATTCATAATTTAGAACGCGTGTCTGAAGGTGACTGCATTTCATAACGTATCGTGAAACATGGAAGTGTGTTATACGTAAAACCTTTAACTGAAACAGCCAACGCGAGCAAAACAGCGGGCTATAACTAGTTATTTATAGTTATTGGTTACAATCTGTTTTTATTTGACTGTACTACACGCTCGCGAGTTGACGACAAAAAACAGGTGAACTTAGAAGGTGCCATTTCGCTCGGACGCACGCGAGTTGACGAACAAGTCCGTAACACAACTTGCTCAGACCCGTCCTTATTACGTGCGACCTGCGACCGCTCTCAAAGTGGGCGTCCCCTATCCGTGTTAAGTAACTTTTTGGAAGAATTAATCATAAATTATGAAGACACAGTTGGCGCAGTGGTTGAATGAACGACTACTGCTTGTAGCGGGTTCGATCCCCACATGGAACAAATATTTGTATGGCCTACAGGACCGGGTCTGGTTGTTTGTATTAGTGAGTTTAAAGGTTTGTAAACGCACCCACGATACCGGACTAACTCCTAGTCCCGAGCAACGTTTTAAGCAAAAAAAAAAATCTTGAATGGAAACCACGCGAGGCAGAATCTCCGATAAATTCTGTGCGTTTTGATACCTGGTCTTTCAAGTTTGGTTAGAAAAATAATATATGATTTATGTACACACAGTATAATGGAAAAAGATACGACATATTAATATTCAGTTTAACATGTTTGATGTTCAATCGTCCGAAAATGTTCTGCTAATAATCGTTTAACTATAAAGACCCAAAATGATTACACGTCTAAAATGTCCTGAAAACTTTTCCATTTAAAACTAAGGTCAGGTCTGTCCTCTGCCCTCTTTCACCTCAACAAAATTTAAACGAAGCCTCTGGAAGGTTCTCATAATAATATGTTCATTTATTATATGTCTATATTGCTTTGGTGTGCGAATATTATGAGGATGAAAGCGGGGCGCAGCTAGCACCTAAGATATAAGTGAGAAGTTGAAGTTAAGACTTATGAGAATATTGCATTATTAACTTGCACTGCACGATTAGCGCAGTGCTGCTGTTTGTGTAACTATATGAGTTTATATGTTTGTAAACGCAGCCACGATACAGGAGTAACTCACAGGGAAGGGTAACAAGGGGACAGTGAAGGGCAAAGTTTCATAAAAAAAATGACATGTGCCAACCACACATCTACCAACCTTCACTTGGCCATCTACCAAGATAACGGCCCACTCCCTCCCACCGACAGGAGGCCTGTGTCCCAAGAGTGGCAACATTATTGGCTGATTATTATGTTATGTAACTTATTTTACACGTACTCGCTATTAGTTTGACTTGGACGTGTTTTTGTCGCTCGAAAAATGTTGTTCAGCACTTGTTTGGACGGTTTAATGTGTGATCATTATAAACTATTGGTGGACCGCAATCCCGCCTGATAATAAGCAGTAATACAATCGTTAATGGTAAAGAGCGCTAGTTTATTAAAAGCCTATTAACTAAAAAAAAAACCGAGTGAAAAGGAAGGAAGACTGCAGTTGAGCGAGGTCATGCAATGTTAAACCCAACAACACGACCAATGATGCTGCGCCAGAGGGAGATTGATCTGGAGACCCTCCACGACCAAACTCCCGACACAACCACATTTGGTGCATCGTGCCCGGCACACAACGCAACACAATTGCTCAGACCACAGTCATAGTCATTTATTCATTAACAACAACAGTATCTGAAATCACATAGTAATAAGAGAGATAATAAGAAATTAAATTACATTAAAAACACGTTAAATCTTACAAAATTGCATATCTACACATACATCGGAATTCTGTTACAGATCATCAACAGCATAAAGACACTTACTGAACAGGAAACGTTTAAGTTGACTTTGAATGAAATTGAGTAGATAGCTTTTTTATAACTAGAGGCAACTTATTAAACAATTTAATCGATGGATCGACAAAATGCCTTTAAAGAATTTCTTGCCTCCCGTCCAGCTGATTTCTTTATGAAGCCAATCAATAAACTGCCACTGCGATGGCAAAGATGCATTGATTGCATGGGTGATTACTTCATTAATACAAATAAAAATACATGGAAAAAAATCGTTTAAATTATGTCATACAAAACCATATATCAGAAATGAGGAGATCCGCAGAAGAACCAAAGTCACCGACATAGCTCTGCGAGTCGCTAAACTTAAGTGGCAGTGGGCAGGGCACATTGCTCGTAGAACCGATGGCCGATGGGGCAGTAAGGTTCTGGAGTGGCGGCCACGTACTGGAAGACGCAGCGTAGGGAGGCCCCCAACAAGGTGGACCGATGACCTGGTGAAGGTCGCGGGAAGCCGATGGATGCGGGCAGCACAAGACCGGTCAGCGTGGAAAGCCTTGGGGGAGGCCTTTGTCCAGCAGTGGACGTCTATAGGCTGAAGAAGAAGAAGAAGATACAATATGCAAAGAAGGATGTACCTTGTAATGCTTAATGTCTTGTCAAAGTGTGCATTCTCTGCTTAGCCATTCTCAGCTATCTCATATTCATGTATGTATTTGGCCATGTTACATACAAGTAGAAATACATAAATATTTGGCACTGTAAGCATATTTAGTCTTATAAAATGTTCGCGACAACTCTTTCTTTGTATACAGACGTATGTAAAGGTGGTCTACATAAACAGTCTAACTGCGCCTAGCGTAGCTAAACCTTGATTGCGTAACACACCATTAACTTCTATAAGTTAGAATCATTTTGAAGCCTACTGCTATTTCATTGCTCCCTATGTTCTATAATGTATTTGATCAAGAAAATAAACAACGCAATGAATCCTGTTAACCTGTCAAAATGAAACCCATTGCTACTGGTGTGTTACGCAATTACCCTGCTGATCGATCGACATATGTAGCTGTTATCATTTTGGCTAAATGATAACAGCCACCCATGTCGATCGGGCCTCTGCAATCGTGATCAAAATATAGACAACAATCCAAGAAAAATTCCACTTAATATTCCCCACGCGTCTCAAGAGTTAACTGCTGGGAAACGGGTTACTGTACTAAAGTAAGTAAACTTGCAGCTGATCCGGACACGAACTTGTACGTTATTGTGATTCTTAAAACTTGCACGTCTTGCTTGCATAGCTGAGCTGTATAATATGCGAGTGTTACAAGCAATTCGCGCAATTTCAATGTGAATAATATAGCTTGTAATATTAATGGGCGATCATTGATGAGGTTGGTGTGAAGGCAATGCAGTGCAAAATGACTCAGAATGCAGTTTGAGCTCAAAATCAGAAGTCATTTATTTAAATTAGGCTGAGAATTGGAATGTCAGAATTATATAAGACAGTCCTCCATAACGCCCAGGCTTCACTACTTCCTAGTGCTTTCACTGGGAAGACGTGGCGGAACACACTGTTTAGTTAGGAAATACTTCATTGCATACATCATCATCATTTCAGCCGAAAGACGTCCACTGCTGGACATAGGCCTCCCCCAAGATTCTCCAAGACGACCGGTCCTGCGCCTCCCGCATCCAGCGGTTTCCCGCGCCCTTCACCAGGTCGTTGGTCCATTTTGTCGGGGGCCTACCAACGCCGCGTCTTCCGGTGCGTGGTCGCCACTCGAGACCCCGTCGGCCCCATCGGGCATCGGTGCTACGGGCAATGTGCCCACCCCACTAAACCAGCCCCACTAACCTTGCCAGTGATAATTCCGTCATAATCGATCTAGCCGTTTCGGAGACAGAGCGACAAATATTTAAATTTGTTTTTTTTTCCTCTCTCCTTCCTTTGGTTTTTTTTTTAAATGCCATAAGCATTTATTAAAAAGCTGTGTAAGATATAAATTTATAATAACAAATAGTTTATGCATTTCCTGTTCCGCCCCCAATACTTTTAATTGATTGTCAATATCGTAGTTGCGTTTACAAACTCTTAATCTGATATACATAAATAACCAGTTCCGGACCAAGTACTTGTAGGTCATACAAATATTTTTTCCGTGTGGGAATCGAACACACAGCCCTCGGCACAGCAATTAATCACTTAATCACTGCACTAACCGTGCCGTCTTCTGATTCATGCTGTATCTAATTGCAATGTCTTCGTTGCCAGAAGACCGTTAAGAAATTTTAAAAAGTTGTGCATTGCCAGCGGGCCATCAGCTTCTTTTCTGAGGTTTAGTATTGTTTTTAAGCCCAGTAGGGTAATTGCGTTACACACTGTCACTAGCAATGGGTTTCATTTTGACAGTTCAACGACATACATTGCGTTATTTACGTTGTAGAGCAGACACATTTTAGAACACACAGAGCAATGGATTAGCAATATGCTCCGATATGATCACAAGTTGTTATTAGTAGTGATAGCAATTATTTTAGATCCGTGTTTGCTCAGTTGGGTGTTTAGTGAATAATTACTCTTTAGTTTAAAGCTGCCTTCGAATTCAGCATTAATTTATTACTTTTAACGACGATCTTCTATGTACGCTCGCAAACATTTTATGTAAATTTAGTTTCTTAGTAAGTGAAATGGTGTTACATAATTCTTAATGAGAAATAATAAAGCTCTTAAACCATAATTAGGGTGCTGTCTGAAGGAATCCCTAGACTCAAATCATGGTTCATAATCATGTTCTGTGATGTGGCAATTGCACTAATTTTAGGAAAGTTCACAGTGTAATCTCGGTATAAATCTGTTGATCATTTCTATTGACATTTGTTTGTCGCAGAATTGATTTTAAATTACGAGAATTGAGATCTAAAAATCTTATCATTGGACAAACTATTAAGAGGGGATTCTAGTGCTGAGAAATTTGAAAAATAGGTATTTGAAGAAACTATTGGGCCGCCTTCCTGGAAAATGTGAAAAGGACAGTTGCACCTCAGGCTGATTTTACCTACAAAAACGTTGACCACTAGACGTTTCGTATTCCGCTGTTTTCTTTTTCAAAACACCACAGATTGAAATTACTTTTATATCAAAATTTAGAGGAAAAGTGTTTTTATGCTTCTATTATTTCCTTTTTTCAAACACATCACATTTGTCTAATAGTCGTCTGAACATGGCTGTAAAAATGAGTTAAACTTCGGGATTTTGAAAAATCATAATTCTTTTATTAGTTAAGTTTTGGAAAAAATCAAATTATGGGGGCAATTATAATAGAGGAGTAAAACTAAACAAAAAAAAATGTTCTCAAAGCGTTATCCACGAAGAAAGCAGCGGAATACGTTTGTATAGATAAAGCGTCACTAGAGTCCCCTCTTAAGGGTGTCATGTCAGTCATCATAAAATTGGCAGACCTCCTCTTCATGGAATTAACAACAGCATTAAACACGAACTCTCTACCAACGATTATCGACCAGTACACAGAATTAAAAAACCCCGGCGTGTTAATAGCATTGTTGATTCGACCCGTCACGCGAACTCCTTCAGCTCGCCAAGTGATACGCCCTTGATATTGATTGCTTGTTAAAATGCTATTTATTATTGTTATTATTTCCAACTAAGGCTTTTTATGGTGACAAATGCTGAACTAACTGAACAGTACCTTGTTGCATAAAACACTATTATAAGTTTGAATCCATTATGTCTGTATTGCAAATCCATTGTTTGATATGTTCAAGAAATGTATCTACTAAATAATGTGAAGAACGCAATGAATATTGTTAAACTGTCCAAATAAAAGCCATTGCTCCACAGGTCCAATCAAACTTGTGTGATACTTTCTTCAAAATATTGTTTAAGTCTTTGTGTCTACTCTGCTAGAGTGAATAGCAATAAACTAGTGCGCTTTACCATCAATGATTGCATCACTGCTTACCTTCAGGAGGGATCGCGGTCAAGCATCAATTTATAAGAAAAAATAAACACTGTAAGCCATTAACATGATCCTGTCCAAGATAATGTCCTGGCTTTAGCAGAAACTATGACCACTGATGCCATTTCTTATCAGGGAAAGATGGGTCGGAAATTTCGGGTACTACTAGCGGCCGTCCGCGACTTCGCACGCGTGTATTTAGTTATCATGCTCGGCTCCTATTGGTCGCAGCGTGATGTTATATAACCTAAAGCCTTCCTGGATTAATGGGCTACCCAGCACAAAAATAATTTTTCAAATCGGACCAGTAAGTTCCTGAGATTAGCGCGTTCAAAGAAACAAACAAACTCTGTATATTAGTATAGATAAGCTGTTACAATGGCAACATTGTTTAACACACAGGTAAGGTTATAAAAATGACATCAATATACAATAATTCGTAATTTAAAAACTAACGCCTGCGCCACTCACCGACATTGGCACTCTACATAATATTCGTTTTATTACCTATCACGGATGTGATGTTATAATCGACGACTCCCGCAAATAACAGCTGTTTTTTTTAATAATTATAAACTAGTGCTTGACTGCAATCCCGCCTGATGGTAAGCAGTGATGCAATCGTTGATGGTAAAGCGCACTAGTTTATTAAGCCTATTCACTTAAAAAACTTAGGAATAGGAAGGATGACGGCAGTTGAGCGAGGTGATGCAATGTTAAACGCAAGACCAACACGACCAACGATGCTGCGCCAGAGGGAGATTGATCTGGAGACTCTCCACGACCAAACTCCCGACACAACAACATTTAGCGCATCGTACCCGGCACACATCGCAACACAACTGCTCAGACCCGTCCTCAGAACGGCTTCACCAGACATCATCAGGCAAGACTTTGTCTGGTGGGTAGTAACTTCTGCCGACAACCGATGTTGTGTTCTTTAAGTACAGTAGCTTCAAAGATATTACTTATAGAAGATTCTAAATAGAAAGTAACATTTGATGGAATTAAAAGCATAAATGGAAAATGTTAAACCGTATAGGTACGAGTATTAATGTCGGCGTTAAAATGGCGCGCTGTATTACATATGAAAGTATTCAGATATTCCTTATAAAGAACAATTTCATTTCATTGTAGAAAGATGGTGTTGTCAGAGAAATGACGGAGAATATTTAATAGAAAGAGCGAGGGTAATAAAATTCCCAGAATTAATACTTTGGGTCTCTAGGGAAAAGGGATGTCAGGGTTAACTTTAATCATTTCTTCTTAGCCTTTGGAATTTTTATGAAGGAATTTAGTAATACATAAATTAAAAAACGAAAAGACATGTGACATCCCAGCCCGTTTACACCCCACTTCCTCTCACTTAAAGGAGACCGGTGTCCCACTAGTGGGCACATTATAGTGTAATAATCTTTGTGTATAGATTAGTATGACTCAATCAAGAAAGACTTTGTTATCAGTATTTTTCTTTATTCTGTTATCATAAAATAGGCAACTGTTGAATATCTCCTCTGATTTTTGGGTTTATCGAAGATGAACGCTGCCAAAAGCTTAAAGAAAACGTTTTGCGCGTCCTGCCGCCGACTACCGAACGACGTGGCGAGCGCACTTCCTTTCGAACTGGCAAGCTAGCGAGTCATGGCCACAATCTTTTAACGGTTACAAAATTTAATTAGTTTTTATTTATTTAAAGTTACCCCGGGGGCATTAGGCCTCAAAATTCAAAATTAATAGAGTTCGGAAGTCTGCCAGTGAATAGTGTCGACGTGCGCTTTCTCACCATCTGGTCTGGTGGTCTACGAACTCCACATCCGAAGGTTGGAGGTATGCCGCTTTTAGTACTTTAATCAGAGAGATATACTCCGAAGGTATCATTCTATCACATATTTACTTATAATTTCGAATATACATAGGTATATTACTATCTTAATATACAGTCCACTTGAATCTTGTTTCGTGGTAGGCACGTTGCCGCCCCACAAAATAGGCATCCATATTCAATTTTTATTCGTGTAAAATTGATGTTATCTCATGAAAGTTAAACAAATATCATCTTTATTTTCTTGGTAATCAAGTTGATTTCAGCGTAAACTTAGCTGAACTTGATTGGGCAGGAATTAAATAGAAAGAAGAAAAAAAAAAAAGAAAACATACTGTAATAAAACGATTTTTTTCATAAACTCTTTCATTTTTTTGCAAATAAGTGGCAATATTATTTTACTTTAATATATTTGATGTCAAGCCATGTTAAAAGTCAAATTAAGTCAGCAAGCCCTAATAGAGTAACACAGAATCTGAAGAATTCTGAAGGATATTGTTTCATATATTATGTTCAAAATAATTATCTGTTTAACAAACCAAAGAATGTAGTTGAACTATAAAATTACAATTGGTTGTTTGTGTGTGAGAGTTTATACGTATATTTGATGTCAAGCCATGTTAAAAGTCAAATTATGTCAGCAAGCACCCTAATAGAGTAACACAGAATCTGAAGAATTCTGAAGGATATTGTTTCATATATTAAGTTCAAAATAATTATCTGTTTAACAAACCAAAGAATGTAGTTGAACTATAAAATTACAATTGGTTGTTTGTGTGTGAAAGTTTATATACAGTAAGTAAACGCGCCCACGATACAGGACAAAATCCTAATGAGTGGAAAAGTTAAAAAAATAAATAAAACATCGCTGCCAGTGACTGAATACACCATTTTTAACTCTCGCAGAAAAAGGTTTAGGAATAGCCTCTCATAATTCCATCCATACGACTATGTCCATTCGTTCTAGGAATAAAAGCGTATCTGTGTCGTCAGCTGAATATAAAATAAAAGACCGGACTGTACAGAATGAATTGTTTTGTTCAGTTTTGTTACTCGTATCCGATTCGGTAGCAGGCTGTCACCTAAAACCCTGTGTTGTTTTGTGAAAAAAACCTGTGTAGGCAAGGTCTACTGTACTTTAGGACATATTGAGCAATATTTTTATTTGTTTCGTATGGCAAACGAATCAGAGTATACATATGTATTGAAACTATGACTTATATTGTAAACTGGCAATACTCTTCGGTTTCACTGGCATAAATGTATATCCTATGAGAATATAGAGATAACTAATAAAATATAATAAATACTTGGGTTATCTACGTGTTATTATAATGTACGGACGACTGCAGGTCAAGCTACCCGAAACTGTCAAATATTCCCGATCAACCTTGTGGCTTAATCCATACTAATATTATAAATGCGAAAGTAACTCTGTCTATTTCTAACGCTTTCCCGCTTAAACCTCTCAACCGATTTTGATGAAATTTACACAGACGGCACAGACAATCTTTAGACCCTGAGAAAGAACATAGGCTACCTTTTATCCCTGAAAAATTTGATGTTTCCGAGGGAAATCTAAAAAGCGCGATATAACCGAACTCCACGCGGGCGAAGCCGCGGGCGGAAAGCTAGTAGTGCAATAAAGTTGAAAATCTTATAAAGAAATTTGGCAGATTGTAGTAGTTCCATGTGCTGTCGTCTGTACAAGTTTATATTACTTTAATAATAATAATAATAATAAGCCATGCAGCTTTGCCCATGCATAACCGAAATAGGGCACTGATGGCTGCTCTAGATGCGCAGTTATCGAATTATTTTGATACCTGCGAGGACCTCACTGATACTCATTCAATCCTGTACTGCGCAGCTGTAGCAGCTTGTCGTGTAGCTCGTGTCAAATTTCCTAGTGACTCTAGAGCTACACGACCGAAACCAGTAGTACCAGCTTGGCAGCACAGGATTGAACGTCGTATTGGTGGGGCCAGAGCACTCATCGGTAAACTAATCTGCTTCAGGGAGGGAAATACTCGTCCTAGAGTGATGCGCTTTGTGAGGCGGGCATTCTCAGGTACAAATACCAGCCCTCAAAACTATATGGCCCGTGTCACGGAGCGCATCGACTTCCTGAAGCAGAAAGTGTATGCATGGGCGAACGGTATTAGAAGATATAAACGACGAGTGGAACGGTACACCCAGAATCGCACCTTCCAAAGCAATGAAAGGAGGGTTTATAGGGACTGGGAACGACCAGAACAAGGTGTGACTGACACGTGCCTACCGGATGATGATGCCATGTGTTCATTTTGGCGCAGTATCTGGTCGGTACCTGTCAGTCACACTGAAGGTGACTGGGCCCGGGATGTCGAGAGAGCCTGCGATCCAATACCTGAAATGGGGGCTATTACCATCTGCCCTCAAGATGTAGCTTGTGCAGTCCGTCCGTTACCTAACTGGAAGTCTCCAGGACCGGACGGGCTGCATAACTTTTGGATAAAATGGTTTCCAAGGTCGCACGCTCGCTTGGCATCTCAATTCCAGACTGCTTTAGTGTCTGGTTCGTTACCTCAGTTCCTAACTAATGGAATAACCCACCTGCTCCATAAATCAGGTAGCACCGCGGAACCCAAAAATTATAGGCCGATCACCTGTTTACCGACGGTCTATAAAGTTCTTACATCCATTTTGAAAACTAAAATTAACAAACATATTGACAGCAACTCCATCTTGTCTGCCTCTCAAAATGGATGTAGGAGCGGGTCCTGCGGTACTAAGGAGCTACTCCTTATTGATATGGCCATTAGCCAACAGGTTCGTCGTTCCCGAAAGGATCTGTCGACATGTTGGATAGATTATAAGAAGGCCTATGACTCAGTGCCACATACATGGCCCATGCGGGTGCTGGAGTTGTATAAAGTGGATGCAACTCTGCGCACCTTCCTGATGACGTGTATGAGGACATGGAGGACAGTCCTTCGCTATCCAGGATGTCGAAATATTCAGAGGAATAGCGAACCGATAAGGATCGAGCGAGGAATATTTCAGGGCGATAGTTTGAGTCCACTTTGGTTTTGCTTAGCATTGAATCCTCTAAGCACACTATTAGAGGATTCAGGTCTAGGCTATCGGTTGTTGAGGAGAGGTGGTCAGGTTATATCGCACCTCCTCTACATGGATGACCTGAAACTTTTTGCTCCCAACAATTCACAACTGAACGAGCTACTGAAAATTACTGAAATTTTCAGTAGCTCCATCAGGATGGAATGTGGTGTGGACAAATGTGCGGTCATGCATGTAAAGCGAGGAGAGATTATGGAACCCGTGGGAACCCAACTCACGAGTTCCATAAACCTTAGAGCCCTCTCCGCATCCGAAACCTATAAGTATTTGGGTATGTCGGAAGCGTCGGGTATCAACGTTACTGGCATGAAGCAATCGTTGAAAGAACGCTTCTTTGGCCGCCTGAAGAAAGTACTTAATAGTCTTCTATCAGGCGGAAATAAAGTGCGCGCTTTCAACGGTTGGGTCATGCCGGTATTGATGTACTCTTTCGGCATACTCAAATGGACTCAAACCGAGCTTGACGCCCTGGATCAGAGGGTCCGTACCCTACTGACTGCAAATCGATTGCATCACCCACGGTCATCAGTTATGAGGCTGTATATCCCGCGAAAATGTGGAGGTCGTGGCTTTTTAAACGCCAAGACTCTCCACAATCGCGAGATATGCAGTCTCAGGGACTATTTCCTAGAAACCGACGTGGGGATGCATCGAGATGTGGTCGCGGCTGACAAGGGCCTCACTCCGCTCTCCTTGGCTAAAGAAAACTGGCGAAAACCAGTAGTGCTTGACACAAACGATCGCGGAGGTATGGAAGAGCAAAGAGCTTCACGGACGCTTTTTCCGAGCCCTACACGGGCCCGATGTAGATTTTCAAGCGTCCGTAGCCTGGCTACGTTTCGGTGACCTCTTTGGGGAAACCGAAGGTTTTGTCTTTGCAATTACGGACGAAGTTATGATGACGAACAATTGCCGGAGATTCATTGTGAAAGACGGCACAGTTGACATCTGTCGGGCATGTCACCGGCCGGGAGAATCAATTAGACACATCATTTCCGGGTGTTCTCGTCTAGCTAACGGAGAGTACTTGCATAGACACAACCTTGTAGCCAGCATAATTCACCAGCAACTTGCTCTTAAATACAAACTTGTGGAATCGGAGGTGCCGTACTACAGGTATATGCCCGACCCAGTTCTCGAAAATGGCCATATCACATTGTACTGGGATCGATCCATCATCACTGACATGACTATTATTGCCAATAAGCCTGATATAGTGCTGGTGGATCGATCAGAGCGGCGTGCAATGATTGTTGACATAACCATCCCACATGATGAGAACCTCGTGAAAGCTGAGAAAGATAAACAAACCTAGTATCTTGATTTGGCTCACGAGGTTGTCGACATGTGGGAAGTAGATTCAGCAATCATTGTACCGATAGTCGTGACAGCCAATGGCTTAATAGCCAAGAGCCTCGACCAACACCTCAGGAGGCTCTCGTTAGGCAGCTGGATCAAGGGCTTGATTCAGAAAGCGGTACTGCTGGACACGGCTCGCATCGTCAGGAAGTTCCTCTCTCTGGAGCCCTGACCGCAGGTAGCTTGGACCCTGTTCCCGATACCGGTGGGCTACTATTTTTTATATTTTTAAATGTTTTTTTTTATTTATTTATATAAATATTTAAAAATGTAAAATAATATGTACATATAGAAAAATAAAGATAATAATAATAATAATAAGTTTATTTCATATAAAATTGTCTTACATTACATGTCAAGGAGTCTCCATTTAGGCATAGAGATGCCTGTAGTTGAAGGCTCCGTTAATTGTAAATATGAAAGCAACAAAAATGGAAACGAGAAAAATAACAATAAATAACAAAATGCTAGTAATTGTATGAGTGCGTGCGTGTGGACGGTGTGTGTGTGTGTTTGTGAGAGAGAGAGAGAGAGAGAGAGTGAGTGAGTATTTGCGTGCGTGAATAAATAAAAGAAATGTTTCTGTTCAATTTAATTACACTATTAGGTCACTGGTTGCAAAAGTTCCTCTGTAGCATCGTAACTTAAATTATGTAGCCAGATTATTAATTCTTTTTTGCATTGCAAGAATTTTTTATCATAGACATATATGACTTTATTAATCTTATTATATAAAAAGGATGAGCGATTTTGAATTGCCTGCTAGCAAATTCGGTATTAGTTTTGGGAACCTTTAGTATGCAGTATTTATTTCTTTTTTTTAGTATTTTAGCATCATATGGTGTCTCTTTGTGCGTTTTGAGCATAATATGTAGAATGTATAATTTTCTTACTGATAGTAGATTACATAATTCGTAAAGCTTTTTGGTAGAAAATATTCTTTTTTTGAAGTACATCACTTTAATTATCGCTCTCTGGGCTCGTTCTAATTCAAGAAATCTAGATTTCACTGCTCCTCCCCATATAGATATGCAATATATCAAAACAGACTGGACCAACGAAAATCAAAATCCATTCAGTCGTGTTTTTTCGTCAATGACTAACTAATATCCATCCTCTTTTTTCGAGAAAGCATGTCAGAGTTTTACTGACTAAAACCCACCCGTGTTCCTTCACTTGCTTGTGCGCGATCCATCCTCAAACACTTTCATCGTAACAGTAGGATTAAGTAGGACGTAGAATAAACAAAAGTAGCCTTACAATGCCTCATTTCATTAAAAACTTCCAACAGGCTTCTGCTCTTCGGCCCCTCGTATGCACGTCTTCTAAAGGTTCAGGACCCCAGAGTCCCGTGAAATGTTTAGCGACATCAAAACATACTCAACAAATTTACTTCTCACTATAATTTGAACAAATAACTTTGATGGCAAACTAAGAAAACTCTACGGGTCTTATAAACGATAGTAACAATTCAGAAAATAAAATATCAATAGTGCTATTCTAGAAAATGAAGTGTGTTTATTACCTCGCTATGATGAATTTGGTTCAGAAGACTGATTCCCGTATTTAAAAACGTCTAACACATTCTCACAGAACATTAAAGGATCATGTTATTGGTGAAACACAGGCAGGCCTCCTCTCAGTTCGCCGCCAGGACCAGGCCCGGGTCGACGGCGCGTTATGTTTCACATCGTGTCTGGTACAAGTTTGCAGGTTGGTTAAAAAGAAACCGTGGCCCTGGCGTACAGGCAAGTGAAGAAACACGGGTGGGTTTTAGTCAATACAAGTCTGACACGCCCTTCCGCTCCGCCCAGAGCGGGAGAGGTCGTTTGATGATTTCCCATCCAAAACAAAAAAAAGCATGCTTCCTCTCGGTAAAATAGAGTGGGCTGTAATCCACTACAAGGGTCCAGTGCGGGTGACATTTCTAGGATATTCTCCGAGGTCCTCACGGTGTTTTCCGTCACCATTTTGACAGCAGTGGTGGTGACATAATTTACACAAAGTAAAGCATCTATAAGGGTTCAAAAATCTACAACTTCTAAGTGGCGATCATTACCACTGGGTCACCACTGCTCCAACAATCAAGCTCAGACTAAATACTGTAATTAAATACATAATAAATCGAGTCGCAATACCATCTCAGCGATAATCAATGTCAAAAACTCGTCAAAAATGTCGGGAAATTAGAGAATTCGATTACGCCAATTTCCCCTCGGGGTCATTCATTCGGATTCGCCTTTCTTGTTCACAATAAGTGCTTTTGCTGATCTTTGAAAGTCTCGTAAGAGACAAATTAAGCCTACACTAAATAAAACACGCTTTTATTTTGGATTGTATTTGGATACTTGTTAGTTTAGTATTTGTATCTCCTGTGTGTGTCCCAAATGAAATAAATATTTACCTTTCTTTTTGTTACGTGCTCGACGACTCCCATTCAAGTCCCATACAACAAATGGACGCATTAATACAAAACATAAATAACGGTTCCTAGAGGTCGTAATGGACGCCTGTCCTTGACGAGTGAGGGCTAGACCGGCTCCACAGTAGACAGTTCGACGGAGACTCTTCCGATTTATGGCGGGATTGAACGCGAACTAACGAAATTAGAACATTATGTAGCGAGTGATTTAATTCTGAAGAATTATAAGTTTTACTTCGGTCTTATACGGGCGATTTTTGTCTGGCAAGATATTTTACATGCCTTTATTCTTGAAGGGTTGGTTCCAAAGCAAAATATTAAAAGCGTCTTTAAGCATTTTTACATTGCCACCAAAGTTATCTCCCTGAGGGTGCTAGGAAAAAGCATGAAAAATGTATTACTCCAGATACACAATTGGTGATTAGTTTTCTTGTAACAATTAACAGATGTTCGTTCGTTATCTTACAACATACTACATCCATCGTCTGCCTACCCTGTTCCCAACTAAGTTGAGGTCAGCCGGCTACAGCTGATTTTTTAAATAATTATATATTAGTGCTTGGCCGCAATCCCGCCTGATGGTAAGCAGTGACGTAATCGTTGATGGTAAAGCGCGCTAGTTTATTAAGAGCCTGTTTACTCAAAAACATTGAGTGAATAGGAAGGAAGACGGCAGTTGAGCGAGGTGAAGCAATGTTAAACTTAAGAACACGACCAACGCCAAAAGGAAAAAGGAAAATGCGCCAAAAGGAGATTGATTTGGATACCCTCCACGACCAAACTCCCGACACAACAACATTTGGCGCATCGACCCGGCACACATCGCAACACAATTACTCAGACCCGTCCTCCGTAAGACTTCACCAGACATCATGCCGAAACACGACGAATCACTTGGCGGCAAGACTTTGTCTGTGTGTGGTAACTTCTGCTGGCAGCCGATGTTATGGCCTACTACCGAGAAATACTACTATAATTCTAGTCGGAGCGAATACCTATCTGATTTCCACAAACCAGTTACTGAGTGATACGAAACTCCTGTTAAGACTAATTGTCAGAGTTTTGAACTTTCATAACGGGTATCAAAGATCCATAAATGACTGCCGGTTTAACGTGCTTGCCGAGGCATGGAGTTGTCTTGGTACATTAAGATGGTCACCGTACCACGGACCAACTGTGTGAAGCGTAGCTTCCCCGAAGTCGTGCGTCTCTTATTACCTAACCACAAGTCCTAATTGTGGATATAAATTAAATACTATTCAAGCTTGTTTAGGCATGTCCAAACGACTAAGGTAGATGTTCCAGGTTTGTTTAAGCTTGTCCAAACTTTGGTTCGGGCCAAAAGATTAATAAATCAAATAACTCAGCCAAAGTGTTCACAACCGACTTCGAAGTCTTGTTAGGTATTGGTTGGTAAGATAAACACAGAATGCTGCTTTTCCAAAATTTACATTTTAGGAAAAAAACAGTCTTCTGTGTTTATCTTTGTAAAAGGCGAGAGGAAAGTTCCTCGCTCGTTGGTACAACTTTTTGCTTTCGTACTTGAGTAGAAGAAATACATTGAGTGTATTTGTATGAGCTTATTATCTGAAGACATTGAAAGAGACACATATTTATGCAGTGATTACATTACATATTTATGCTTTAAAAGAATTTGTTTTGAAAATGATAATTTTTATATCAGTGGCAGTGGACAGACATTGCTCGATCTCTCGTCGTTGTCCTCGTGAACATACAGCCGATGTGACCAAGTTTTGGAGTGGCGAACGTGTACCGGAAGACGTAGCGCTGAGCGGGGAGAGTTCAGTTCCAAAGTTCCAAGGAATATAGTAACCATCAGGAGTTTGGAATTTTGTAATATGATGCCCTGTACATCCAAAAGCACTTTAAACCGTTTGTCTTTCGCCTGGTCGCTCTCCGGTCGAATCGGATTACCGTTCCATCGGAGTATGAGAGTAAGGAATGCACCCTCTATTGTAGATGTATATTATCAGCTACGCCTCGTGGTTGCACTCGCATGAGTTTCGATGCCGTAGGAATGTCCGGACATAAACTTTCCTATACATTCTAATCTGGTAATAAATCATCTGCAGTTTTGCGAGAAAGAGTAACAATCATACGCTCATACAAACTTTGACGGTTATAATATTAGGTGGATTACTAGGACGTTTTAAAACGATGACGGATTTAACGCCTAGTGCATTTTCTACCAGTCAGCCTTTTTTTTTTTTTGTTTTGGATGGGAAACCATCAAATGAGAGGTCATTTGAGGATTCGCTCTGGGCGAAGCGGAAAGGCATGTCAGACTTTTACTGACTAGAACCCACCCGTGTTTCTGCACTAGCCTGAGCAAAGGCCAGGGCCACGGTTTCTTTTTTAACCAACCCGCAACCCTGACCCAGGCGGCGTCAGTCTTCGTGGACCCCGTCACGATGTGAGGCTCGCGTGAAACACGACGCGCCTTAGGATGATACAGAGACATAACACAACAGGAGTATCGACACAAGTTGCATCTCATACTAAAGGCTCTTCCACCTTCCATGGACATAATGACATACCATCCGGTCTTTCTATAGTTGCGTTCCAAGCCATAAGGTTCTAATACATAAACAGTTACTTACACAACATTCCAAAAATCCTTTCTGGTGACATATTTTCACGGTGTGCTTGACTGGCACCTTGACAATAGCATTACGTTTTATCCGTGACTCCCTTTCAAGATCTGAACATTTGCTTCTTCGAGCGTAAAACACCCACCAACCACCTTACGGAAGTTAACGTATATTTTCTCATGCTCAACCATTTGCCTTTTGAAGTCGAAAACAATCTCGTGTTAGTCTTTGGGTTGAATGAGCTATTCTAAACAATGGCGGCACACACAATGGTGAATTTGTAGAATATTATGTGCTGAATATATTAGGTATATGATCCTGGGGTCGACGAACTGTCACACAGTCAGCTCAGCTGGCATAACAAAAACATAGGGTCAGATTTGGTAGTGTTTGAGAACACTGAACTAAATAGGTAGTTTTGCCTTTTCCAGGGAGGTTATACTGGTTAAGTTGATGGCAATAGCTTTCATTTTGATAGATTAACAACTTCATTGGGGTATATAATATGTAAAGAAAACCCTGTCCGATCCGTGAAGGTATTGTTAGGTATCGATAACTGATTCTACTAATGCCCACAAACACAGGGTAAACTTAAAAAAAAATCCCCCTAAAAAAATAAATATTATTTCGCAAAAAGAAGTAACTTAATACATGTGCGATAAGCAACCCTTTCCGCGGGCGGCGGGGGGCAGGGCACGCGGCACCTGTGACGTGGTCGCGTCGCTATTCGCTTATAATAATACCGGTGTTGTTACTTTTTTTAAATTACCAAATTTCGGGGAAATTGGAATTAATTCCCGGGAAAAAAGGATTATTTCAAAATTCAGTAGTATTGTTACTATGATGATTATGTAAAATTTTATATTATACTAGCTTTCCGCCCGCGGCTTCGCCCGCGTGGAGTTCGGTTATATGGCGCTTTTTAGATTTCCCTCGGGAATATCAAAATTTTCCGGGATAAAAGGTAGCCTATGTTCTTTCTCAGGGTCTAAAGATTGTCTGTGCCAAATTTCATCAAAATCGGTTCAGAGGTTTAAGCGGGAAAGCGTAACAGACAGACAGACAGACAGACAGACAGACAGACAGACAGACAGACAGGCCGACAGACAGACAGACAGACAGACAGACAGACAGACAGACAGACAGACAGACAGACAGACAGACAGACAGACAGACAGACAGACCGACAGACAGACAGACAGAGTTACTTTCGCATTTATAATATTAGTATGGATTTGGTCAAGTGTTTACCTAACCTTTATTATCCTTAAGGGTCGGATAGGGTTTTCTTTACATATTGTATACGTTGTAAAGGAGACAAATTTTTCGAGTATATGTAGCAATAGCCTAACAATACTATGATTCAAAATCTTGGTCATAATGCGATTAATAGTGTTACGAAATTAGGGTCATCAACATACGGACCGGGTTTTTATCGTCCCACTGCTGGGCACAGGTCTCCTCTCATACAGAGGAGGATTGAGCATAGTCACCACGCTTCGCGCTTGCTCAATGCGGGTTGGCGATCTCAGGCTTAAAGACCAGATTTCCTCAAGATGTTTTTCATCACCATGTGATCCAGTCATTTGTGTCAAAGGTATACTTAGAAAGTACATATAACTTAGAAAAGTTACATTGGTACTCGCCTGACCTGGAATCGAACCCGCATTCTCATACTCGAGAGCATGGTGTTTTAACCACTAGGCCACCACAAAATTAGGGTGCCAGCAACTTATTTGAAACCCTTACTACGTGGATGTGGATGTGGATGAACGGTCGGGTCGACTGTATCAGCAAAATATAGGAGGAATATATTTGCTTGCTCGAAATTCTGGCGTTAGTTCCGGAGATACCGTTCGGAACAAATATTTGCAGGATGAATAGGGCTGCAAATAGTTTCCGGTATATCTTGTGCAATTTCATGGTCACTGGATGGGTTACATGAAATCCTACGTGAAATAGGTACACATCCTGATGAAGCCACTTCGAAGTCACAATGTACAAAGTGTATGCCCGATATTATATCTCCATAGACAAAAATAAAGAGTTTTCTTTTTTAATTCCTTGTACGAATTTACCAAAATATCTTTCTTAGGTCAACAGTCACGAGCACTAGTGCGCTTTACCATCAACGATTGCATCGCTACTTACCATCAGGCGGGACTGCAGTCAAGCACTAGTTTGTAACTATATAAAAAAACGACTTTTCTTTGTTAAACTCCTTGTACGAATTTCCAAAATATCTTTCTTAGGTCAACAGTCACGAGCACTAGTGCGCTTTACCATCAACGATTGCATCGCTACTTACCATCAGGCGGGACTGCAGTCAAGCACTAGTTTGTAACTATATAAAAAAACGACTTTTCTTTTTTAACTCCTTGTACGAATTTCCAAAATATCTTTCTTAGGTCAACAGTCACGAGCACTAGTGCGCTTTACCATCAACGATTGCATCGCTACTTACCATCAGGCGGGACTGCAGTCAAGCACTAGTTTGTAACTTTCTTAGGTCAACAGTCACGAGCACTAGTGCGCTTTACCATCAACGATTGCATCGCTACTTACCATCAGGCGGGACTGCAGTCAAGCACTAGTTTGTAACTATATAAAAAAACGACTTTTCTTTTTTAACTCCTTGTACGAATTTCCAAAATATCTTTCTTAGGTCAACAGTCACGAGCACTAGTGCGCTTTACCATCAACGATTGCATCGCTACTTACCATCAGGCGGGACTGCAGTCAAGCACTAGTTTGTAACTATATAAAAAAACGACTTTTCTTTGTTAAACTCCTTGTACGAATTTCCAAAATATCTTTCTTAGGTCAACAGTCACGAGCACTAATATAATACCCCAGTTCTTAAAGGGTATTAGCTATTGCTACCTAAATATAGTTTGTTCAGAATAAGCATTTTCTCGGTGGTGGCCATAACATCGGCTGCCAGCAGAAGTTACCACCCACCAGACAAAGTCTTGCCGCCAAGCGATTCGTCGTGTTCCGGCATGATGTCTGGAGAAGCCGTACGGAGGACGGGTCTGAGCAGTTGTGTTGCGTTGTGTGGCGGGTACGATGCGCCAAATGTCGTTATGTCGGGAGTTTGGTCGTGGAGAGTCTCCAGATCAATCTCCCTCTATATTCCCGCCAAGCTCCATAAAGAATACAGGTAAACAAACCAATTTAGGGTTATCACAACTCACGTTTTACAAATCTCCTGTTATATACATGATTATCGACTTTTAGATGCTAAATATTTATTAACAATCCCTATTGCAGCATATTTCAATAGAATCACTAAAATAACATGCATAATAACTTGGTATTTCGAAAAACCATTAAAAGTCGACATTAATTTTACGTGATAGCCCTACAAAAAAAGAAAGATGGATGAAATCCAGATATAAAACACATTTTGTAGAATTCAACCAATTAATAAAGTTGAGGCATTTGTCAATACAATTTTGCGTATTTTAATTACTTTTAAATGTGTTATGTAGTTGAACACATGCATTGTAATATTTTCAAAAATGGACTATTGAAATTTAACTTATTAGGAAATTAGCTGACATGTATGTCATATTTCATTCAAATAGGTTAAGCGTTCTATGCAAATCATAAATATCTAAACATAAATGAACTGTTTAGATTAGTAAGAAGTAGGATTATTACTTTTATGAAAATCATTTAAGTAGAAAAGGTTGTTAACATCTGTCTTTTAGGCGTAAACTACTCGTTGCCTAGCAACGGTTTGTTTACCTCCATTCTTTATCGAATTTGGCTCAACTATAGCGCAGCATCGTTTGGTCACGTTGGTCTTGGGTTTAACATTGCATCACCTCCCTCAACTGCCGTCATCCTTCCTATTCATAAGTTTTTTAAGTGAATAGGCTTAATAAACTAGTGCGCTTTACCATCAACGATTGCATCACTACTTACCATCAGGCAGACTGCAGTCAAGCACTAGTTTATAATTATTAAAAAAAGCAACTGAAACGATGCCAATAATTTTACACCATGTTATATTTTTGCCCCAATATGTACATTTAGAAATTGTTCCAGTGTGATTACCGAGCGCACATAGCTGACGGTAGATCATAGAACTATACCATCGCCTAGCTCCATAAAGAATAGAGGTAAACAAACCAATTTAGGGTTATCACCACTCACGTTTTACAAATCTCCTGTTATTTACATTATTATCGACTTTTACGTGCTAGCTATTTATTAACAATTCATATTGTAGCATATTTCAATAGAATCACTAAAATAACATGCATAATAACTTGGTATTTCAAAAAAAAAAAAATCATTAAAACGTCGACATTAATTTTACGTGATAGCCCCACAAAAAAAAAACGAAAAATGGATGAAATCCAGGTATTAAACACATTTTGTGGAATTCAACCAGTGAATAAAGTTGAGGCATTTGTTAATACAATTTTGTGTATTTTAATAACTTTCAAATCAACTGCATAACACATGCATTGTAATACTTTCAAGTATGGACTAATTATAATATACATATAGGTATGTATCAAAAATTTAACCTATTAGGAAATTAGCTTACATGTTTGCCTTATTTCATACAAATCGGTTAAGCGTTCTATGCAAATTTTAAAATATCTAAACATAAATAAACTGTTTAGATTAGTAGGATTATTACTTTTATGAAAATCATCTATGTAGAAAAGGTTGTTAACATCTGTCTTTTAGGCGTAAATTACTCGTTGCCTAGCAACGGTTTGTTTACCTCTATTCTTTATTGAATTTGGCTCAAATATAGGAGCATAATGATACAGCCCCCCCTCCGCGCCGCGTCGCTTCAGGCGCGGGCAGGTGAGCGCTGCGTTGACCATATTTTTGTTGGGACAACCAAGTAAGTTACCAAGCTCATAACTTTGTGGTTTTTCATGATAAGTTTTTGAAATTTTGTACATAGATTATTTAAAAAAAAAAGTAAAGTAAGTAAAAGCGACGGTCATGTCTCTATTTGTGACTAGTTTATCACTTATACAAATGTGGACATTTATCCACTGGGTTTCCAGCGCTAACAAGTCACTCTAACAGAAGTGTAACACGAATAATTTAGTTGACAATGATAATAGTGAGACTCAGTTAATAGTCGTTATTATGGTATTTATAACTGATATGCTAAACAGAATGTTGGTGGAACGCGTTTGACGTGTGCGTTGAGTAGGTTGCACACAGAGAACAAGGGTCATACCTAGACACAATCGCGCAGTGATTGAGCACGTTCATCTTAGTCATGTGCGTGGATAAGCCAGCTTAGTATAACATATTTATAATTCATAATTAAGTTAAGATACGGGCCCGTCAGAAAATAGAACTTTCCGTACTGTCTCTTCTTCAGCCTTTCGAAAGCTGAATGTAGGCATCCTACAATGGACACTACAGTCTTCTCTACCCTTCTCTAGCCTTCCTAAACCAGAGTCGTTCAACAATCTTGACCATGTCGTCGGTCCACCTTATCGACTTACCACACTTTCACGACCAGGTATCGGTCTCCAGTCCAGCAATGTTCAATCCCATCTGCATTTTTTCTACGACCATGCAGCCGAACTTTCGATTAATAAATTTTCTCCGGCAGGCAAAAGCACATCGGTATTAAAACCAAAACTCCAAACAGTGTTGTTGTTCATTATTTGTCCGGGCTCTCAAATCTTCTGTCTGCAGATCTTAAGGAATAGAAAACTCCGGTAACTTCGGATGAAACTATGGAATTCATGATTAGAGATTATATTTTGTAAGTAGAAAGTCCACTACACTTTATTGTACCTATTATGTATTTTAACGCCATTGTATGTCATTCGGCCTCTGTTAGATATTTACTCTTGGACGAAGGTGTACTTCTATCATGACCAAGGTGCCAGATATGCCATACAACGGTGCCGCATACAACGTTATTTTTTCTTTCAACGAAACCTTCATATATGTACTTCGTTTTTCATCGATTCCATAATTTTTACACCATATTATATTTTTTCCCAAATACATTTCGAAATTGTTGCAGTGTGGTTACCGAGCGCACAACACTGCTGGCGGTAGATCACAGTGAGACAGTTTTAATTTAAAATCGTTTAATATTGAATGTTAACCGTTTTTTGTGCATGTTGTGTCAGCCAGTAAGTAGTTATCACACTTACTAATGATTTTTTTGTAAAATTGTATGTAAAATGTAATAGTGTACATGACTGTTGGCAAATTTATTATAAATAAATAAAAAATACGGTTCTTATTTTTTTTTTATTATCTATAAGACGGACTAATTATTTTTTTGATTTTCATACCTTGGATACATCCCTATTATAAGACCATAACAACGACTAAGTGAGACTAATTATTCAGCCGCCCAGTGCGATGCGGTAGACTGTAATTTGGCACAATTAGGCCACAAATTACTGATGCATGTACAACAAATAACCCTAGGTTCAATGGCTTCTACCTTGAGATCGTAATGTAGGATTAGTGTCGGATTACTTACCCCTCCTCTTACCCCCATGTCGTGGCGTGTCGTCTGTATATTTATCGAGGGATGTATTTATATTTAGCATTTAGTAGCGGTGTTTTTTCTTATGGAAAATTACCTACCAGTATATTTATTTTTATATGCATAACCATTAGGATTTTACTTCAAATAAGCAAAGGAAATCATTCAGAATCCCTGCATGTCCCCTTGAAATGTGTGAATAGGTCTAATAAGCCGTTCAGTTAATACATCGTCAAAATACCATAAGAAAATCCCCCAAAATGCTTGCCCATCACAATGTCCCCACCAGGGGCCCTGGTCTGCTATTAGAATAGTGTCAGAATGGTGACCTCATAATGATCGATTTTGACCAGTTTCGTTATCTACTAACAAAATGGGGTTATTATGATTTTCCACCGGTCAATCACTGACATTCCACTCCATATTAATAAACTAGCGGCCGCCAGCGACTTCGTTCGCGTAATTTAGTTATGCTCCGCTCCTGTTGGTCGCAGCGTGAAGTTATATAGCCAAAAGCCTTCCTGGATTAATGGGCTATCCAACGCAAAAAGAATTTTTCAAATCGGGCCAGTATTTCCCGAGATTATCGCGTTCAAACAAACAAACTCTTCAGTTTTATGTATTAGTATAGATATTAAAATTTTATAATAATGGTGTTAAGGCAATGTCATTCTATCACCATTCCATTACGAGACGACTGATTGATAATTGATCGATCATTATGAATATAGCAGATTACGAACTTTTAGCACAATGACAATGGAATCGTGTTGAAATGACAAATCTCCAGTACAGCTGTCTGTTTAGTAAAAACTTTGCTTGTATAGTAGGCTTGCAAAGCTTTGTAGGAGGTTATTATTGGCAGATTATACGAAGCTACAAAAAACACTTTCTCTTTAAAATTCAGAGTCGTCGAAATACGTCACCAACATCGTATTCATTGACATACAACTACCAAACGTCACATGTAAACAATAAACCAGGAAGGAAACAAAAATAAGCAATGGCAGCAACAACAATAAGTTTATTTATACAGCAGACGGGAATTGTCGTGTCGGTAATTTGCATTCACCCCCAGACGGCGCGGGTTGAAGATAAATCGAGACAACGCACGAATGGTACGTGTATTTAGTATAGTACTAAAGTGATTTTTTGGTGTTTTTATTTTGGAATAATATTATGAAAGTGACTGTATTTTTTAAAACTTTATTATAGTATAAAATAGTATAAATGATATCTATACTAATACATAAAGCTGAATAGTTTGTTTGTTTGAACGCGCTATACTCGGGAACTACTGGTCCGATTTGAAAAAATATTTTTGAGTTGGATAGCCGATTAACCCAGGAAGGTTTTAGACTATATAACATCACGCTGCAACCAATAGGAGCGGAACATAAAAAACATATCAAAACCTATGCGGGTGAAACCGCGCGGCGCAGCTAGTTATTTATAAACTTACACGTCAGTCACATTTTTAAAGCTCGACGAAAAAGCGAGGAAAAGTCGAAGGGTAAGGAAACGAAAATGATGGTCACACGCTAGAATATTAATTTTGTTATTTACTGTTAATGTTTAAAATGCTTAAGGCGCTGTGTTCAGTAAAAATAGGCTTCTTAAAACAATTTTTTAGCCAAATGTATACATTTCAGAGCAGCCAAAAATTTATATGTTAATCTTGATTATATGTAGCAGGAAACCATTGTTTTCAAAACACGTTTTGAATTAATTTTCTCGATAGAAAAAAATCCTAAAGTAACCCCTAAAATTGAATTTATAACAGTTGTAACTGTATTATTAATCATCAAATCTTGATAAAATTGAGAAGAGCGATGTAAAATATAATAGTAAATGAAACCATTGTTTTTGTTTATCGAGTTAACTAAGATATTCTAAAATAAATAATGTATTTAATGATAAATAACGTGAACGAAACGTCGCTCCATCGCGGCGTCCATTGCCTTCTCTTTCACTTCTATGCTTAGCGACAGTGACCGCTGAGGCGCGATGCTTGTCGGACCTATGTCACTTTTTGCTTTACCCCGCACAGAAAATAATTATATTTACGTGTCTGTTTGTTGATGAATAATCATATTTCGTTTTTGCCCGGGTTCAAACCCCAGGTTTACATTATATGCTTTTTGTAGATTTTAATTGAAATAAATGCTTTTTAATTTACTGTTGTATTTTTGCCGATATTTTATTTGATTTTTTTCTGTAATTATTCTTTTTACTTTTTCGCGGCACATTTTTCTTCACCTGTATGTGTTCGGGTTCAAACCCCAGCTTTACGTTGTATGCTTTTTGTTGGATTTCTTATTTGCAATTGTTTTTTTTTTAATTATTATTAATTTATCCGATTTTCTGTATTTTTTGTAGTAATTGTTCCATCTTTTTAAATATATTCTTTTTGTAACAATTATAATGCAAACTAATATTTAAAATCAATTCGTTATAATTTTCTTTCTACAAATTTCTAGAAATTAATAATAAATAATAATAATAAGCCTTTATTTAACCATGAATTTCTTAGTTCATAATATAATTTAAAAAAGAAAAACAATAAAAATAACAGTTAATTTGATAATAGTTCAAAACAGTAAATTTAGATTTCATTTTGTTGCATTATTCATGGCCCCTTTCAGTATAGGCCTCCTCCAAGTGCCTCCATCTATTTCACTCGTACAAACCCGATTTCGATAAGAGTTGCAGTTTTGAAGAAGAAATCTTTTATTTTTTTAAATATCCGAAAATGCATTTTTTTTAACAGTTACTCTAAACAGCTGTTTATAAATAGTAATTTCTAGAAATGATATATTTCTAACAGTTTCATGAAAAAAGGACATAACACAAAAAATTTAAGCAGAACGGACAAAGCGCATTATAAAAATAAAAAAGAAAACAAAAAAAATATAAAAAATGAAAATATGTATAAAGTACACATTTTCGAAAATCGCAAGGTAAAGTCGGATTCGATCCTGGTGCTCGTCTAATGCGAACCGGGACTGTGACGAACAGAGCCAATCATGCTTCGGGGTTGGGTTGTGAAATTACCCTTCTAAATGTAGATGGAATAGAAAAGAAAAACAATAAAAATAACAGTTGATTTGATAATAGTTCAAAACAGTAAATTTAGATTTCATTTTGTTGCATTATTCATGGCCCCTTTCAGTATAGGCCTCCTCCAAGTGCCTCCATCTATTTCACTCGTACAAACCCGATTTCGATAAGAGTTGCAGTTTTGAAGAAAAAATCTTTTATTATTTTAAATATCCGAAAATGCATTTTTTTTAACAGTTACTCTAAACAGCTGTTTATAAATAGTAATTTCTAGAAATGATATATTTCTAACAGTTTCATGAAAAAAGGACATACCACAAAAATTTAAGCAGAACGGACAAAGCGCATTATAAAAATAAAAAAGAAAACAAAAGTAATAATAAAAAATGAAAATATGTAAAAAATGTACATTTTCGAAAATCGCAAGGTAAAGTGGGATTCGATCCTGGTGCTCGTCTAATGCGAACCGGGACTGTGACGAACAGAGCCAACCATGCTTCGGGGTTGGGTTGTGAAATTACCCGTCTAAATGTAGATGGAATAGAAAAGAAAAACAATAAAAATAACAGTTGATTTGATAATAGTTCAAAACAGTAAATTTAGATTTCATTTTGTTGCGTTATTCATGGCCCCTTTCAGTATAGGCCTCCTCCAAGTGCCTCCATCTATTTCAATCTTTTTGTGTTGTGTTATTCTAAGCACTCGTACAAACCCGACTTCGATAAGAGTTGCAGTTTTGAAGAAAAAATCTTTTATTTTTTAAATATTCGAAAATGCATTTTTTTTTAACAGTTACTCTAAACAGCTGTTTATAAATAGTAATTTCTAGAAATGATATATTTCTAACAGTTTCATGAAAAAAGGACATAACACAAAAAATTTAAGCAGAACGGACAAAGCGCATTATAAAAATAAAAAATGTTGTGTGGTGGTCTCGAGGAAGGCTTGAGGATATTTTAGGATATAAAATAAAAGACAACAGTCAACACTCCAGCTCGTGCTAGGCGGATCACGGATCATGGATGCCGCTGCCGACCATAGATGATGTGTCTTTATTTTTAAACCATAGATAATAACTAATAGACATTGACAATGACAATGACATTTATATCCTATATGTAACATCTCCCCTTTTAAAACAAATAAAAAACTTACTACTTGAATTACTTAATTAAAATAACAAAAATGAGTTGGCACTTAAAACTATTATTAACATAATGAATTACTTGAGCATTACATATATCGAGCAGGTTTACGTATCGGACGACCAAAGGAAGAATAACCTGTTATGGTTTTATCATTTTGAGCAGCACTACTAACATTGTTGTCATCAAGAGTGTTATTGTTGTTAGACTTAGGAGGATCATGTTGTGATGTATATTTTGGAAGGAGAATGTGGTGTCTATTGCGACGGAATGAACCAACAGGTGAGGTTATGGTGTATGATCTTGGCTCAGGACCTGAACCAGAAATTGTACCTGGAATCCAATGACAATCTGGGAACTTCTTGAAATAAATTTTGTCTCCTATATTTAATGAACTTAAGTTTTTAGAATTGTTATTGTAAAAAATCTGTGACTTTTGTTTTTGTGTTTCATTATAATCCTTTAACTTTTTGTAATTACAAACTTTAGGTTTCAATGACCTTTCTACAACTGGAATTCTAGTCCTAAGTGATCTCGACATGAGTAACTGAGCAGGGGAACACATTGATCCTTTAGGTGTATTTCTATATTGCAATATAGCTAAGTATGGGTCGGAATTATCAGAGTAACATTTTTTTAGTATATTTTTAATGATACCAACTGTTCGTTCTACCATACCATTGGAACGACTATGGTATGGGCTTGAAGTGACCGGTTCTATTTGCCATTTTTTGCAAATTCTAGAAATTCTTTTGAATTGAACGGCGGACCATTGTCTGAAACCATTATTTTTGGAATGCCATGACGGGCAAAAATTGATTTTAATTGTACTATGACATTTGTAGCAGAGAAACCATTGGTAAGTACTGAAATCTCTACATACTTTGAAAAGTAATCAACCACTATTAGGTATTTTTGTGAGTCAAAATCAAAAAAATCTATGCCCACCTTATACCAGGGAATAAGTTCATAGTCATGAGACTGTAGTGACTCTTTAGTATTATTTCTTCTGTATGTTAAGCAAGTATGACACATGTTTATGTATTTTTCAATATCAGCATACATATTAGGCCAAGAGAGTGATGATTTAGCCATGCGTTGACAACTTTGAATACCTTGGTGACCATCATGAAGTAAAGTTAGAATATCTTTTCTCAGAGACATTGGGACAATGACACTACTATCTTTGAACAATAGACCATTCATGACATGGATATTATTTTTAAATGAAAAATAGGGTTTGACAGAATCTGGTACTGAACGTTTATGTTCAGGCCAAGTATTTTTACAATAATATATCATAGTTTGGAGTGTCTGATCTTTTAAAGTATGCTCTTGTAGTTCTTTTAGCTTTGACTGACTGACTGACAATGTTTTATAGACAAAATTGACATGTAAATCTAAATCAGAATCTAGATCAGTTAGGGCTTGTTCTAATAGGGCAGACCTTGACAGTGTATCAGCAATATATAGGTATTTACCAGGTTTGTAAATCACATTGAGATCATAAGGCTGCAATCTGAGCATAATACGTTGCAAACGAGGTGGAATACTATGGACTGGTTTATTAAATAGTGACACAATAGGTTTATGATCTGTTTCCACAGTTGTTCTATGACCATAAATATACTGGTGGAACTTGGTGCAACCAAATAGTATAGCTAGTAGCTCTTTCTCAATTTGAGAGTATGACTGTTGACTTTGACTAAGGGAAGCAGACGAATAAGCAATAGGGTTTTTCCCATGACTAATAACAGCACCCATGGCATTTTTGGATGAATCTACTGACAAAGTTATATCTTTGGACTGATCATAATATGTTAAGACAGGGGCATTTGTAATGATTTCTTTTAAATTATTAAATTCTTGTTCATGTTTCTCTGTCCATTGCCAACATATATTTTTTGATAATAACATTCGGAGATTAGAAGTCTTTTCTGACAAATTACTAATATATGAACCCAAGTAGTTGACCATACCAAGGAAACGTTGGAGTTCTGTAAGATTAGTGGGAGGAGGCATTGCACAGATAGCTTTAACTTTATTCTCATCCACACTCACACCATCCTTACTGAAAACATGACCTAAGTACTTGACTGACTGACTACAAATATTTGACTTATCCTTATTAAATTTAAGATTTATTTCTCTGGCTCTATCAAAGACTTTTCTAAGTCTTTCATCATGAATTTGTTTTGTTGGACCAAATATCAAAAAATCATCCATCATGATTTTGACACCCTCTATATCACTAAACCTTTTAGACATTTCAGAATGAAATATTTCTGGAGCTGCATTGATACCAAAGGGAAGTCTTAAAAACCTGTACCGCCCTTGTGGTGTAATAAAAGTACACAGTTTTGATGAATTATCATCGAGTTTCAGCATCCAAAATCCTTTATTGGCATCTAAGGTTGAAAAGTATTGAGAACCAGCTAAAGTTGACTTAATTTCATCAATAGTGGGAAACTGATAATAAGGCCTCATAATTGCCTTGTTTAATTTACGGGGATCTATGCACAATCTTAGAGAGCCATCTTTTTTAGAAGTAAGTACGAGGGAACTAACCCATTCCGTAGGTTCATTGACTTTCTTAATAACATTCTGTTTCTCTAATGTGTCGAGTTCCTTTTTTAGCTTTTCAGACAGACTAAAAGGGATTCTACGAAATGCATCAATAGACGGAGTAGCATCTGGCTTAAGTGTTAAGTGACATTCAAAATTATTTATACATCCTAAACCACAAAATAAATCTTGATATTCTGATACTAAGTCGATATCAAACTTTACATTATGTATCCTTTTAATTAATTTCAGATCTACACAAGCTTTACGACCAATGATACTTTGACAAGGTAAGTCTACAATATGAAATATCATGTCAACACTTATGCCATCGTGGATAACTTTAAGGACACATTGACCAATACTAGGTAAAATCTCTCCACTGAATGTAGATAATTTATGTTCACTTTTTTGAATAATACTTAATGGTAAATGTAATTTATGAAATATTTCAAATGAAATAATATTAGTGTCTGCACCTGTATCTAATAAGCAGTTAACTACCTGATTATTAATCGATAGCTGTGTCTTAAACTCATTTACAGTATTAATATTATTTGTAGACAGAAATATAGAACTAACAAATAATGATTTGTTCTTGTTGTCACCTGATTCCGCAGTTTCACTTGACACTACATTTATGGAGCTTTGACGTGAACGGCACATTGATGCAAAATGGTTTGGCTTCTTACAGGAACGGCATATGACTCCTATGGCTGGACATCTGACACGATGGATTTGACCACAGCGTTGACATTGTGTTGTTGACCTCCTCGAGTGACTGGGTGATTTTGATGAAATATATCTTGACCGACTCGGAGAATTTGTTCGACTGGACGATTTTGTTTCACTGTGTGACCTTGACTGACTGGAAGATCTCGATTTGTAATCGTGTCTTGGTGTAGACTTGACTGCATGGACTGACTGCTGACTGACGTTGTTAATAATTTGCTCGGTATCCTGCCTCGTGTTTCTGATTGTTTTGGCTAGAGTGACTGCATCCTCAAATGTCTTTGGCTTCTCAATTAATAATCTTTCTTTAATAAAGTTGCAGGTATTGTTTAGGTTCCAAGAAAATATATCTTTTAACAAGTCATCCGACAAGGATCCAAATTCGCATTGAAGGCTAATATTTTTTAGATCCGTGGCATAGCTTTCGATGTCTTCATCCGGGTTTTGTTTGCGGTTGAATAGTTTATGTCTCTCAATCGTTACATTACATTTAGGTGTGAAATAGTCTTCAAACTTTTGAAGCAAGTCCTTAGATGTGATTTTGTCTATTGCTATATTGAACGATTGAAAAATTTCTAATGCATCGGGACCCATCTGGTTTAAGAGTATGGCGACCTTTCGCTCCTCTCTCTCGCCTTGTAAATTATTCGCTACCATGTATATATTCAGGCTCATTTTAAAGTCTTTCCAAGCCAGGCAGATTTGCGCCCTTGGCAAATACATTTTTATTGCTGAAGTGCAGAGACGCGGTGGACGCCATTTTTTTTTATATTCAGCTTCGACACGTAATAAAACTTAGTTTGTAATGTGATTAGCTTACTCACTCTTACTTCACGTTTCTACTTCTGACACCATGTTGTGTGGTGGTCTCGAGGAAGGCTTGAGGATATTTTAGGATATAAAATAAAAGACAACAGTCAACACTCCAGCTCGTGCTAGGCGGATCACGGATCATGGATGCCGCTGCCGACCATAGATGATGTGTCTTTATTTTTAAACCATAGATAATAACTAATAGACATTGACAATGACAATGACATTTATATCCTATATGTAACAAAAAAGAAAACAAAAGTAATAATAAAAAATGAAAATATGTATAAAATATACATTTTCGAAAATCGCAAGGTAAAGTGAACGGATGTGGGATTCGAACCTGCTGCTCGTCTAATGCGAACTGGGACTGTGACGAACAGAGCCAATCATACCTCGCGGTTGGGTTGTGAAATTACGCTTCTAAATGTAGATGGAATAGAGAATGGTTGGTATAGATTTAATAGAACGTGCGTGTTTCTCGATGCACGACGCCTCACCTCACGCATCGATGTACTCGCGCGGAGCGCCCCGCGCCCCGCAGTGGGCGGGGCTAGTCGTGTCCCACTTCGTCTGCTTCACCCCCTCAAATACCTAAAAGTTTGCTATTCACAGCGTCTTAATGTAGAAATTTTTTCGTCAGTTAGTTATTTCGTTAGTTAGTTTGAAATCGCCATACTATATAACGCCATACTATATTAGTCGTGGTGGCCTAGTGGTTAAAGAACCAGCCTCTCAAGTATCAGTGCGCGGGTTCGATTCCAGGTCAGGCAAGTACCAATGTAACTTTTCTAAAGTTATATGTACTTTCTAAGTATATCTTGGACACCAATGACTGAAGGTGAAGGAAAACATCTTGAGGAAACCTGGACTTTATAAGTCTGAAATCTCCAACCCGTATTGAGCAAGCGTGGTGATTACGCTCAATCCTTCTCTGTATGAGAGACCTGTGCCGAGCAGTGGGACGATTAAAAGGTTGATGATGATACTATATAACGTTATTTCTTGTATATGCGAAAACCGGAACACGTGTACAGTATTTACATTTATGTACGGACGACAGCAGGCCAAGCTACCCCCAAACTGCCAAATGTTCCCAATCAACCTTGAGCCTTAATGCTCAAGAGATAAAGTTGAAAATCTAATAAGGAAATCTGACAGATTGTAGTAGCTTGATAAGCTGTCGTCTGTACAAAATTTCATAAAGCTATCATGAAAAATCACAAAGTCATGAGCTTGTTATGTAAACTGGTTGTCCCAACAAAAATATAGTCAACGCGCCTAGATTTTTTACTTAAAAATACTGAACACGTGTTTCGGGTTTCCCATAAAGAAAAATAATATATTATATAATAATAACTTACAAGCTAACATAATTTATGAAGTACTAAATAAAAACTATTATTGATGTTACTTAAACTAGGTATGTTTGTCTTAGTATTTATATTCTACTAAAGACGTTATTTATAAGATTTTTCATAACAGCGCTTTCATCGTGGCTACCAGAAATCACCCTCAAGAGGCTGTACGACAGCTCAGAAGCTGTCTATTCTGACATGCGCAACCATTACAGATCCACTGCAATTTCCCAACATGCTAAAAGCGATTGCATTTTTGAGTACCAAAAACATGTAGATTTGGCAGATGTTGCCAACACTGAATAATGTAAATGAATTTAAGCATACGTACAAAATCAAATCAACTATCTAGATTTCACTGTTCTGGAGATACAACCTGGTGACAGACAGACAGTAGACAGGCAGATTTATTTTTGACATGCAATTAATATTAAAAAAATATTTTTGTAGGGACAACCAGGTAACACAACCAGCTTGTTGTTTTACCTGGTTGTCCCTACAAAAATATGGTCAACGCGGCCCTGAGACACTAAGATCCGCTGTGAACTGTGTGGTGCGTTCGGTAACTACACTGGAACATTTTGAAACTTATTTGGGAAAAAATGTAACATGGTGTAAAAATTATTGGAATCGAATCAGTTACTTATTCTGAACAAACTATATTCAGGTTCGTTCGTTCATTCTAGAAATAAGAAACAGAAGCAGAACCCCGCGAATTCGTCCACACAAGCCTCGATCCCGTGTCAATATCGGAACAAAAAGAAGAATATATACAAATCCTGGTTTATGAAAACGGGTGAAGCTATAAATTATTAAAGACCTTTAATACTAAACTCTTTGTAACGGGGAAACGTGGGTGTTGGGATTACCCTTCAATATGCTTTGAAACATACCTTTGTGTTCGACCGAAGCGCCATAGAAGTGTGCATGATAAAATTAGGTTTTCATTTTATCAAGAAAAGGTGTTTTATTTATTTTAAATTTATTATTTACACATTCTGTATGCCAAATCTCTTTTAAGCCTTTTAGGTTAAAGAGTAACAAACGTCCATTCTCAGAAAATTTCCCATTTATAATATTAATAGGGTAGTTGAAAGTAGGATTTGTATCAACTTAAAATGTGGTCATTTATAATATTAATAGGGTAGTTGAAAGTAGGATTTGTATCAACTTAAAAGTCTGGTCTAAACCAATAAATAACGTTGTTACAATTTAATCCATCAAAATATTGGTCACTGAAGTTTATGAAAACAAGTCGTTTTACAATACAAACGATCTAGCTATGATACTCAATGGATTTATTTTTCTTTTTTAATGTTTCCACTTTTGGGGCATAGGCTCCTCTTGGTGTGAGGGAGCGGGCCGTAATCTACCACGCTGGCCTAGTGCGGGTTGGTAGATGTCACAATGTCTTCGAAGTTTTGGCTCTAGGATATGCCGGTTTCTTCGCGATGTTTTCCTTCGCCGTTTTGAGAGCAGTGGTGATGAAATAATTTACACAAAGAAAAGCGCCTGTGGGGTTCGAACGTACGACCTACAAGTTGTAAGTCGCGGCCGATACCTAGGCTACAACTGCTCGCTGCAGTTTCTTTCTATACTCCTAAATATTTACTCTTCCAACAGATTTCTATTTGAAATATCGCCTCAGACTAAAATGTCACGACATATTAAATAGGTTCCAGATTAGGCAGTAAGGCCGCAAGCACTAACATGTCAATACTGGGAAATATGTCAATAGCTATTTCTGCGACAAATAATGAATAGATCGTTAAACTAGAGCACACCACGTAAACCTATGGGTTCGAAATTACGAAGTTCGTAATAACTTAATATTTCGTTCAAAATGAAAGGAGGTAATTGCTTCTGAACAATAAGGATATACAATATATACATATTTATGCTCGTGACTGAAGACTATGGAAATTATATTCACGAAAACTTACTTACCTATCCTTTTAACCCACGGTGTAATATAGGCATGTTTTCTATTTCTACTAAGCGTATACTAGATACGCGTAGATTCGGAGGTCACAGAGTTCCACTATTGTTCAACTTAATAAGCTTGATTGAAAGGCTATTGTATCTTAAGTAATAATGTAACGAGTAAGGCTCTACCGAGATTGGTTTTTCGTTCTCGGCCGAGACAGAGACCGAATATAAGATAATATCTCGGACAAGAGCGAAAATAAAAAAAAAGCGTGAAAAAGTAATTAAATGCTGTTAACTTTTTAAAACAGTACTAACTATTTAACGAAATTAATTATTTTAAGAATCAAAGTTAAATAACATATAATAAGATAAAACAAATCGACATTTTCGCCCTTCAAATAGTGTCACCTCTCGTGATAAAATTGTACAGCTTTGTTAAACAGTTGTTTATTTTCCATACTAGTAGGCAAATAAAAACTTATTTGCTGCAGGCCTAAGCACCATATAACGCAAAGAAAACCAATATTCAAAAATATTAAGCATTTCTTTGCAGTTTTGGCTCTCTAAGAAAGCTACTTACAGTCTCGGTCATGACCGAGAATCTCGGCATTAATTAGCTGAGAACCGAAACTAATTTCTCGGTTGTATTTATAGCCGAGTTCGAGACCCATCACCCTAATTGCGTAACACACTATTACTACCAATTGGAATTTGGAATCATTTCGAAGCCTATTGCTAATCCATTGCTCCATATGTTCGGAAAGTGTATCTGCTCAACAACGTAAATAACGCAATGAATGTTGTTGAACTGTCAAAATGAAACCCATTGCTACTTATCAGTAGGAACGTGTTTCATTTACGTAATTACCCCGCAGAATTCAGTCGTGCCTTGGTAAGGAAGTAAAATGTGTATACCATGGTAATCTTTGGAATCCATACTAATATTATAAATGCGAAAGTAACTCTGTCTGTCTGTCTGTCTGTCTGTCTGTTACGCTTTCCCGCCTAAACCTCTCAACCGATTTTGATGAAATTTGGCACAGACAATCTTTGGACCCTGAGAAAAAACATAGGCTACCTGTTATCCCGGAAAAATTTGATATTCCCGAGGGAAATCTAAAAACGCGATATAACCGAACACCACGCGGGCGAAGACGCGGGCGGAAAGCACACAATCTTTAGACCCTGAGAAAGGACATAGGCTACCTTTTATCCCGGAAAAATTTGATGTTCCCGAGGGAAATCTAAAAAGCGCGATATAACCGAATATTACGCGGGCGAAGCCGCGGGCGGAAAGCTAGTTACTAATAAATACGAACATTCTTTCACTGATAGAAGCTACACTATTACTGAATCTTATGGAATTCTTTTTATGCTAGAAGAATATAGTATACAACAAATAAGGTTCTTTTTGTGAGCTGATCATCATATAACGACAATGCAGTGCTTCTGATCAGATCATGCCGCCCTTGTTTTTGTCCTTAGTGCTTGTTCACCTGTTACTTGGATGAGCTAAAAAAGTCCGTGACGTTGCAATCAACTGCTAAAATAATATTGCGAAATACATATTAGCCAAATATAAGTTTATGAAAATTTGCTTTAATTCCTTACACAATAAAGTTCAATTTAGGTTATAATTTTAAACATTTTTAAATTGTGCTGGGAATTCTTAAACCAACTTAATAACCATTAAAATAATGTTGATATCAATTTAACTTGAAAATACCTACTGGGCTCAACACATTGGGACTTCCAAGACGTACCATCGATAAGAAAAGAAGATTGTCACATGCCCCTTCTAATCCACAGAAGGCATTCTTCTTCTTCTTCTTTAGCCTATAGATGTCCACTGCTGGACAAAGGCCTCCCCCAAGGTTTTCCACGCCGACCGGTCTTGTGCTGCCCGCGACCTTCACCAGGTCATCGGTCCACCTTGTTGGGGGCCTTCCTACGCTACGTCTTCCAGTACGTGGTCGCCACTCCAGAACATTACTGCCCCATCGGCCATCGGTTCTACGAGCAATGTGCCCTGCCCAGTGCCACTTAAGTTTAGCGAATCGCATTGGATCATTGATTGGATTGGTCAGTACAAAGTGTACTGATCAATGCTCATGTCTTCTCTGTTGATTTCAGCGCGATGTTTTTCTACATCGATGTCAGTAATATCAAAGATAAACTCAAAGAAAGGCAAGCGGTCGACGTGTTTGTGTTCTCAGTCCCGATTGATGCTTTACTCAATAATGGTGAAACTTGAAAAGCAATTATAAGTCTTCGTCGACCGTCTGTCGTGGACTTCCATAAGGAAACTCTTCCTTTGAAACTAAACTTTATTTACTTTGAAATACTGTTGGTTTTATGATGAAACAAGGTTGTTACACCTCGCCAAATGTTGCTTGCTTCAATAGAGCGTAATCGACGTGGTTCTTGGAAAATGTATTTGGAGTTTTTACGGATTCTTATATAGGTATGATATAGTGTTTCTTATTGGATCAAAGAAATAATTGGCTTGTGTTCTAACCCGGAAATTATAAAGTTAATAATTAGTTAGCTAACTTTTCAACAGTGGTTGAGTTATTTGGGGACTCACAGCTAGCTAAGAATAGCCGCACGCGTTAACCTTCAGGGTTAATCAATGCTTGCCAAGGTCGGTCGGTGGAAAGGTCCTCAACTTAGAGAAACCCCTCTCTGCCTCAGGAAACACGTTAGGTAGTTGGACTCTGTAGATCATTGACAGTTGTCAGAAGCCACTACTCGTGCCAAGTGGGTATCGTGTTAGCTGGGTTTTGGAGGTCAGAGACTTGGTTGCACCACGTAAAATACTGCACATGTGTCCGGTTACACTGGTAGCCGCCCCTATCATAGTTGGGAACAGTATTAGCAGATAAAACGAAGCTGAATCCGGAAAATGCTTCATAATACTTTCAGGCTATAAACTAGTAACTTCTTACCTATCTCACGCTTAACATCTCTGAAGGGTTAGGTAGAGAAGTACTTAGTCAGGAAGCGTACCTAACAGTTAAAATATGGCGCTGAATATGGATATTGTTAGTTTTTTTTTTAAATCAAATCAAAGCATTCATTTCAAATAAACCAGTTACAGGCACTTTTGAATTGTCAGAAGGTCGGTCAGTCAGTAAGGTGAAGCTAGTCGCCCACTCCAAAGAGTAGGTACCTACCTGTGGAGAAGAACGGGCAAGAAACTCCATGGACAGGACACTCTTTTAAATTGTCAAGCTATTGATACAAATATTTGATACCTATTTAAATTATAAACTAGTGCTTGAACGCAATCCCGCTTGATCGTAACCAGTGATGCAATCGTTGATGGTAAAGCGCGCGAGTTTATAATTAAGCGCCTATTCACTAAAAAAAACTGGGTGAATAGGAAGGAAGAGGGCAGTTGAGCGAGGTGATGCAATGTTAAACCCAACAATGCTGCGCCAAAGGGGGATTGATCTGGAGACCCTCCACGACCAAACTTCCGACAGAACAACATTTGGCACATCGTACCTGGCACACATCGCAACACAACTGCCCAGATCCGTCGTCCGTACGGCTTCACCAGACATTATGCCGGAACACGACGAAACGCTTGGCGGCCGATATTATGGCCTACCAGCGAGAGAGTTTTTAGCTGTCAAACTCATTAGATGTCGGTCTATAATGACCAATTTATTATAATTTATGGACCGTCATTGTTAAATATACGTCTGTTGCGTCTTTACCAATATTATGAAGCAAAGCCATCATAGCTTCACTAGTAGAGTAGCTTTACCAGTCGTATAGGGGGGACATTTAGAAGTACATAGTTATCATAGGTAAAATTAGCTTACGAATACACTTGTATGTCCAGTTTGGCAATAAAAAAATGTGACCTATCCGTTTCCGTTTATACGAAACAGTTCTTGCAAAACTTATATAAAAACAACATATTTTTATGAAGTTCTTAAGTGACACTATTTGACGTTTTATTTACAACAATTATGAGCAAGACAAATCTCAGCAGCTCAATCAACTACACGCTTTCTCATTCCAAAGACTTTTTATACCCTAATCTGGCTCACTGCTTAGTCATCGCATCCTGTCTTCACAGTAGCGCATGTCAACACAAATGTACGAGATAATATCCTTTATAACAAAGCCAGTAAACTACATAATTGAGTAGCATGAAGAATCCAAAAATCACTAAAGAAAATAAATAGTTTTGACATCAATATCGATTACAAATTACATTCGCGAGTGAAAATCAACTTTAGGTCTAAGTTATAAAGTTTAGAATCGCGTGATTGAATGTTGTTTTGGTGTTTTTATGAATAGTTGAAAGAATATTAACTAAGGCAGCGCAAACAATGGTATTGTGGTCGGAGTGACCCCGTTATGTCTTAGATAGGCTTATTAGGGTACAAATGAATACAGAAGTGTTATCTTCATACATATTTGCTTATTGTAGACCGTCATTTAGTATCGATGGAACGTCGATGCAAATATCACATGATAAACACAATTCAACATCTAGCCTCACAAGATTGGACAGAGGTGTGTCCAAACAATATTACATACGCCTGCACATCAAGCTACTGAAATCTGTCTAATTTCTTTAATAGAATTTGAACTTTATCGCAAAAGCTTTAATGTTATAGGTTGATTGCTTGACCTGCTGGCGTCTTGTACGTAAAAATTTCGCCAGAAATCATGTTTGTCGCTAAAATTAGTGGTCCTAAGCGTAAGAGAAAAAAAATGCTTACCGAGAAATGCTTAGTAAGGAAAACAGTCAAGATATTTGCGTTATTTACCTGAAACAAAAATAAAGTTTACATTAATATCAAACGAAATTAGAAGTATGTCTGGAAATCTGAGAATTTTCTTGTAATTTCTGTGAAAATTTATCACTACAATAGAACCGAAAAACAAAAGATGAAACCCTAGAGAAGGATACGTTATTTCCGTGTCGATTTTTCCGTGCTTAACGTTAACTCACTGCCTAGCGCTGACAATCCTATGATATCCATACTAATATAATAAATGCGAAAGTAACTCTGTCTGTCTGTCTGTCTGTTACGCTTTCCCGCTTAAACCTCTTAACCGATTTTGATGAAATTTGGCATAGACACTCTTTAGATCCTGAGAACGAACATAGGCTACCTTTTATCCCGGTAAAATTTGATGTTCCCGAGGGAAATCTAAAAGGCGGGATATAACCGAACTTCACGCGGGCAAAACCGCGGGCGGAAAGCTAGTGTTTTTATATTTTGAGGCGGTGGTATATTTTCTTGTTTTTATTGTTAGATGGATTCTCAATGCTCGGCTCAATACCGAAAGTTGAAAATATAATGCGCGATAAAATCCAATCGCGATATTTTTACGTTCGTGCAGACACGGACTTAGAGTAGTTCCTTTACTACCTTAACATTTAGTTCAAGTATGAAATTAACATAACTAAGACTCGTCGACCTTGTTAATGTTACCTGACGCTAATTGGTAGCAAAACTTTACCTAATAATGACGGGTTTAGTTTCAACTAACAATAATTGATAGTTAATTATTGTAATTGCTTGTAGAAAGCAAAGCATTTATTTTGATACCATTCGTAAATACAAAAAATAAAACCAACAAGTGAATATAATGTTAAAATTTTAATTACAATCAAAATCAAGACTCCTTTATTCAAATTGGGCTGAGAATGATAACTTTTTGTACGTCAATATTACATAAGACAGACCTTGTACAGACGACAGCACATTGAGCTACTACAATCTGTCAAACTTCTTTAAGAGATTTTCACCTTCATCGCTAAAGCATTAAAGCTTAAGACTGATTTACACGGTGCAATTTAATTGCCTATGGCTTCATTTGAGTTGAAGCAACAATGAAAGTTGCATTGTCTAAATACCATTTAGACGATGCAAGTTATATGTTGCATCAATTTTATTGTATGCTATAGGCAATTAAATTGTACCGTGTAAATCAGTCTTTAAGGTTGATTGGGAATATTTGACAGTTTCGGGTAGCTTGACCTGCAGTCATCCATACACACGAGTGCACAAAAAATCGTATAGACAGCGAGAAACCGTGAGGCCAATCACATCAGCCCTCTCTTCAACAACTGAAGTGACTGGTAATTCGTTTAGTCGGTAACTAAGACACGTGGTTTCTTGTTTTCTCGTATTTAATTACCTGAACCGGTGGAATATAGATACGTAACTTTATAATGAGGACCACAAGAGTGCTACGAAGAAGTCTGTGCCACATGGTTTCGCCAAAAGGTTGGTTCAAAAATGGTTGTTTTGGTTGGTAGAAATATTCGCAAAGTTATATTATCCCGTTTGTAAAGCGCGCTCGCAGTGCGTGGAAGCCAAAGGACAAGAAAGAAGTATTTTATATTTCTATTTTATATTTTTACTAGCGCCCGTCAGCGACTTCGTTCGCGTGGAGTTAGCTATGCTCTGCTCCTATTAGTCGCAGCGTGGTGATATATAGCCTAAAGCCTTCCTGGATTAATGGGCTATCCAATGCAGAAAGAATTTTTCAAATCGTTCCTGAGATTATCGCGTTCAAAGAAACATACAAACTCTTCAGCTTTATATATTAGTATAGATAGTAAAGGCCTTCGAAATCAGCAAACTACAGAGTGACTAAGTTCTAAGGTTTAATGCCAACCTGGAGTCGGGATTTGCAGGGACTAATACTGACTCCAGATTGGTTTAGCCCTAGGATATACTATATAAAGCTCTGTCTAAGCATTGCCTAGAGACAACACATTACCCATGACCACACCACAAGTAGCTACTACATATAGGTCAATGATATCAACGCATACCCATTGCAAGTCCGCATAGGCTGAATATTAGTACAACATCAAGCATTCAGGCATGTTTGCATGAATTGTCCTCGTGTATGCTTGTTTGTTAGGCATGCAAATGTTGGGAATGTCTTTGGCTGAGTATGTAGCAATTATATACTACATTCGAGTAGAAAATAAAGAAAAAAATACAAGTGACTTAGTTAAAAAATCCACAGCATCCACTGCTTGTTTATACAAGTGTTAAACATAAGTAAAGCGCGAGACAATTCGTAAAAAAAAATACTATTTTGTCTTCCCCATTTAGCAATAAACGTGATGTTTATATGACTAGTTAGTTGTTAGTCCGCAAACGTCACGCTGACCCAGTTCCTCAATTGACCACAAATTGCTCGCAATGGCAGGCATCCGAGCATCCGAAACAATTGTCTGTTGTTTTTATTTACGCATCAACAATGTTGATATTCATTCATTACATCAGAAGTTATTTTTGCACTCTTTATTATCAATATATGTGAAATACAGTCACGTGCAAAAATATGTATACAGTCGGCTTTATTCAAAATCGATTTACTCTTTTACATATATTAGGTAGCGCTTGACCGCAATCCCGCCTGATGGTAAGCAGTGACGCAATCGTTGATGGTAAAGCGCGTTAGTTTATTAAGAGCCTATTCACTCTAGCCTTGAAGACACTCAAATTGTAATCCGACGGAAACACCGCCGCTGACAAATTGTTCCAGTCCCTCGATGTACGCGGTATAAAGGAGGAGGCGAAACGCCGGTGGAAACTCGCCGTTCGACGGGTCGTCCGATGGGTGGAACGGAGATGGGGAATTAAATCATGCAATTCCCTCGCACACTCCCCAAAATCCATCATATAGAACACCGAAAGGCTGGCTACTCTACGCCTGTGCTCTAGGAATACAATTTTATGTTATTATAGACATAGTAGAACCCATAGGTTTATGTAATGTGTTGTATATCACCGCCGCACAGTAGGGCTACCATGAGTTTTATTTAATAATGAACCCCGATCATACGCTTCGCCCGCATTTGGCGCTTCATTGGTTGAGAGTTCTTACAACCTTGAAGCGGGCCAATCGATGAGTCAAACGCGCTCGATATCGATGATCGAATCTTCGTAATGAAACCTAATGGTAGCCATACAGCTAATAAATAGTGAAGCTATCTTTGCCGCAACTGATCTTTCGATGGGTAACCAACCATCTTTACCTACATACCAAGACCTAGTCCCTGCTTTCATTAGTGTATATTTTTGTACAAACTTTATTGGGGTTAATATAAGAGGAATTAGGAGCTTGGTCGTGGAGGGTTTCCAGATCAATCTCCCTCTGGCGTAGCATCGTTGGTCGTGTTGTTAGGTTTAAAATTGCATCAGCTCGCTCAACTGCCGTCTTTCTTCCTATTTACTCATATGTTTTTAAACTAGCTCTAAAAAAGAATTCAACGATTGCGTATCACTGCTCACCATCAGGCGGGATTGTGGTCAAACACTAGTTTGTAATTATAAAAAAAAATCGCGTAAAAACAAAAGTGCATCAACAATTATCTCCACCCTGACAGTGGCCGGGTCCGACATCTATTTGCGACCATGAATCACTGACTCCAAACTCCAGAGGATGTTCTCATTAACATATGTGCTATAAGTCCACATTAGTCGACGCATTACAGTAAGCTGGGATAAAGGTGAATCAGCTTTCTTGTGCTTATTTTAGCCCTGAAGTGTAACAGCGTCACTGGTTATATTGGATTTGCGGTCGCTAACCCGAGGAGGAGAGAGACTTTTGATACTTTAAGTGCAAGACTATTTACAAGATACGTGATAAAGTACTAGTAAAATTTAAATTAAAGGTACCTGAGTGGTTCTCAAGGATTGCACAGAAGAATAATAGAGATTAAATTTAATTTTTTATTAGCTTTTCGTTGGGCATAAACATTTTTACTTGCGATGAAATCAGACTACCACCAAACAACTTTACATTTATAGGTTTAATATAAGACACCCATACAATAAACGTGATTTTTTGCCGTTTTTTCTCCATATTAATAACGGAAATAGATAGACGCTTGAAATATTCATAGAAAATTTGTTTATATATTAAAATTAGAAATAAACGATTAAATTAAAATAAATATTGAAGGGGCCTCCCATACAACACTCGTGTTTTTTGCCGTTGTTAAAGATAATGGTACGGAACTCTTCGTGCGCGTGTTCGACTCGCACGTGGCCGGTTTTTATAATATTGGTATCCTAACTTATATTATGATAAATGCCACAGTAAGGTTCCACTCATCCTGAAATTTTGCATATAACGTATATGCAAAATTTCAATCAGGCCAATACAATATCTCTGTAATCTTTTGAGCAACAAAGGATTTTTTTAAATTTAGTTTTCATTAAAGTCCTTTGAAGTAAGTAGCTTGGAAGTGGTAATGTCTGTACAGAATAAAATTTGCAGATACGTTACAAGGGATGACCCAAAAGGCCATCTTAATGCTAAGAGCGGTCTTTTCAAGACAACCTTTGGAGTAAAACAGTCCTTTTATGTAAAAATAGGTCACAATATATAAATAAACAATGATAACAGTATGCTGCTCAGATCGTAAATGTCCTCTGTTTAATATGGATGGTCTCCACAGACTGCAGCAATAGCTCCTCGGAGAATACGCGTGAACGACACAATACGCATACAGACTTCACTTAGAATATTATTGCTGCAATATTATGGTAAGCAAAAAACTAAAAGTGATAATATACTTTTTTATAATCATAAACTAGTGCGTTATCGCAATCCCGTCTGATGGTAAACAGCGATGCAGTCATTGATGGTAAAGCGCGCTACTTTATTAAGAGCCTACTCACTCAAAAAAGCTGAGTGAATAGGAAGGAAGACGGCAGTTGAGCGGGCAATGCAATGTTAAATCCGATAACAAGACCATCGATGCTGCTCCAGAAGGAGATTGATCTGGAGACCCTCCACGACCAAACGGCCGACACAACAACATTTGGTGCATCGTACCCGGCACACATCGCAACACAATGTCTCAGACTCGTCCTCCGTACGGCTTCACTAGACATCATGCCGGAACACGACGAATCGCTTGGCGGCAAGACTTTTATTTCAATGACAATTTCTACAACATGCTACATAATGCAGAATTACTGCTAACCTTACCAACCCGCAATGGGCACGCATGTTCGATTACGGCCCACTCTCTAACAGAGAAGATACCTGTATCCCAGAAGTGAGAATAGACTGGTTATGGTAAAAAGATATTTATTAAACGTGAGCAGTAACAACTATACGCTATTTTTTGTTTATGCGAAACCTGAAACACGTGTCCAGTATTTTTAAGTAAAGAATCTATGTACAGAATTTCAAAAAGATATCTTGAAAAACCACAAAGTTATGAGGTTGTTATCTTGCTTGGATGTCCCAACAAAAATATGGTCAACGCATCGTCCACCCGCCCGCGCCTGTAGCGGCGCGGCGCGGAGGAGGGCTGTCGTGCTCCTAGTACTACGATCTACCGTCAGCTGTGTGCGCTCGGTAACCACACTGCAACAATTTCTAAATGTATTTGGGAAAAATATAACATGGTGTAAAACTGATTTGAATCGATTAAGTTGCTTATTCTGAACAAACAATATTCAGGTTTCGTATTAAGTAAAAATAATGTTGTAAATCAACTTTGAGCCCAAAATTGAAGACGAAAAACTGGCTCCATTAACGTTCAGAGCCCCGTCCCGTCCCGTCTCCCCTACAAATCACCATGACGTAACCTTAAAATAGATATCACACCCTCACACCGTCGAGCGTCACACTCCATAACACAGGCCTCCAAATTGAGTCGCGCCGTCTCCTTTCAATCAACACAGTTTTCCCCCCCATCCCATTCACCGTACCCGACCGTTAATATCACATCTAGTTTAAAGTACAGCTATTTCTCGTGAAATAGAAATCGTAACTTTAAGGGAGATGCTATGGATAACCGGCCTAAGTCAAATTGTCATTTTATTTTGTTTTTATCTTCGTCAGGTTGTACGGATGACAGCTGGTCAAGCTACCCGAAACTGACAAATATTCCTAATCAATCTTGAGCCTTGATGCTTTAGAGATAAAGTTAAGAATTTAATAAAAAAAAATCTGACAGATTGCTTGTGATAAGCTGTTGTCTGTAAATTTGTACAGATGTATTGCAGGAGTAACAAGTAGATATGTATTTACAGGCTTTTAACTTGTAGCGGTAGCTACTAATGCCACATGCGAGCAACATTCATGCTGACGTCACACGAATTCTACATCTCGCAAGCAGAGTTTACTGTCTAATTAGCATATATACAACTTCTCAACATCAACCATTGTGCAAGTGCCCGCCAGACATAACACCTGTCTGGTCGGCGGATCCTCCCTTTTCTATGGAGGATGACTGAACTTTACTCCCTGTTTCTCATGCCTCCACGAACTAAATATTCAATTTTTTTTTTCAAATTCACGTGAATTCATGTTAAACAAATATTAATTTTATTTTTAATAGCAATTAAGTTGATTTCAGAGTGACTAACATTATTGCAAACTGTTTGAAGCTGCACTGTACACTGAACTTAACTGTGTAGGAATTAAAGTTGTTTTTAAGTTGAAGTTAATTTTTAAAAGAAAAATCAAGAAATTTACTATTGGTATTTTAATTAGTTTCTTTAATGCGCCGGTGGCAAACAAATATTTCCGTGAGATAGAGTAAGAGGAATATATAGTGCATAAACAGGATAGTGTAAACCTCCTCTGTGGGGTAGCGGCTGCGAAAGCGGCCGAAAAATGAAATATTTGCAAAATGTGAATATTTGCAAAAGTCTGGTCGTGCCTCGGAAAACACGTTAAGCCGTTGGTACCGATTGCCATATGAACATCTAATGGCAGTTAGTAAGTTCCGGCATGATGTCTGGTGAAGCCGTACGGGTCTGAGCAGTAATTGTGTTGCGATGTGTGCCGGGTACGTTGCGCCAAATGTTGTTGTGTCGGGAGTTCGTGGAGAGTCTCCAAATTAATCTCCCTCTGGCGCAACATCGTTGGTCGTGTTGGTCTTGGGTTTAACATTGCATAACTGCCGTCATCCTTCCTATTCCTAAGTTTTTTAAGTGAATAGGCTTAATAAACTAGTGCGCTTTACCATCAACGATTGCGTCACTGCTTACCACCAGGCGGGATTGCAGTCAAGCACTAGTTTATAATTATTAAAAAAAAAAAAGTTGTTACGGGTTGTTGGAGCCCTCAAAAATCCCACAATTGGTCTAATTGCAATGCTTCGATATCGCCTTCGGGTTGTGGAGGTCAGACGGCAGTCGCTTTACGGAAAATATCGAAGTTTAGCCAAAATCAGCAATTAGACTGGCAAAGCAAACCAGACTCCAAAGCTGAAAAAGCTTTGGATGCGACTGGGATTAACGCCGAGATGATGATGATGAGACTTGTTAGGTGAACCGGTACCCAGGAACCGGAATAGCAGGAGCCGGTTTTGGTACCGGATTAAGCCCCGTGTGAGATATTAACGTGCCCGTCTACAGTTACAGCTTCACTGAAAGCGACAAATTCCTGAACAAATTGACTTGAAAATGTAACACATTCTCCTGAAGATTTGTTGGATAATACTTTTACATAATGAAGTAGGCGGATATATTTCTGTGAGGAGATTTGAATGTAATGGCAGTAATTTGTTGAAGATTTCAGTTTACAGGATTTGTCTGATGTATTTATTTGTTTGTAGAATGAATAACATTAGAATGTTGTTCTGTACCCAAAGAGTAAAAACCGGCGAAGTGCGAATCGGACTCGCACACACTCGGGTTCCGTACCATTATCTTTAAAAACTTTAAAAAAATCTCGTTTGTTGTGTGGACGCCCCCACTTTTATTTGTTTATTTTTTTTAATTTTTAGTATGTGTTGTTATAGCGGCAACAGAAATTTACATAATCTCTGAAAATTTCAACTGTTCATGCTACGGTTCATGAGATAACAGCCTGGTGACAGACGGACCGACGGACAGCGAAGTCTCTTGAATAAGGATCCTTTTTACCTTTTAGGTACGGAACCCTAACAACGAGCTAATATTAAGAGTTCACTGTCTGTCTGTCTGTCACCAAGCTGATTCTCATGAACCGTGATAACGAGATAGTTAAAATGTCCACAGATGAAGTATTTCTGTCACCGCTACGACAGCAAATTCTAAATTATAATAAATTTAGAATTTGCTGTCGTAGGGGTTTTTTTTACGTGCTTTTTATTAGCTTCACTTGTATGTTTGCTTGCTTGCTTGTTTGTTTGTTTGTCCGTCACTAACTCTATGAACTACGAGTGAGCGGCTCATTACTGTAAAATGTCTCACCGTTCAATACGTTCGCTCGTTCGTTTTTGTTTTTTTTAATAGAATATCTAACTAAAATGTTGAAAATAAATATAGTTTAAACAACTTAAAAAAAAAAACATGTTTTTAATAAATATCAAACTAAAAAGTTAGAAATATTTTTTTATAAAAGCGTGAGGCGCTTAATATACAAAAACTATGGCACAAAGCGCCTCACGCTTTTTTAAAAATTATTTCTAACTTTTTAGTTTGATATTTATTAAAAGCATGTTTTTTTAGTTTTTTAAACTATATTTTTTGTGTATTAAGAATGGTACTAGACCCTTCGTGTGCGAGTCGGATTTGCACTTGGCAGGTTTTTATTTAACTCTTGAAACTGGATTTAGTTAGCATTCTGAAATTCAGCGAATAACGTGATTACTACAAACATACATCAGAGTTGAGTTCAGGATTAGTACAAAGCCGAACAGGGTAACTGCCTAACAAACATTATAATACAATGGAGATTGCTATTGTTTCGTAATGGTTTGCATTTTGATAGTTAAACCACATTCACTGCGTGTTTCCGCTGCTGAGCGGACGATTTCGTGCGAACATAAAAACCAATGCATTACCAATATAGGGTAGGTAGTTAACTAAAAAAACTAATTAGTCCGTCAGCCAGATTTTCAAAAAATACTAGAAGGTGACACAGTGCGTTGAAAACTCGTGTGAGGTCACTGCACGCTACACTTTTTAGCGAGCAGTGACGTCACCAGCCACCACTCCTGATCTTTGATGCCTTTTATATTTGTAATTTTTTATTGATTTGATAAAACAAAATATACGTATCCAATATTTTTCTATAACCTGAATGACGGACTAAATAGAATCAATTTTTTTTTTACCCAGTAAACATACCTATTGGAAGTTTCTTACACGAATAAAATCAACATTCCTTGTAATAAATATCACTCATACCTAGTGTTGCCAACTCAAAACGAAGGATAAAACACAAACTTCAGTGTCGCCCTATGCATGAGAAGAGACGTACATTTGCGTCACTTTTTAATTCAACTTCCAGAAAAAACGGTATTTTTTCTTTATACAAAACCTGAATACAGTTTGCTCAGAATAAGCAAATGAATCGATTCCAATCATTTTTACACCATTTTATATTTTTCCCAAATACATTTTGAAATTATTGCAGTGTGGTTACCGAGCGCACAACATATTTTAGACGAGAACATCAAGCTACTACAATCTGTCAAATTTCTTGATTAGATTTTCAACTCGATCTAGAAAGAATTAAGGCTCAAGGTTGATTGGGAATATTTGACAGTTTCGGATAGCTTGGCCTGCTACCGTCCGAAACTAATGAATATTAATATTATGACATATTGATGAACAATATTATTCATTACTAGCGGCCGTCCGCGACTTCGTACGCGTTTTTGTTATATGCTCCTCTTCTATTGGTCGCAGCGTGATCTTATATAGCCTAGCATTCCTGGATTAATGGGCTATCCAACGCGAAAATAATTTTTCAAATCGGACCAGTAGTTATGTGAATATTGAAGTCTAGTCAACTAATACTAATAAACTACTACTACTAACTTAATAATAATTTATTATTTTTTCTATCTTCACAAAGGTGATTTAAAGTTTAGGTGTACAAAAACGCTACCGTTGAGAGAGAAGAGTCGTGCCTAAAAGGTATAGGTATTTTTGAACAGGTCACCAGGCTCCATCGGCCTAGTAAACTGTTCTCGTTTAGAATTAACTTTTACAGAGATACCCATACAAGAGAGTGGTGGTAGTTAAGCACTATAAATTAACGAAGAAGTAATAACAATAAGAAATATCTAGGTACCTATAAATTAGCAAAATTTGTTTATCTTCTGTAGAATATTGGTCGGTACATGTTCTATAAGTAATTACTACGAATGGATCAAAATTTTGTATTAATAGGATATGTTGACTAAATCTTGCTAAATATTTTTGTTTTTTATAATGGCAACATTAGACTGGCAGTGGGCTGGGCACATTGCCCGTAGGACCCATGCCCGTTGTGGCCAACGGGTTCTCGAGTGGCAACCACGCACCGGAAGACGCGGCGTGGGTAGGCCCCCGACACGGTGGACCGAAAACCTGGTGAAGGCCGCGGGAAATCGCTGGATGCGCGAGGCGCAGGACCGGTCGTCGTGGAGAACCTTGGGGGAGGCCTATGTCCAGCAGTGGACGTCTTTCGGCTGAAATGACGATGGTGATAATGATAATGGCATCAAACAGTCATAAACAATAACGTATAAAGACAATTGGTTTCTTACAATAGACCTATAATGCCGATAATGTTAATGTCATTTGATATTATTATGTAAACTAATATTAGAAAGAGAAAGCATTAGATTTTTGTATGTTTGTTGTACCTATTCCATTGGTTGGGCGCCAAACAACTGAACGGAATGAAATGAAATTTAGTAGATAGGTATTCCATATTCTGAATACAGAATTTTATTTTTATCTACTGTGTATGGACGGGTGTTACTTTTTATCCGAATATTTACAGGAGATTTAGACTAACGCGGGTAAAATCGCAGACTGCGGTAAGAAATTAAAAAAAAAATAAGAAAAATAAATAGAAACTAACCTATGTAAAAGATTCATACTCAGAAATATTTACGTTTTTCTGATTCAAGTTCTTTTATCTCGAACGGCGTATCTCGCTTCACTCATCTTGAACACGCTTTAAAGTAACTTAATCTTAGCTTATTGTAAAACAAAATAAAAAATCAATTAGTTGAGTTAGCGTCTAGACTTCGTTCGTAGCGTCTCAGTCACTAAGCTAAATATATCGAGTGGATGCATTTGAACATAAAAGCATAGAGTCGATAAAGAATGGAGTGATCAAATAAAAGTTGAAAACATAAGTATAATGTATAGAGGCATGAGTAACGGGGTGTAACGTTCATCATCATTATCATTTCAGCCGAAGGACGCCCACTGCTGGACATAGATCTTCCCCAAGGCTCTCCACAATGACCAGTCCTGCGCCTCCCGCATCCAGCGGTTTCCCGCGGCCTTCACCAGGTCGTCTGTCCAACTTGTCCGGGTGACGCAACGGTCATAAAAAAGGTAAAAGGCCACGCTGCTTCACCCGGTATGTGGTCGTCACTCGAGAACCCGTAGGCCCGATCAGGCAACGACGTTACGTGATTTAACGTCTGTACGATGAGTGAACATGTAACGTTCACTCATCCTAAATAGAAATGTGAGAATTCTCCGACCAGACGGTTGTTGTGGCTGGCGGGCAGCTGTCAGTTGATTGAGGCCGGGAAATTGGTATCTATGCTATTTGTGCTGTAAATTCTGCTTGTTAAATGCAGGATTTGCTTGTTCTAAACAAACTTCAGAAACTTCAGAAATAAACTAGGCTACCTATATTTTCAACGCTTGCCTGCCCATCCCAATGGTTAAAATTTTCATTTAATTTTTTGTATTTAAATCAACAAAATCTCTCAATTTTTGTTTTCCACGGCATAAATTAATGGCAGCGCAAATGTCACTTTGGCTGCATGTTTTGAGGCACAGAGGGCAGGATAGAAGGTATAACATAGTTTCAGAATGGGCAAAAGGTTATACCGGCGACAAGCAAGAAACAACAAATGACGATAGGATTGGCGCAGTGCTTGAGGATTCGATTCCCGCAAGGAAACAAATATTGTATGGCCTACAGGTTAAATATTTGTAAACGTACAAACGATACAGGAAAAATTCTAAGGTCCGTATTACAGAACGTTACTCAAGCATTGATCTCTGCTTAAGCATTACATAAAACTAGTTTCAACCAATCAAAAGGCTTGAAACGAGACTTAAGTAGAGCTTGAGTTTGAGTGACGTTCTGTAATACGGACCTAAGTGTGAGGCGTTTCTAAATTATTGTCAATAGAGATATAAAAAGATAAGGATTTGAACACTCCAATCTTATTCTACTCTGTGTTCTAGCCATAACAAGAGCACTAGAGTGGTAATACAAAGGAGGATATAACAGTAACTCAAGTTGAATATATTCTTCGGATTAATCGTCCTACTGTGTCGTTTGTCAAGTGTGGCCTACAAGCTAAACTATGGCCGAAGCGTATTGATGTCAAGTGTGTCTACTGTCAGAACGTTTAATTGAAATCCGAAATAAAAATGGAGTGTGGGCTTTGAGAGTATGTTTGTGGGGATAGCTGTCATATAAAATTTTATGAGAGCTGATGAGTGTTTTTTTTTTTTAAACGCCCCAAGAAATTTTTGTATTTATAGCGTAAAATAAAATTTACTGTGTAAAGTTAATTAAAGTTATTAACCATTAATTTGTGTTTGATTACAATTTGAGCAAATAAATCGCGAACACAGAATAAATGGACTGACAACTTTAGAAAGGTGGCTGGGTCAGACTGGGTGCGGAAGAAGGAGGGTAGGTTTTGTGACGCAGCCAAGGCGAAGTCTATGTCCATCAGTGGACGGCGATATTGCAAAATTATCAACCTTTTATTGCTATTGAATATAATTTTTTTGGCTAATTTGTATGAGTGTATTTTTTTTGAACTTTCATTTTGTTTGTACAGACGCCAGCACATCAAGCTACTACAATCTGTCAGATTTCTTCATTAGACTTACAACTTTATATCTAAACTATTAAGGCTCAAAGTTGATTGGAAATATTTGATAGTTTCGGGTAGCTTGACCTACTGTCATCCGTACATAACAAAAAGGTTTTCTTCTTTCCGAAATACTACAAATAAATAAAAAGGTTTTCAACCGAAACTTCAGTGAATTTAGCAGAAGAACTCTAGTGCCGTTCGCGGATGTGCTGTTCAAGTCCGTGCTCTAAATGGAATACCTCTTGAATTGATCTTGAACTCAATACTAACAGCGACAGTAGCTAACGAGGACACACCCATGGCCCAAGTATTAAACTAAGGGCAAAGTGAATAGGCTCTTAATAAACATGTGCACTTTACAATAAACGATTGCATCACTGCTTACTCCATCATCATCATCATCTCAAAATCCCAGTCGCATGTACTTCGATGTATTCCGTGAAGCGACTGCTGTCTGACCTCCACAACCCAAAGTTTCCATCGGAGCATTGCAGTTAGACCAATATTTGTTGAACTTTTGAGGGTTCTTAACAACCCGTAACGACTGCCATTAGATGTGCGTATGGCAGCCGGGGCCAACGGCTTAACATGCTTTCCGAGACCAGATTAGTGCAAATATTCATATTAATGCATAAAAGATCGACGCCGCGCCTCTTTGCGCAGCGGCAGCGGCCGCTACCGCTACTCCAAGGAGGCTATTGCATCACTGCTTACGTACCATCAGGCGTGTTGGCTTGTAAGCGTGTCTAGTTGACTACTGAACTCTAAAAACTATTTCAAAAACATTATTCCAATTTGTAATCCAAGCAGGAGCAGGTGTATTGGATTCTGTTAGAATCATGGTAAACTATTTTGTTCTGAAAAAGTTACGAAAAATCTAGACTAGATCGCCAGTTAGGCGAGAATTGTGATTGGATTGATCTATCTGAAAAACAAAATACTGCCAACCGGGAACCGGGCTTTGAATTGTTCAATAAAAATGCTCAATTTTCTCAGCCGTACTGCTTCATGGGAGAAACATCTACGTATACGGATAGGTATATAAGTAGTACATAAGTTATGTACCTCGACTTGTATATAGTACCTACCTTAGTACCAATTGCAGAGTGAAAAAGAAAAATAAAAAATAAACATTACGGAGCCTTAAACAGCAATATATTTGGAATATATTAACAGCAATATACTAATATACATATAAAGTTGAAGAGTTTGTATGTTTGTTTGAACGCGCTAATATTAGGAACTACTGGTCCGATTTGATAAATTCTTTTTGCGTTAGATGGCCCATTCATCCAGGAAGGCTTTAGGCTATATAACATCACGCTGCAACCAATAGGAGCGGATCATATAAAAACATATCGAAACTTATGCGGGTGTAACCGCGCGGCGCAGCTAGTATGTATATAAAGCTGAATAGTTTGTTTGAACGCGCCAATCTCAGGAACTGCAAGACCGATTTAAAAACTTCGTTTTGCTTTGGATAGCCCATTAATCCAGGAAGGCTTTTCGCTATATAACATCACGCTGCGACCAATAGGAGCAGAGCGTAACAAAAATTTAAAAGATATCCTATACATACCTATATTTTGGGGTTAAAATAAAATGTTCAAAAAACTAACTCCACGCAAAAGAAGTTGCGGAATTATTCAGACTGTGATGGTGCACAAAGGGTGCTAGAATTGGTCCATACTAGCTCATGACAGAGGGGTTGATACGGGAAACATAGGACATTGTCCTTCATTGGGACAACATAAGGTAGATAAAAAAATACAATCGAAATGGCTGAAAACCAGTCTTTTTTAACTATACCTCCCAAAACGACGACACTACATCACATCCCAAAGAATAAAAGAGGCCATTTTCGTGGAAGAACTCAGCCTCACTAAAGATAATCCTAAGTCACTCCTCTAAAACTATGAGCAAAACAGCAACCTATTTCCGGCAAACCTCTTAAACATCCTATTTATGTGTGTTGTTTATATCAGCCATTTTTCTACCAAAATATTCATCGCCTGACACCGACCCGAATCTGAACGACTTTTGACATGAAACTGATCGCTAAAGCGCCAGCTATAGTATTTTTAGTACAATTTATGGCAGGTTCTGATATAGTTTATAGGAGAGGACGGTGCGCAGCTTGTGGGAGGATGATAAGTGGTTTCCGTAGCCCATAGGCGGTTACGAAGTCAAGCTTGAAAAGACGAATACCTGAATATGAGGTTTTCTGTGATAAATGTGGCGGAAGATGGTCGAATGGCTCGTTCGGAGGATGTTATGAATGATATGAAAGCCAACCTTTTGACCGATAAGGTTATATGTGGATTATGAGCTTTATTTTTGTGATGAATAATTATTTTATGGCTCGAAAAACCATGTTAAGCCGTTAATTCTGGCTATAATTCGTGTATATTTGACGGTCATTACAGTTCATCAGTAGCCCGAAAGTCAAACAACCAGTCTTACGAGGACTATCGTATTACCTATGTAGCGGTGTTTACAACGCAACATGCGAATAACGCGTCATACTGACGCGAATCCTGCATCTCATTTCGCGGTGGCAGGCCAGAACATCGGCTGCCGGCAGAAGTTACCACCCACCAGACAAAGTCTTGCCGCCAAGCGATTCGTCGTGTTGACGACGGACGGGTCTGAGCAGTTGTGTGGCGGGTACGATGCGCCAAATGTTGTTGTGTCGGGAGTTTGGTGGTAGAGAGTCTCCAGATCTATCTCCCTCTAGCGCAGCATCGTTTGGTCGTGTTGGTTTAACATTGCATCACCTCGCTCAACTGCCGTCATCTTTCCTATTCCTAAGTTTTTTTTAAGTGAATAGATTTAATAAACTAGGGCGCTTTACCATCAATTGCATTGCATCACTGCTTACCATCAAGCGGGATTGCAGTCAAGCACTAGTTTATAATTATTAAAAAAAAAATAAACAAAAATCTCGCAAGCAGAGTTTACTATACAACTAGCACGCATACAAGTTCACGACATCGACCGGCGGGCAAAGTGGCCCGCCAGACAACTAGTCTGGTCGGAGGATCCTCGCTTTCCTATGGAGGATGAGTGAGTGAAGTGTATGTGGTGTGCACCCTGTTCCTCATGCCTCCCCACCTAATTAATAACAAGGTTGTGAAGGTCAGATAGAAGACAACGTTATCATACTTGGGATAAGACTGGGTGTACAGTAAAAAGGATATTTATAATCAATCAGCCTATATAAATGTTCCCAGTACTGGGACACAGTCCTCCTCTCGGTAAGAGGGAGTGAGCCGGAAACTAGTACGCGGGCCCAGTGCAGGTTGGTAGACGTCACATGTTTTTTTTTCGCAATCGCGGCTTATGTTAAGCAGTGATGCAGTCGTTAATGGTAAAGCGCGCTACTTTATTAACAGCCTATTCATTTTAGCCTTGAAGTCACTTAAATTGTAGTCCGACGGAAACACCGCCGCAAGCAAATTGCTCGATGTACGCGGTATAAAAGATGTGGCGAAACATTTCGTTCGGATAGTTGTGGTGTCAACAACGTACGGATGGAAACTCGCCGTACGACGGGTGCTCCGATGTAGAACGGAGAAGGGGGAAGTTTTTGCCTCTAGGACATGTCGGTTTCCTCACGCTGTTTTCCTTCACCGTTTTTGAGAGCAGTGGTGATAAAATAATTTACACAAAGTAAAGCGCCTGACAGGGTTCGAACCAACGCCCTGCAACTTGTATGGCGCGGCCGATACCACAGGCCACCGCTGCTCAATAGGATATTGGACTGAAGCTTTACTGAACTTACCGATTAGTAAAAGCATACAATGATTGATAAAAAACAACAGAGTAGTTTGTTTTCTAGTTTCTGCCATTGACTTCAAAAGCTTATTTTTTAGTCTCTGACTCATTCCTAGGGGCCCAAGCGTAATATTATAAAATGTATATACATATATACAGATCAAAGATTTTCCCAAGACCGCGTTCAAACAAACAAAGTTTTAGCTTTATATAGTTCAATATACATACGGATTTTGGTATGTTTAGATCACATTTGATCGTGCTCGTTTAGAAGTACCGATGTGGACGACAGGCATCGCAAAATAACGTTCCTGAAGTGTACTTCACTCTCGGCCTATTAGGATTTTGAACGTATTGCCAAGTGCAAACCAAACAATGAAACGTAAATTTCACTTTAGCGAACAAAAAATACCTGCTTCCTTAGCCCAAAACAAGGGCAGCTTCCTGATTCACATGCAAATAGTCCCTAAACAAACCGTACATTTCAATTTTATAAACATCCTCCCATACAAAACATATTATACTTTCATGTACCAAATTATATTTTATTTCTATTGTGATACGATTCAAAATCCCTTAACATACTGCCATTTCCTTGCTGTCCATGTGTCTTGTCAACAACTGTTCTGAAATTACATTCTACACTGTAGACTCCTATTCTTGCTTTACATTAGAATTAACAACCTAATGCAAATATTAAATAAGTACAATTTATTCGTTTGTAAATTTGAAAGCGGAAATCTCTGAAAGCACTGATCGGATTAAAAGATAATATTTTTTTCTTTTAATTACCTACCCAATTTTGGAAGAAGGCTGTAGGTATATGTATGCCTTTAGCCAGGCAAAACGAAAAGACCGCTAAGCGTCTATTAAGTTAACATGGGCTGGCGTTAAGTGAACAAATTATTTGCTCATAATAATTCACTTCTATTGTGATGTGACATCAATGATCCTTTCACCATGTAGGTTCCTCAATGTTCCTCTTTGCATTTCTTGCTGTCCATCCTTACAATTGAAAGAAAGAAAGTCCAAGCACCACCACCTTTGATATTTAAATAATACATATTAATCAAGTTTATGAGGCGAGGCTGTTAGCGAGCTATTGAGGGTTGAAACTGGGAAGAATTGGAATTCCTGAGGGTGTGACTTGCAAGTTGCAGCTGAGAACTAATGCTGATGAATTTATTGTGTTTGTAAACGTGCGATTTTTATTTGTCGCATAATTTGTGTAGCGATTTTTTGAAGACTTATAAGTAGGTAGTACTTAGGTATTCTGGCTAGTCACAATAATAATTCCATAATAATTTATGATTGTAATTTCATAACAAGTAAGTAATGCGGTCAAGATGTTTATAACCACAACACAACATGAATAATTGCGGTTTCAAATATTACGACATTATTATGAGTAAGTAACACGGGTATTATAGGTATGGCGATAATGCTGTAGTCTCCACAGGGGTAAACAGAAGTAGATACACATTTGCCGAGTGGTGTAGGTATGTAATTTGGAACGAGCATTTTGCTGTAAAACGGACACAAATTCAAACTCCAATAAATTCCCAATTGAAAGACAAAATTTCTGGAAATCCAACCCAAGGCACATCCTGACGGGGTCCACGAAGACCGATGCCTCCAGGGTCAGGGTTGTTGTAGGTTAAAAAAGAAACCGTGGCCTCGGCGCACAAGCAAGTGAATAAACATGGGTGGGTTTTAGGCAGTAAAATTTGACACGCCCTTCCATTCCGCCCAGAACTGGAGAGGTTAGTTGATGATTTCCCATCCCAAACAAAAAGGCCTTGCTTTCGATCACTAGATGATCAACATAGCAGATAGCTAACAGATAATAAATAACTACGCTTCATTGTCATCACTATAGCCATTCCAACTCACGTTTCAATAAATGTTTTGTTTCAATGTTTCTGCAATGGACTTGTACCATCCGGAGGTTTTCATTGGGTGCGCTTGTAGAGACAATCGTTTCGTGCCTTATCACTTAAAATTGCCTAATGGGCCTCGGAGGCCTGCCAAAGATTCCGAGATAAGTTCGTCAAGAACATTGTAATGACTAACACACAAATACTCAAGTTTTATCTTAAAATTGATGTTAACTGAACATTATTCTGTAGGCATTATTTTTTCCTTATACTTGTTAACATTTTTGGCAAATAAATGCAGAAGTCACTATTACCAATTACTAAACAAAACTATTCCCTTAGATATTTATTATACCTTATAGTGAAATAGGTATTCACTTCCTTTGTTTGCATTTCCCGTTCAATATTCAACTAGAATGAATCAACAAATACGAAGTTTTGGAAAGCAAAAGCCATTGTTAGTCTGTTGTTGTAAATGACAAATAAATAACATACAAAAATGGAATATACTTAGATAGCATTGTTATGAAAAATGGTGATCTCAGCTAACTGTGGGTTGGTAAAATAGGTTTATCAAATGTCACTACAATACAACAACTGCGGTTGTTGACCATACAAAAAAAAAACTTATAAAGTTTTATAAATTTATTATGTTAGACATAATCTTGTATGAGGAGGTATGAGCGTGTAAAGCTCACTCATCCGCCACAGAAAAGGACCGGTTGATGTCGCGAACTTGTATGCGTGCGACAGTAAACTCTGCTTGCGAGATGTAGGATTCGCGTGACGTCAGTATGACGTCATTACAGTTCATGAAACCTGGTAACAGATAGTTGTGATATTAGTCATAGGGTGAAGATTTTACTCTTTTCTGTTAAAAAACGCAAAATGAACGCTAAGCGAAAACGGAGCACTAGCACGGGAAAGTGATGCGATGCGATCTGCGAGGAAAAAAGAAAGCGAACGAAGTCGAGGCAAAATTTAGTACAAAAAAAAAACCGCCAACTCTATAATTCTTTGACTTTCTTTTTCTTTCAACTCGTATAAGTTGAATCTTTTAAAGTTAGATAAAAAAAAGAGAATCAAACACGAACGCGACACGGCACAAAACTTACGAAACAAGAAAAACTGTAACCGGATTCTCTCAAGACTTTTTTCCAAGCAATCGCAGACGAAGAATCTTTTAGCCGCAAAGTCGCAAGTCACCACGTCCTCAGGCATATCTTGGCAAGTTAAATTATGCAAAGCCGGGAGGCGAATAAGTGCCGCTACGGGGTGACAACTTAGGGTTGAACAGGCTATGCATCCCTTGATGGCATAATCTTTTTCAATTACGATTGCCTTTTTTTTGCGTGGGATTTTGTTATTTGAGAGGTTTACAGCTTTTCTGTTTACGTTGTATTTCTAAATTGTAAAATAATTATTCGAGGGGCTTGTGGCTACGTTATAACAGCCGCACGAATTGCTCCATCAGATTAAGCCATGCTTGCTGCGGTTAGTCCGTGGATGAGTAACTTTACATACTAAGACCCTTTCAGACCCCGGTAAAGCAGTGTGGTCAGAAAGTACTTTAATTTTACTACAACAAAGCCCAAAATCTAAATTTACTTCGTTCACAAACTTTCAAAACTAAATCTAAACTGCATCAAACCACAAAAGAATCACTAAAAAGCACTCGAACTATACTCATATTGTCAGACTAACTTCTAAACTCAGACCACGTGAGTTAGTTCACTGACTAAGTAAGTTAGCTCAGAACTTCGTACAAACATCTGTATACGGTCAGTTAGTCACCAATAGTTATGATATGGAAGGTCAGATGGTTGACTAAGTTGATAGGTATATTTGTGGTTATCTAATATCTATACTAACATTTTGACAACACGGTTGGCACAGTAGCTACTGCTGAGGTGCGTCTTGCAGATTCAGTTGAAATAAATATTTTTATGACCTACAAGTAGGTAGTTGTTTCAGCCACCTAATCGGCGAACACATTTTTGTCAAACGATTGCGACTAGTTGGGATCGTTTGGACGGAACGGACCAATGGGCGCTCCAAACGATCCCAACTGATACCTATACTAGTCGCAATCATTTGACAAAAATATGTTCGCCGATTAGGGGGCAGGTCTAACTGTTTGACTGTGCGTTTAATAGTTTGTAAACGTACCTACCCACGACACAGGAGTAATGCCTAATGGGAGGCAACGTTTATTTAAAAATATATATACACATACATATAATTAAAGAGTTTGTTTTTAGAACCCAAAGGTTAAATACAGGACCTATAACTAGTTACCATTAAGTTACATACAAGACATATTTTATAAATGGTATGTGAAATCAAAGTGTAGCGTGGGCGGACGATGTGACACCATTTCACGCGAAAGAAGTCACGGACAGAAGCAAGAAAGAAAAAAAAATAAGTTTATTGACATTTCAGCAAAATAAAACAAAGATGCCATGGCAGTCAAGCGGGCCTCAGTTCTGACAACGTAAGGTTGACTGACGTAGATTTGCTGCAACCCAATGATAATTAGTAAATTAGATATGGCAGTATGTTCATGAGTGGATTGAGCAAATACTTGAATTGGTATTCGGTTATGTCTGTTCACGTGTTAAGTATTCAGGAGCACATTTCAAGATTTTTTAAACGTAGACCCATAACGTTTATCATTGTAATATAACTCTTACCTCTTTGTAACAAAGTATCAATTAGAATAATAGCTTGAGTTTTCTACAACACTTTGCAATCTAGGTACAATGTGCTCCTTTATCGAATTACCTACTGCGTACCATTTGTTTTATACAATCCATTTAGGGCTCAAGTGAACATGACTCCATACGAAAACCTTTAACACTTCATTTATAAGGCGTACAACGTTTATTAGAAAATTACATAATCCAAAGTCTAAACGTAAAGTCTTTATTTAACGTCGAAAAAGCATAACACAGTTCCCCGAAAACAACCTTCACCACTTTTTTGAGTGCTTTTGCTGGGAATAGCAAGTAATCCAAAAAAGAAGAAGAAAAGTAAAAGTATGTATTGTAACTCGTCGAAGATCATAAAACTAACCTTAATTAAACACAATAATATTAAAAAAAAAAAAAAAAAAAAAAACAGCAGGATATGTTACCTCGTCACCATTAAACCACTGATAAGTGGACTAAATCACTGATTTAAGTAAGTTTGTATAAACACATACAAGACAAAAAACTAAAACTAGCTACGTTTGGCGTCTACTATCTGACTCCTCTGAGAACAAAGGCCGAAACAAACTCAGAGGTCCCACTCGATAGATCGTAATGAACAAAACTAAGCGTTGTCAGTATCCTGAAAAATACGGAAAGAAAGAGCCTACTTTTCACCCTGAATATTTATGAGTAGCTTTTGGCCGTGGCTTTGGCCGCGTGGATGTCAAAAGATATCTTCGGGAACATACTACCGGGATGTAATCAAAGTATCCTATTCTCGACATCAGGCTCGTTTCCACTCCTCGTAGCAATTATTTTTTTATTTCAATTACATTCTATGTGGAGTTTTGTCTTCCATTCTAATCTATTATATGTATGTATTTTGCTATACAATATGTAAAGAAAATCCAGTCCGATCCATGAAGGTATTGTTAGGTATTGATAACTGATTCTAATACTGCATAGAAATAACGGCTAAACTTAAAAAAAAAAACCCTAAAAAATATTATTTCGCAGTAAGAGGTAACTTAATACATTTGCGGTAGGCAATACATGCGCGGGCAAAGGGAGGTACGGCACGCGGCACGCGGTCGCATCGCTATTCGCTCATAAATATACCGTCAAAAATGGTGTTATCACTTTTTTAATTGCCAATTTTTGGGGAAGTTGGAATTGATTCGCGGAAAAAAAAACATTATTTCAAAATTCATTAGTATTGTTACTATGTATCATGATTACGTAAAATTTCATATTTCATTTGGTCATATGTTTACCTAACCTTTATTATCCTTATGGGTCGGACGGGGTTTTCTTTACA